>OW121799.1:6939813-7467313 GCA_933228885.1 Leistus spinibarbis
TGTGAAGTATAAATTAGAAAATCATTTGGAGATATTTTGTTGGAAATAGAAATAATATTAACAATGAATTTTTATTATCTTCTTTTGTTCAATAGCCTATTAATATCTAATTCGCATAAAATGTATCTAGAGAACGTTTGAAGAATGGATTAATATAGCAGCCTTTCTAAACTTCTTCAAACGCGTACGCGTGTATATAGAATTCTTCTTTCACATATATTACGCAATTCTGTGTACAGATTTGAATTACCATATTCAAATTATGTTTTCCATATATGCTCAACTAAAAATGTTCACATTTTCCTTGTGTTTTTGCGAAATATTTAATATTACAGACATTCGCAGTAACCGCAAGTTTTATTATTATTTAAATTTTTTTGTTTACTCAACTTTCTTATACTTAATTTTAACTATATATAAATTACTCAAAAATAACAATAATATAATCAATGAATCAATATTAAGTGGAGACCCCATTTTGCATTTTTCCATATTTTATAATAACCCATATATATGTATAAACTGTACTTAATTAATCACGTGTTTGTGAGACCTGGTGCCAGTGCTTTTGAAAAATTAATAAAATTAGAGTTTATATGTTGCATAGTGATACCCGGGTATTTTCTAAATTTCGTTATAATCTATCAAATTTCCACTTTCAATTTTCCTTTCAATCTCCATAAGATCTCAAGGCCCATTAGATTCGAATCCACTTACAATCTCGTAAAGATTGCAATGCATCCAATCCTTTTTATTTCTATATTAGAAACACTTGTTGCTAGAGTAATTAAGAAATAAAAGTATCACTTCGAATAGCTCCTGAAGGTATTTCGCAAACAGTGACTGCGTGTAGAATAGCAAACGTGTAGTAAGGATTAGTATTTTTTGCCCGATGTTATTTTTAGATCAAGCGTGCAGCGTTAGAAAGTAACAATTCGAACAAATGGTCAACACACAAGAGAACCGCTGGCGAAGGGAACTCTTAGTTAGATTAGAGAGGTCACTTGATGATCATCATCATGTATAGTGTAGTGTGTATTCGATAGAAAGTAAACAAGCAGGATTCGCCGTGTCATTTCAAAAAACTAACGTGTATCACGTATCAACTACAAATTACACTTTCAGAACACACTTGATGCAATTTGTACAATTAAATTGTTCTTTCTTGGGTGTGTTACGTTCAACTTTTACAAAACGAACTTTTCTATTAGTGAAACAGAAATACCTGCAGACAGGTGGTCAAAAAATGATTGAATTTAAGAGCCAACAGAAGGCAGAGAAATTAAAAATGTTATTATAATTTTTTGTAGTTAAAAGAAAAAGAACAAATATGACCGGTTTCATAAATTTTCTTAACGTTGCCTTTTAACTTAAGAGACAAAAATAAAGATTGGCCACACTATAAATAAATAAAGAATCACTATTGTTGAGCTAAAGCAATGAAATTGCCTTTCAGGACTGTGACTTGTTTCGCGATTAAATATGAAGTACTTTAAATGAGTAATTCCTGCGGTAAAGTTAAATAAAGTGCTCAATGTAATGGAGTAATTTACTCAAGAATTAAACTTCCGGCAGTTTTGTTAAATATTTCAATCAGGAAGATATTTTATATAATTCTATTGACCATATTAAAAAGAAAGAAATTCTTACTTTAATAACGCATAATAATATAAATAGTTATAACAATTGATTTCTATACAAAATGAAACAGAACGTAAAAACTGTTCTAGTTAAGGAAGTTACATAAATTATACTTATTTAAATCTACAAAGTGTGACGTATGAAGTAATAAATATGCTATTTATCTATTTATTTATAATATTTAATAATAAACAAACGAATTATTTAAGCTAGATTAAATTAGTGTAAGTATGCCTATAAATTTTACTTTCAAAAAACTTTGCTTTATGATTCATCGGCAGACATAAAGAAGTGAATGTTGTTTTGTACTATGATATTTGAGATTATTCATTGGTATCAATACGTGATAAATTGGTATTGTTATATTTATATTAAATACACTTGCGTGGTGTTTCAGATATATAATCTATTTTTGTTTCACTCGACGTAGAGTATGTATGTACAAAAGAGTGTTCGGTTGTGTGTTTGGGGCCCTATAACTCGGGAAGTATACGGGCGATTGGGTTTAAACTGCGAGCGGATTCAAATGGGATGCCAAGTAATATGTGTACCAAATTTGGTGTGAATCGCTCCGGTACCTTCAGAGAAGTAGAGGGCACAAATTTGGTCTCACGAAAATAGTTAATATCAGTTTAGGAAAGCTCCAAACGTGTTTTTTCGTAAAAATCTCGTGAACTACATTTATCATGATTAAATTACTTTCGTTTACACTTCGCACAAGGCACAATTTATAAATATATCTCCGTATCAAAAACCAAACAATTAGGTCTGCATTTGTAAAGTATATAGTAATTTCTCACCTCCGCGAAAATTGAATTTGAATATCAATCAAGTTATATCTGACATTTACGCTGTAACAACTGTATTATTAAATACCCATAAAAATTGTGATGTGATGAAAAAATCGAATCAATAAAATTGAAAATAGGTTTCGATTTGCATACTGGTTATAAACTGGAAAGACTAAAAATAAAATTCGATAAAAAATAGCGATATATAAACAGAAAATAAAAATATTTCGAATGTGGGTCGAACGGGGTCCCATAAATAAAGTAAAATATCCAGAACATTCAGATCAAGCGATACGCGTGAAAACGAAAGTGTTAAATCGAGTTTTTAATATGCTATCAGCTTTCCCAAAATATGTTTTTAACATAATATTTCTTGCCCATTAATTCAATTTATATATGTAAATCTCATGTGTGCCATTGGTGGCCATTAAAAATATTAATTCGTATGACATATATTTCAATTAATCCCTACGTGAACGCTCTACAGCCAATACTGTTGAACATACATATATATTGTTTTGAATTTAAGACTTGTATATCCCGGGAAAGTTCATCTTTAGGTGCTGTGGTTTGAACATCGTTTGAACGCACATTTATGTATACAAAAATTAATTAAATTGATAGAAAATTACTCAAACTGAAGAACATTAATCTTAGGTAATAATGAATGTTTCTGTAATACATTATGATGAAAGAACGTACAAATTACATTAGGATTATTATGCAAATGCTTCTAATGAGCGTTCAATCAATCAAATCGCCTAAAACACCCATCAATTGTTCTTGTTAACCTGTATATTATAAAGGTGCATTGTATTACTTAAAATTCTTCCTTCGATTGCCTCAGAACTTTCATTCGAAATCACATACTTATAAACGTTTCTTGCCAAATCTTAAGCTAACAATCGTTGAACTTCGTGATTTCGCTTGAATAGTATTTATCTAGGTACGTTACGAATCGTAGGTGTAAGTGCATATTGAGTAACCATTGCCGTGCGTGTCTGGCTTTTAAATGGGGGCGTTAAATACACAGTAAAATATTTATTTTATTTGTTTTTACATTATTGGTTTTTTGTCAGATATGCAAATGTTTGAATCGTTAGGTAGAGATTGTAAAATATTTAACTAACTAATAAATACAGTTCTATCCTTTTCGGAGAAAGTAAAATTTATTAGTGACATTATGGCATTAAATTATTTTTAACTTCCAACATAATCTTCATTTATGACATGTACGTTCACTTTATATTTGATTTTATTGCGAAATATATCGGGTTATATTAAAGCTTGAATGTAAACCAGAAGAAATACGCTTACAAAATTTAAAACGTTGGTTAAAGTTTACTGCTGCTATTTTTTTGTAAAAAAAAACTACAATTATATGCCGTTTCCATTTTCTAAATTGTTTAATGATAATCGCAGTATTAACGAATGTTAACTTTTAAAACAAAATTATGACAATACATCGAACATTTTATATAAATATCTGTTTATTAAATTGAACCCTTTTTGTAATACAATAACTTAAATATACCATAAAATATCTATACATAAGTACCAGTGTAGGGAACTGTAGGTTTAATTATTTAATAGTAGCATTCGTTGAATATAAACCCCTAATTCCATTTGCAATCGCCGTTTACGTAGAAATCGTGATCTCGATAATAATTCTTTGATTTCCTTACTGAGGAACGGTACCTCCTTGTTGTGTATCGGCCAGTTTCCCTGTATTAGTGTTTGTGCAAGATATAGTGGAACCAAGTATAGACAAGAGATGAAGGATGCAGTGCGGTATGGAAGGTGGTACAGCCACAGAACGGACAGTGACCTGCACGTACTATTATACTCTTCCAGAATAGAAGTGTGTAGTGGTAGATTCATTCTGTTCTCTGTACTCTTTCTGTAAATCTATACTACTAAGTGTGAATGTGTGCACAATTGCGTATCTATGTGTGTGTGTGAGTGTGTAACAGACGTTAGAACTTATTTCAGACTTTTGTTATTTATAACTTTCATCTCACTCACTCTTTCACTCATGCAGATATACAACTAGGTGGTACTCAACATTTGTTGCTTTTATACGAAACGGAAGTGGATATAATTTACACTTTGTTACAAAACAGAAGTGTATTTTGTTTCCAATTTCATTCATACAAAACACACAATAAATTAAACAATTCCTATACATACACACAATGGTTTATTTTGACGGTCAACCACCAGCGGTGAATTTTTATAACTGTTGGGATTGAAATAATGTTACAGACACATGCCCAAACACTATAGCTTGTACTGTCGTGCGACGAGCTAAAAATAATTTCAAATGTGGGAATGACGTGATTTTTTGTATGTATATATATATATATATATATATATATATATATATATATATATATATATATATATATATATATATATATATATATATATGTTAATTCTTGCCAATTATAAGTTCGTTAAAATTACTGTTTGGTTTAGACATAACAAAACATTTTGTGTACCACTGCAACATGTTTATAACACAAGTGATGCAAATTGGCATGAAAGACTTATGGAACTAATTACAAAGGTGTGAAGTGATATGAAAATATATTTAGTACCACTGGCATAGGGGTCAGCGCGCCTTTTGTGCAAATCACGAGAGTAGAGAAATGATTAAGAGTAAAAAAGATAGAGAGCGAGAACTACAGAGAGTGAAAATCATATCGCTCTCTTATAATGAGAAAGGGAACTTGAAACAAACACAAATCTCTTGTTGCATGGCCAACTAGATAAAAAATAAATGTAAACGCTCATGTGTACTTCGTACAAAAAGAAAGAAAAAAATACCGTTTAAATAATTATAGATTTAATATCACGTAATATTATAAATTATTTTCACCATATGTTCTTATAGGTATTAGAAGATATACGTTAAAGATGAAACATGAGTGTATAGATATTAATTTTTTTGTTGTTGGTAGGTGTGACTGACTATTTTAGAATATTATAGTTATTAATGGTTTTTATTCTGCTTTAGATGTTATTGACACTAGAGGTTGTAGGTGTTTATTTTTATTATTTTTTATATATGTTGTCATGATCGAGAAGATTAAGGTGCCCATTTCTATCACTTTATAATTATAAAGATCGATTTCAATCACTGTAAGGGGTCGTGGGTTCGAACCCAGATTGTACAAAGTAAATTTACAATCATTCATGCCACGATTAACTATTAGGTCGTTGCTTACTGAATTTACTCGCAGAGAACATTCGCCGTTTCCAATAATCACCGCATAACGAGAGTTATAAAACACGGTTTGACTTGCCAGGGATGTACTATATATTTTTAGCTAGCCGTACGAAGTACCGAAGAAGCTAAAACATTCGGTCGTGTGTCTGTAGCATTCTCGGATTAAAAGATTTCACTAACAAAAAGTGTTTGTCTCGTCGCCCTGAATCCAAAAATATATAATAACTGGATGTTAGTCGTCGCTCGTAAGACCAAATTTGTACCCTCTACTCCTCTGAAGGTACCGGAGCGATTCACACCAAATTTGGTACACATATTATTTGGCATCTCATTTGAATCTGCTCGCAGTTTACTCGCTCGTATACTTCCCGAGTTATAGGGCCCCAAAATTTGAAGCCCCCTTTAATACTGTCCTTATAAAAATAATTAAAACACCCAAATATTCTACTAAAAATTCTAAGATATTTTATGTCTACAAGATTATTTCATATTGTTATCCCAAAGGCATATAATTTTATTATGTATTATACAGTAAAACTTCCCTAACTCGAATCTCAAGGTACAGGATAAAAGATTCGAGTTAGGGAAACTTCGAGTTATAGAAAATACACAATAAAAATATGTGAATAAATTAGTTGTTTATTTTAAAATATTCAGTAATTTTATTTTGTATTTTACAAGACCACCTTTCATTTTCTACAAAATCTTCCACTAAATTTAAAGAATTGTATATATAATCAGAAACATACAATCATCAATAAAAAGAACGAAACATTAGTGTTCAAGAAAAAAGTTCGACTTAGAGAATACTTCGAGTTATAGAAGTTCGAGTTAGGGAAGTTTTACTGTATAATGTTTCTTCAATATGAAACATAATTGTTGATTCTTCAAAATTCATCTTCTCAGTCGATTTGTATTAAACAGCGCAATATAACATACATTATTTATATTTGTCAATTATTTTTCATTCATAAGTAATACGATAACTATAAGAAAAATCCTTACATATGTATTTCCATGACAATATAAATAAGATTTTCCGTAGCAGTTTTCTCGTAACTGGTACATTTTTTGAAAAAACTTTTCAAACAAAAGTTGTGCGAAATATTAATATCTATCATTATCAACATAACTATTTTTGCTGTAAGTGTAGCCGTTCTAGTGACATTGGAGATAGAACAAAAAATGCATAGAGTAAACATGCATTTCTCGTTTGAATATTCTTTTATCTCGTAAATGGTACATTTTTTGAAGAAATGTTTCAAACAAAAGTTGTGCGAAATATTCATATCTTTCATTATGAACATAACTATTTTTGCCGTAAGTGTAGCCGTTCTAGTGATTTTCTTGATTACAATACTTGCGTTTAGTTTAGAATTCATCCAAGAAAATAATAAACAAATCATTGCATAACTTTATCTTTGACTTCGGTCAAGGAAATAAAAATAATGTCGAGACAGAAATATAAACTAAATCAGAATTAGTCAATTAAAAAAATTACCATACAATACAATAATTGAATAATGAGTTTAAATTCATGATATTTATTATAAATATTTGTACAATAATTCAAACATAATTGTGTGTATGTCATTGCTAATGAACGACAGACAGGTAATTAAATAATTAGGATCAATTTTAAAGACATTGTAAATTAAACTTCAGATTGAAAGAACAATTGTAAATATACTTAACTGTGCAGTGGTACCGTTCACGGCTCTAGACTGTGATTGAAATGATGCATTCATGCCTCGTCTGACCTAACCTTACCCACACGGCGAACATATAAATTAGTGCCGGTAAGGTAGTATTCTGTAAACATGGCAAACCAGTGTCAAGTTACAACTGTTTTACATGTGTATAGTATAACGACGTAAGCTGTATGAATATAGCGGTAGCACCGAAGAGCAGTTATACATAGTGTATACACACAAAACTATCAACGCTGCTTTAATATGCATATACTTGCGATGCTCTTTTTAGCGGTAACTGGGACAGTTCAGTTTCAGTTCCTTACACCCAGTCCATTCATTTATTACAGTCATTCACTGGTTTCGGTCTGTGAGTAATTATATACGTTTGTACAATGAGTTTTGAAACTTACTGTACTGTAACGAGATGATCAAGGTATTGAAGAAATAGATTTATAATTTAAATTTACTTCCACGACGAGAGTTTACTGGTTACACTGTAAAAAATCTGTAATGCCTTAAGTTGTATTCACAGCGAAACAATTAGTAATTAAGTTTAGAAATTACAAGTAATAATTCCAGTTTGTTTTATGACATGCGTTCACAGCAATAAATATTATAATTAAGTGGGTTCATTTTGTTGCTGTGAATGTTAGCATTGCTTCTCATAATACAAACTGGCATTATTACTTGTAATTTCTAAACAGTTTTTATAAGAAAGTCTTGTGTTGACCAAAACAGATATTTATTTAATCTTGTTCTTATGCTCGCATTGCAATATTCTTATTAAAAAGCCCAATAGAACAAGGTACAATTTCATGTACATAAAAACGGATCGTGACATTATTTATGTATCTTTTAATTTATATCTGGCCTAGACCCCGAATCGCACATTTGCAATAACCTTATAATACAAACGGGCGATTTACAAGAACAGTTAAGTTGTTAATGTCATTTATCGTCGTCCATTTATAAATCTAGTTCGCCCCCTCGTCATCCTACGCCGTTGTGTCACTAGTGTCGCCACTGACTCCTGCCCGTTGTATCTGGCGTTGGCCAGGTCACGGGCCGGTGACACGAGACACAGGACGGGACATTGGACAGGAAAGGACAGAATAGGTAAGCGAATAAACACGGTTTAGGGGCCATGTACTCAGGGTCAGTGTCAACAAGTGGTGACTCACACACCAATATTATTATTATTATTATTTGTATACTTATTGTTATTATACGCCAACGCATGTGCTCGGGATGACAATGGTTTTTGATAGAAGAGAACGATTATTGTCGGACGTAAAAGAAAAGAAAAGTTGAGGATACAGATATGACATGCATCGTTGACTTTTATTTCAGTTTACACATAAATGTGGCTTGACTTGAATGTTTTATATATATATATATATATATAGGTATATTAAATGTGTGATAATAGTCGGCTTTGTCTTTGTTACCTTCTTATACTTAATGTATAAATAATAGTATTGTGATCACAAATTAAATCATCCTCGACATTTTAATGGAAATATACGTGAACGCTCCACAACCGTTTAATATAAAAATATGATGGTTTGAATTTAGGATTTGTGTATCCCGAAAAATATTATAATTTCTAGTAACTTGTATTTAATTTACATTTTTTAGAAAAATGTACTATTTGCTTATTACATTTATATTTTCCTTTGTTACTGTGTTAATATAAAAATCCCATCTTTATTATTCCGAAAATGTATATAACTCATATACTAGAATGTAGGTTGGTAGCTCGCTCGCTCGTTAAATCAACTTTGTGGCTCCTCTCTGAAGATACTGGACCAATTTTATTAAAAAGAAAAAGATATGAGTTCCTAATTAGTGCTTTATGAATTTTAAATTAAAATGCTCTTATACTTCCGGATTTTCAGAACTCTATAATACGGTCTCAGTGTACCAAATATCGGTACAGACGCACGACCAGACACTACAGCTCTCTTGTTCGACCGTATAATGAACTAGACATTTTTATGTGGCCAAAGTTGTTCGTTTTTGTGTTCTACCATTTAAGTATCCCATAGATTTGACATGATAGTTAATATTTTATTGAATAAACATCAAATATAAATATAATTATTTATATAATAAATACAAAATTAATTAATAGAAATATTGAATAACCTAAAAATATACATAATTCTAACAGCGCGACCTTAATATAATTGTTAATATTATTTTCATGTACAGTTCTGTGCAAATATCTGAAAATCTATTCTTTGTGGTTCTTGCGTAAATTAGTCTTAACAGTGTACATGTTAAAGCACACAATATATCAATTATAAAATGGCAACTTTGAATGAAGCCCGAACTAATAGGTTTGATTAGGAATTACAAGCAATTTCAAATGCAACAACATAAATTACACAGCTGGATAGACAACAATCCAGTGACAGCGACTCAATGAGTCGTCACTGTTGTCCGCAAGACCGTGTGAACTGGCGCCAAAACTGTTCCACAGGTGTGCACACTTCCTGTTCCAACGATATAGGTATAAGATCATTCCTACACCGACAACCGGCCACTAGGCACACATCCAAAATATATATGAGTCCGTATTCAAACCGCATGCACCCTAGGTAGGGACTTAGATGGGTAATGGCGTGACGATGTATACCCGTAGAGGAACTCCGGTTGGTTAATTTACAAGCCACCCTTGTTGAAAAACAGTTGGCCTATCATAAATTTTAAACTAAGAAAGTGAACATGCGTCGAAGTCGTTGAACGTAATATAAATATTTTTTTCTTATAAAAATGGAAACTAATTCACGCGAAGTACTTGATAGCTATCAATAGCTATGGAAACTAATACGATATTATATCTTAAGCTATATTGAATTGCCTTCTGATTCTGACGACTGTGAATATGATATGTGGTTAACTAGGTTAATCCGTGGGTTTAAACTGCGCGTGAATTCAAATGGGATGCCAAATAATATGTGTACCAAATTTGGTGTGAATCGCTCCGGTACCTTCAGAGGAGTAGAGGGCACAAATTTGGTCTTACGAGCGACGACTAACATCCAAGTATATAAGTTATATATATTTTTGGATTCAGGGCGACGAGACACTTTTTGTTAAGGATTTTTAAATCCGAGAATGCTACTGACACACGATCAAATGCTTTTGCTTCTACGGTACTTCGTACAACACACATCCGTAACATTTCTAAACTTTTTAAGTTTCCCCTCATTTCGCCAAATTGCGGTACCTCGCTTGAATTCGACAATTTTACATGCAAATCAAATCATTGCAAAACAGAATTCATTAAACAAAGAGAATTAAATACAATTTTCCTCTATGTTTAACTTCTTGTTAATAGGATTTTAACCCAAGACCTCGTTACAGTATAGACGACACAGCGGCGACACCGGTAGCAGGCCACCAGGTTGTGCTGAACCAGTCCTGGCATTCCGACACACTCAGCGATATATTCATGTTGTTGTTTTTTTAGTTTTGTTTAAGGAATTACTTTATTTATTGCTACCAAGTTGAAGTGTGTCGCAATTATATCTTATTAAAGGTGATCTAACGTCTAAAGAAAATAAACGAATTACAAACGTAATATATAAATCTGCGCGTATTATAATTGAAATAATTAATTATTTAGAAGTGAATTCTCCCGTTGCAATTAAGAGCAATTAGTTTGATAATATGGTAGGCATGGAATGCGTCCAGATACATAAAATTGATTATTTATATATGTATGTGTGTGTGTGTGTGTGTCAATTTTAAACCAACTGTTTTATTAGAACGTTGCAATTTCAAATTGATTGGACTGATTTAAACTCCTTTTTAAGTCGCCGCACAGCATATGTTAAATTACGTATAACGTTCGACCGTGTGTCTACAAAAATTCGAAAATAAATGAGTATAAGTGTAGGTTTCTTATTATTATTTGAAATTATTATTTTTTATATTATACCAAGCGCCCACTGCGCACATCGCATATATCATACTTATATTTATAAGGCGAGCTGAAGGTTTAAGGGTGCATTTATAATAGAATTTCTCCAAGGCAAGTTAAATAGCTATCTCTATCTAGCGCACACGAATGAGAACCATCCTGCTTGCACACTAAACTTGGTGGAAGTAGGACAGGTTGTCCATATTGGTGCGTTAGATAAAGATAACCAATTTTTACTCGGAAACTTGACGTGAAACCAGGCAATTATAAACAGTCCTTAAGTACCTGTACCTAAGCTTGTTATTTTAGTAAAATTATAAAAACCAATTGCAATAAACGAATGTCTTAGATATTTAATGTCCCAATGAAATATAATTTGAGCGATAATTAGATTTACGAAACATTGTAAGCGTAACATTGCTGTTTTGGTGTTTTACCAGACCAAATCAAGTTAAACTTTATTTAGTAGTGTCATTCTTCCGTGCGAAAACTATTAAATACGGTTTTGTTCTGTTTAGCAACGGTGATACAGTTAAACAAGCTTAAACATTTGGCAACAAATTTATAATTAAAATTATATCCGCTACAAAAATATGACACACTAATTCACAGTTATTGCACATATATACTGAATTTGGAATCAAGGTCAACTAAATCGTGTATTTCTGTTGTTTCCAAATATTTAAAAACAAAATTGTAATTATTTTGTTTTAAATTAAACAATTTTTAATTCATTTATTTAATTATCATCACGCGCTTAGTGCAAATTGAGGCGTGTACGCTTCAGTGCATAATATATTTTATGTTTGTAAGATGGACATGGTCAGTAGTACGAATGAACTGTAAATTTACTCAAACTCCGTACAACGAAGAGACAATGATTTGTCGATGTTTATAAGTGATAACCTCTCGACTAACATTTACTTAAAAAAAAACAAGCATAGGTGCAGGCACTAATGTCTTCATCTCATAATTAAGAATAATAGATTAAGATGTTTGAATTATGTATAGAGCAAGGAACTTGCCTTCCTTGACGATTTTGATAACCTGTATGCAAAATACCAGCGAAGATATGTACGCGATTTCATTTTCAAGAAATTAATTATGCAACTAACTTCACTTTAACTAGCTTTATTACAAATAAGGTAGACATGATTACTGCAAATGATAATTATTAATTAAGCAAAGGAATCAAAACAGGCTCGGTCAAAACCATTCATTTACGTAACTGTTTGAATAATAAAATAACGAGCAAGAGCAATTCAATGTTTACTTACTGAACCCGTTTCTCTCTGTACCTATAAGAAGTTTAATTTATTCAACACATGTTACTTGTTGGGGATCAGGACAACCCGCGCATGCTAAACATGTAACACATATATAAATGTATGTACATACATATAATATACAAATCCTTATACAAACATCCTCTTCGTTTCAATACACATACATTTACTTATTGTATTATACGGAACTGATATATAAATATTTAGATATTGTCTGATTCGTTTTACTTTCGTTGTTTTAAAATGATATTATGGAGATTTAGATTGGTTCAAGTTCAAACTATAATTAAATGTCTTCAAAAATTATCTCTTGTATTAAAATTGCTTCAATAATCTAATTGCAATAGACTTATAGTAAAAATTAGCATTGGACCAGCATAAATCATAAATATATTCTTCGGAAAAGCATGAATAGAAGCCGATACACTGAATTATGTTCAGTAATTTGGCTCTTATACAAATTTAATTATCTTAAACAGAAATCAAATACTGGTTGTTAATATTTAATTTTAATTTTACTACTGAACAGTTTGACCAATATATTGAAATTCTAATCAAACGAACGTATCCGGTGTTGACATATTATTAATTTATATCAAACTGAAAAACGACTATAAAATATTTAAGTACTGCAGAGTTACAAATTATCTCCTAAATTTATATCTATTGATCTTTGATGTAATCTACTAGGTCAGTAAATAATTCAATAACATAATTAACTGAATTAAACATACGAACTTGTTTTTATTATTGTTCCTGTATGTAAATAGATAATTTATAAACCGGATTATCTAAAAGTAATACATTTATGAATTTTTTATTTCATTGATTTTGGTTTCTGAACCCGAATTGAACATCCGCATAACTAACAAATTAATCAAAGTCTGTATTCTGTTTAATCAATAACAGGATACCAATAAAATTACCAATATATGAGATAAATATCGGACAATTAGTAATTTAGATTAGATGTTGCAAATAATAATCCAGTTTGTATTATAAAAAGCAATGTTAGCATTCACAGTACCAGAATTAACCAAATAATTATACAAACTGGATTTATTAATTGTAATTTTTAAGCTAAATTACTAATTGTTTCGCTGTGAATACAATTCAATCGTTGAATTATCTGGTATTAAAATTATTCCCAAAATACCTGGACCTGTTAATCTAACTTCAATTTTCATTTATGTATATTAATGAGTGCATCTTACAATTAGATTAAAAGTTTTGGAGTGTACCTGCCACTCTGTTTGAAATGCTTGGTCCGTACGTGTACAGTATGTCACGGATTTCCACATAGAAAGTAGGTAGACAAGGGACAAGTACAGTTTACAGACGCACATTGAATACACAATTTTTTGTTTACAATGTATACTATATTAGAACAAATACTACAGCGAACTATTAGCTTTTCAAAACAAATCCATCACATTGCAATTGCAACGATTAAACCATATAGAATATAATTGGATTGGTTGGAGATGTTTCGGTTTCCTAGAACAGAGTTATATCAAAGTCTTCCTATAAGTCGATCATTATAACTGATACCTATTTTCATCTTGTTAACTCAGCTCTATGATGTACAGCTAACTTTCAAATTATGAAAAATTACATCAGACAAGAATCCGTTCGTTCTCATGATACAAATGTATTACTTGCTGGAATGTTTTGATCATTATTGTGGTTGCAGATTTAAAGAGCAATTCTCTACAAGATCCACAGTTAAAAAACATTTTATTCGCATTTTAATACAAAAGGATTATCTTGATTATCTACAACCGAGTTGAAACCTTGCTATAAATATGATAATTGTAGCTTAATACCCCCCACAGATTTTCTAATACCTTTTTATGTCCATTTGAATGAGACTTTTAAAATAAAAATAATTATAATTATAATACTATATGTAGCACTTACCTATAAGTCCATTAGGGAATAAACTTTACTCAAATTAATGCATAAAATAATTAATTATAATGAGATATCAATACACTTTCACATGAAAAGCTTTTAATTCTGTCCACAAAATATTTCAATTTTTATAAGTATATTAGTATTAAGAATCATATCAAATTTCTAACTAATATTGATAGGTAATAATGAACTGCGTTCGCAATATAATATTTATATTATGCTGCATTATATTTCAAAATGCAGCCCTATTTTCTATTGAACAAGTAAACAGTAATCAAGTGGTAAAATGTCTGGCAAAATTAGCCGAACAATTCAACGATCAAAACATTTTAATTATCTCAACTAATCAGACAATTACACTGACAAAACCTGCAATATCCATCGCTTTTCAATACGACTTAAATAAATTATCAAATGCAGGAAGAATTGACGCTTACATTTTCTTATTAAACAACATGGAAGAATTACACGACTGGTTGGAACAAGTTTTCAAATACAACTTCTGGAATCCTAGAGGAAAATTTATCGTTAACATCGTAAATGAGAAGAATGTGACTAAAATATTGGAAACTGCGTGGTACTTTTATGTTATTAATATTAATGTTATAGTTTTGAATGGTACTATAGCTGAAGTATATACTTTTTATCCGTATAAAAACGGGAATTGTGGAAAGAAAGTTGTATCAGAACTGGTGTGGAATTGTGAAGATCTTTTATTTGACTTGTTTCCGAATAAAATCCCAAAAACTTTTGATGGGTGTGGTGTTAATTTGATTGCTTTAAATATGGCTCCGTATGTTATTAATTATAATGCTGATACAAACGATGCTCTTAAAGCAGGTATTGAAGTTTCCATCATGGCAACTATAGCAGAGAGACTGAAAGTCAATGAAAAGTATATAAATCATGCATTTGATTCGTGGGGAGAATGTTATCCTAATCGAACATTTACTGATTTATATCAAGAGGTATATTCAAAAAGAGCGGATGTAATGTTTGGAGCTGCACCAATAGACTCAAATCCATCCTTAGATTTCGAAGGATCAGTTTTTTATATAAATGACGAGTTTTTCTGGTTTGTTCCTGCAGCAAAAGAAATTCCAGAATGGGAGAATTTAATGAGAATATTCAGTTCAAATTTGTTAATTTCACTAGCATTAAGTTATTTCATCTATGGTTTAATTTATTGGTTTATTGGACGCCTTAGAAAAGTGTCTAATTTTGCTTTAAGCATGTTAACTTGTTTAGCAGTCTTGTTACAAGTATGCATACGCTTGCCAAACACAAGCATTATAAGAATCCTTTTCGTGTTCTGGACAATCTTCAGTTTGCTGATATACACCGCGTTTCAAAGTCAACTCGTTAGTACTCTTACAACACCACACTATGATACACAGATATCAAACCGGGATGAACTTGTGCAATCTGGCATATCATTTGGATTCTTTACCAAGGCCGTTCGAATATTTATGAATGCCACAGATACATCTCAAATTATGATTCGTAACACTTATGTTAAATGTTCGCTAACCAATGAATGTATAAATAGAACTGCATTTCAGCAAGATTTCGCTACTTTAAAAAATAGAAGATATATGTATTATTCAACAAAGAAACAATATCTAGATTCAAAAGGAAGATCTTTGATTTTTGGATTTAGGGAGGGAAGTACACTTACTCCTAAATTAATTGTTAAGAAGGGATGCTCATTGTTGGGCAGATTCAATGATATTATTTTGTTACTGCTTTCTAATGGTTTGATTCAAAAATGGGAAACTGATATGGATAAAATGCATGAAGTTATTATAGGGCCTGAATTGGAGCAGTTATCCTTGAATCATTTAGCTTTAGCATTTTTATTTTTATGTATTGGACTTGTATTTGCACTCGTTGTATTTGTTATTGAAATTGGGTTTTAATATGTGAATAATATAAATTTAAATCAAGGAAGCTCAACATATTTCATGCTCTTTTATGGTGTATTTATAGACAAGAATTTAATTTTAATTTCAGATGTGTTACCTTATGTAACAATATCTACATATTTAAATTAGCTTAATATTAATTTTGAGAAGCTGACCAACTTTTATCTTTTTGTTAATATCTCTTAAACAAAAACTGAACTTTCTCGTCCTTTAACTATCTTTTTATTTTAATGATTGTATACTTTTATCCTCTATCACCTAGTTTTAGTGGAATATGACTTGTTAATATATTTATTTGATTAAGGAAGTTATAACTAAGAGCACCTACATACTCGTACTTTCTATCAATAGTATTGTTATCTAATTGTGCAATATTGTTGTCTTAAATTTGACATTTCATGTAAACTGTATCGTGATAAGTTGCAACTTTCTTGTTGTTACTAGTAATTTATGTAATTTGATAATTATGTATATTATTTTATATTTATATAGAAAATATATCATTTATCCTTGAGTATTTGATTGCATCTTCATTATTAATGTAATTGCCTACTTAAATTGTTACGTGATTTATGATGTGAATCTTGAACAAGTCTATTTGATTTATAGTATCACAATTTATTTAATATCTTAATTTCGGACGTAGTTCTTTATTGTATCATGTCGTCGAAGATAGTAAAATAATATATTTATGGATGTAATAACTTTATAGTTTTACGTAAATTTGTATGAAATTCTCATTTGTGATTAGTTTCAAATGCATAATTATTATTTTTATATAGTCATTTTGCAGATAGCATTTTTGATTATTTTTAAAAATGTTCTTAGGGAAATATTCAAGAGTATTAGGGCACATAACCGAATGTTTTTGCTCCTCTGTACTTCATACTACGAGCTAAAAAAGAACTTAGTTTATTCACACATTTAAATACATATTTAAATTGACCGGAAATTTGGAATAAACTATGAATGGAATAGATAAATGTCCTTGACCAATATTGGTTAACAATACATTCTCCTCTAAACGAATAAAATCGCAAACCTCAACATCCTGATTTCACGTATAAACAAACGAAATATCAATATTTGATTCAATTCGATATTATAGTTTTAAAGTTGCTAATCTTAAATGTAACAATAGTTAGAAGCTCACGGAAGTTGAAAAAAATGATCTATTTCTAATTACAAAAGTTATTTATTTGTACTTAGGTCAATCAAACCATCAAATATACATTATAAAGCTTTCTTATCAATTACTTTTCCCCATGATTATAAATCCAGAAGAAACTTTTAATTATCTAAAAAAGCTTTACGCATATTGATGACAACATTATATATACGAGTATATATTTCTATACTCAATCTTGCAAGCACATTTCCCGCAACAATATGACTAGCTACATTGTACTGTTAATTTTATTAATACTTCAATTCCAAAATGCAACATCTTTAATCGAACTTCAAACCAGAAATGAAACCATAATCGAATGCGTATCAAACTTGTCTACAAAAATCCATGATCAATACGTATTAATTATGTCCACCACTTGGATAGAGTTTGAAACTATTTGGCAATTCTCCAAACCAGTCGTCATCACAAATATGGTAGATAATGCAGCATTTTTAAATCAATTTAAGAGATTTGATACATTCATTCTTATGTTGGATTCCATAAAGAGCCTAAGAAATTGGCTACGACAGATGGTAAAATTGCAATGTTGGAATCCTTCTGGAAAGTTTATTATTACAATCACAATGGTTAAGAATGTTACCCAAGTATTTGAATTGGCCTGGAAATATTATATCATCAACCTAAATGTAGTGGTTCTTATTGAGTCAACACCAAAAATATATACTTATTACCCATATAATTACACGAATTGTAAAATTAATTTAACACCAGAATTATTTGGCTTATGTGATGAACCATTTCCGCTGCAGTTGTTTCCAAAGAAAAAACCATTATATAATAATGACTGTCCACTAAAAATGCTGGCTTTTCCAATACCTCCATACGTCATGGATATAACTGCAAACCGTGAAGATCCACACAAAGCTGGTTTAGAAGTCACAATTCTGTCAGTTATAGCATCTAGAATACGCTTCAAAGATGAATATGTCAACCATAGTTATAGAAACTGGGGTGTTCTGGCAGCTGATGGAAATTATACTTTGATGTTAAAAGGATTAATAGAAGGAGAAGGCGATATTATGTTTGGTATGACTCCGTACGAGACTGAATATGTGGAATTGGATTGTGCTAGAATGTATGTGTACGAGGAATTAATTTGGTGGGTGCCAATCGCTCAAACACTTCCAACATGGAAAAATATGTTTAAGATTTTCAATCCAATGAGCTGGCTATCAATTTTGTTTATCTTTAGCTTAAATTGCCTTATGTTCTACATAGCAGAACGATCAACACAAGTCAACCATTTTTATAACCAAATATCTGGATGTGTGATAGCGTCTTGGGGTATATTACTTCAAGTTTCAGTGGCACCTCCAAAACGGTATGCTACAAAGATAATGTATATAACCTGGACAGCATTTACTTTGCTTCTATACACAGCGCACCAAAGTAAACTTATGAGTAACATATTGAAGCCACATTATGAAAAACAAATTGCAACATTACAAGAAATGATCGACTCTAAAATGGCATTCGGTTTTTATCCAAGCGCGTCAAATTATTTTGATAAAACAAATACTTCTGTTTATCACAAAATCTTGACGACATACACGACATGCCCTTTAGCAGAAAATTGTATGAATCGTACAGCTTTCGATAGAGATTTTGCTGTAGTTAAAAATAAACGACAATCTATGTTTTTAATGAAAAAATACTATTTGTTTCCTGACGGAAGACCAATGATATTCCCGTTGAAGGAATCGTATATCTACTATCCGAGGTTTATTGTCGTGAAGGGTTTTCCATTTTTAGAAAGGATTAATAATCTGATTCTGTTGCTACATGCAAATGGGTTGATTTATAAGTGGGATATGGATATTGTTTATTCCAAACCACCTAGGAGCAAGGATGCAGCTAAGGGGTTGACTGTGGAGCATTTGATCAGTGGGTTTATATATTTGGGTATTGGGTATACGGTGTCTATAATTGTGCTTTTGATTGAAGTTTGCTGTTATAAAATTAATAATAAATATCAATAATACGCTCCAAAGTTTCTTAAAAAATAATTTATCAAATTTTAGTGAGTGCATTCCTTTGGTCTTTATTTATCTGAAAAGAAAATATAGGGACAAACCACAACTAGCATAGGTGCAGGCACGAATGCATTCAGTTCCCCGAATATTTTATTTCTTTAACTACTGATGTTTTTAAGAAAGATAAAATTAGAACTACATATCTTTGAAGTGATAATATGTTAAAAACAATTTTTCTTTCTAAATGACCACATGACCAAACACTATAGCTGTCTTGTATTATCGTACGACGAAATAAAAATGCAATTTTATATTCGAAAATTCGCAAATCGACTAAAATATGTAAATGATATTAAAATAATTTTACTATATTTACTATTTAATAATTAACATATACATTTATGCAATAGTAGAACAAGGTTAATCAGCAATTATATATTTGTAATTATTTAAATTAATGTATTTAAATAAATAAACTCAATTTAGTACTGTTTTATTTTTATGATTTGCGCTTTGAACCAAAATAAGCTTTCATTTCTATTACCTGTAAAATTCAAATAACGAGAAATCGTCTTGAATTAATCATATTTCTTATATTATAAATAAATATTTTTTGTCAATATTACATATACCTATACTTAAAATGCAATTCTGTATATTTAAACATAGCACATAGCATTGCCAAAATGTCGAATGTACAAATAAAAAATTAGGTACACATACCATTAAAATCTAAATCTTAGAATTAAACTAAAACAAATTGCGTTCACGGCCCATATGCCTGTAATATCCATAAACGCAACAATGATATTATTTTTCCTCGTACAATTTTAGTTTTCAATATCACCGTTTCAGTTCCAAGGAAATCAACAAGATATAATAACTTGTTTTACATTCCCCCTTTCGTATTTGTTTTGCTGATATATGATAAATTATGTTTGAATTGTCAGTTCAGAGAACACATAGTTTAATAAAGAGTTACAAAGATGCGTAAAGGCAGTATAAAATAATATATAACTATAGTACCGTATACTTATTTCAATTGAAAACATAATTCCAACAAAAATACTAAAACTCCACATATATATCCTATTCCCAATAAATAAAATGCATTTTGTATATGTTGGAGTGTCAATCGTTGATTTACTGCATTTTCATTGTTTTCAACCAGCTCAGCCATATCCTTATCCCATTTACTAATCAAACCATTAGAATTTAACAACATTAATACTCTATTCATTTTTGGAATCAGTGGAAACCCTTTCGCAGCATAATATCTAACTGGTACAATCCCAATATTCGTAAGATGCGAAATCAGAGGCCGCCCATTTTTATCGGTATAAAGATTCTTGATCAAATGCGCTGTTATTCTCATAGGCCTTGCTGTTGCGAAATCTCTCTTAAATGCCGTTCGATTTAAGCAGTACTCAGATATAGGGCAAGGGACAAATTTTTTAACAATTAATTTATCTTCCCATTCCTGTGAATCCTTGAATATTCTCAAAATTGGTAAAGTGAATCCCAATTTCAAATCGGAGTTTAACAGTTCGTCTATAGTTGTCATCTGATTTTCATAGAATGGTTTGGTTAGAACGCTGACTAGTTTAGACTGGTATGCAGTGTAGAGAATCAAAGACGAGAGCGACCAGATTATGAATAGAACACGTAAGAAATTGGTTTTTGGTGATCTTGTACTGCCTAGGAGGAGAATACACCATGAAGCCATCAGGCAGCCTGATAGTTTTGAGAAATATGTGGCTGTTTCTCTTTGCGCTCCAACGCCCCACCAGGTAACTGCGTTTACCTATAAATTAGAAGACAAAAATTAAATTATTGCCCAGAAACATTTATAATTTTTTATGATATGATAATGCAACATACCAAAACACTGGCATAAATCGAGATCCAAACAATTGGAGTAAAGAGCTTCATTACATTTTTCCAATATGGCATTCTTTCCGTATTTGGAACAAACCAACAAAAATTCTCCAGTAAATATACTACAGTATTATCAAAATCATTCTCTATGTCGAAAGTGGTGAAAACCATTCCAAATATTATATCAATTTTACGCTCATATAAAACCTTAAGCATATTCGTATATGTTCCGTTCGCAAGCTTGACACCCCAATGATTATAGTTACTTCCGTAAACTATATCAGTGAAGTTCATTTTTTGGGCCATAGTATGCATTATAGTCACTTCTAAGCCAGCAAACTTTGGATTTGCTTTGTCTTTCTTAACGTCTACAACATATGGGTGTAATTTTAATGCTTCTAATTTAAATGGACAACCACGTAAATCATCTGGAATTTTCTCGGGATATAACTGTATTGTCGATGTGTTGGAACAGTAGTCTAATGGTTGAATTTCGAGATCACCGCCACAAGCAATATTATCGTAAGGGAAATATGTGAAAACCTGCAAAGAGTCATAATATCTAATCATGTTTTAAGGAAGATTAATGATCTATCACTAATATATTATTTAATATTAATATATTAAATAATGCCTAATGGCCCACTACACTATTAGTAGATACATTTCTTCCGATATATCGATACTCATTTTCGATTTTCTGTATCACAAATTCATACTAAACTTACCAAAATTGCTTAAGGCATATATTTTAGAATTCTCGTAAAGATAATGAAAGTTTCATATACTTAACATATGTTTTAACATATCTTACCTTTGCTTCTTGCAAATAAATCACATTGACATTGACTAGAAAGTATTTCCATAAAATCATAAACACTGTATTTGCACTTTCGACACATCTAAACGCAATTATAAATCTTGCTCTTGAATTCCAGCATGGATATTTGTATAATAAACTCAAATATTGTTCTAGATAATTTACACTTGTCACTAATAATAAAAAAAAATCAAACTTCCCAAATATATGCAAATCTTTTACATAATCTGCCGAAGTTATCAAAACGCTTACATTAATGTTCCAATAAATAGCTTTTAGATCATTTTCATTAGACATGACCAGAGTTCGGCTAACATGCGATTCTTGATACATTTTAAATAAACAATCATATTTAAACAAATTAACTTTGATATCCTGTATTGTCTGATTGGAAATTTGAAATAATTCATTAAATATCAAGACAATAACTATTATTTTGTATTTTATATACATTATAGTACAGTTATTTTAACCAAGTTGACGGTTATTAGACAGATATTTACTAGGTGATAAATATATAATTGACAAAATATTTTTATTATTTTACTTATTAACAATACAGATTACAGAACTATAATAAAATTGTAATTATTATAAATATTCGGTTGTAAAATATCTATTTATTGAAATATGTCGGTAAAGCGTTAGCTGTGTAATAACAGGAAACGTTGAAACAAATATCTAAGTAAATATAAAATACAATTTAAATATAAGTTTATTTAGTAAAATGCAGTAAAACAAATATCATTTATAACATAATAGTCTTTGTATGATACTTAAATTAGAACTCCTAATGTACGAGAAATTGTATATTCCACCTTTTTAATCGTTAATCAACTTTTTTCTTCAAATGTCAGCTTAAGTGTTTTAAATAAACCTTAGTACATACTATAGTTTTTCTGTATACTTTAGTTTCTGCCTAAGAACACAACCACACGCTAATGTCTTGATCCAAGTCCCGTACTTGGATTTTCTGACTAGGTACGATAGTAAAAAAGGTTCCTCTAAATATAAAATAATTGCATTTTTAATTTCCTAGCATTTAATTACTATTTTTAATCTATATAACAATCTTCCCATTTGCTTATCTCCATAAGTTTACTGTCTTCATAATACTTCTCGTGTCTTCTTGGAATTACACTTACCAACTTTTCCATGGAATTTATTTTCTCTTATTCCTATATTTAATTGCAATATTCTAATTGATATTTTCTTTGTTTCCGACATTGAAAAACACATATTTCAAACAACAACACAATTGAGGCTAATAATAACCCAAAACTAAGTAGAAAATACACTCCAATAAGATGACTAACATGGATAGTCTGTGGTTCCGAACTATCTTCAATCTTTGGATTAAAATCCACAGAATCCCCAATCCATTTTGCCAAAAGTCCAAACTCAGCAAACCTTAATATCAACTCATTGAATCTATTCAAAAAAGGATATCCTTTTCTTGTAAAAATAGCAATTGGATTACCGAATTCAACACGCTTAAAAATATACATCGCCGGGTCACCGTTAGGCCAAGTATAGTTCCTGGGTATTAAATACTTTGTTGTTAAAACATTGCTTACATAAGCAACACCATCTTTAAAGCCACGTTTAACTTGGCTGTGCTGAAAATGGTTCAATTCTGATCCCTTTCTCATGATCGCTTTATCAACTAGTCGTCCAGAATTATTCAATCTTTCTAAGTAATCAGGGACATATACGATTTTTATATTTGAATCAACCATTTCGTTTGTATTTGAAATCTGGTGTTCGTAAATTGGTTTGAGCAAGACACTTACAAGCTTGGACTGGTAAGCAGTGACAATCAAAAGAGCGAATATGGTCCAGTTTAAAACTAGTAAACGCATGGTTAAACTTTTAGGTAGTTTCATGCCACCTAATAACAAACTTAACCACGTATTTAAAAAACACATGGATACATCTACGAAATTATTTTTGTCGCTAGTATGTTTACCAAATGTGTACCATATTACAAAATTTAGGAACAATAGCAGAAAAACTGATATCCATAAGTTGTTGTCAAAGATAAGCCACAAGCTCTTCCATTGTTTTCCTGGAAGAGCTGCGGGAACTGTCCAGGCAAAATCTACTTGGAAATAGAAAACGGTTGAGTCTAACTCTGTGAAGAAAGATATGTTTGGAGATATTAACCCGAAAGCAATATCACATTGAGTTTCAGTTAAATATTTTAGAATTCCCGTATATGTTCCATTTGGTAATTTAGTGCTAAATCCACCTTTCATGGTAATTGTATTTCGGGTAAAGTTAAACTTTTCCATTAAAGTATTGATCAGGGTGACTTCAAAACCTTGTCCAACACCTTTCGTTAAAAAGGGATTTATAACAAAAGGTGGAAATATATTTGCAACTGTATAAACATCGCAACCATTAACCGTTTCTGGAACTTTACTTGGAAATAATGTTTCTAAACTTTGGTCTTCATTGTACTTTATAACTGTTGCATGTATTTCTTCGTCGCATGAATTTTTTTTGTATGGAAAATACGTGGAAATAGTTGTATTATTTCCATTTACTTGTATTATTGTTATATTTATTATATATTTCTTCCAAGACAGTCTAAAGATTTCCAATATATCTTCAGTTCCAAAATAAATTACGAGAAATTTACCTCTTGGATTCCAATTAGCGTATTTTGATAAGAACAGAAATTGGTTGAAATCGCCTACATTTTCGATTATAATTAAATGATAATTATAAGTTTCTTTTATATCTTTTAACCAATTTGCAGTACTATTCACATTATACACCAATCTTGATGATAGATTAGGAAATATATTTTCGATATTGATAGTGTTTAAAGAATTTATAACTACGAAAATGTGTGTGTCAGTAACATTTCTTAATATATTATTTGTAAATTTGAAAACATTATTTGCAGAATTTTCTATAATTGCTATTTCACTGGAAATGTAACTAATTTTTATAGTTAGTACTAAGAGTAGTAGATTCATTTTGAAATGCTTTCAAAGTAAAATATTTTTAACATTTACTTCAGTTTTATAGGTTCAATGGATGTAATCACCATGTGAACAGAACAAATGTCAAAAATGGGTATGACATTTCTTATAATAATCTTGTATAAAATTAAATATTTACAATTAAATTATTGTATAAAAACATATACACTGACAGTTTAACATATATTACCAGTAATATACATAAATACGTAACGATAATGTTTAAGATTCATAAATAAATAAATGAATGCTTATTGAATTCATAATTTATTATGTTACATTTCTTTTCTATTTGAGAAACTACTTCACATGAAACATTAGTGCCTAGAAAATACAATTCAGAAACTAATTTAATTTTTTTATTATTATTACTATAATCACGAATTATATATTATTTTATATATTCCATTTATTAACTGTACATAAACACTATATTTAAGAATCATCATTAAATTTGATTTGCATGAACTCAAAACCACTTCATATGTGCGATAAATTGGCATATCTCCTAAGTAAACCAATTTACTCGTGTCACCTCAAAAATCAATATCAAAATGGCGCAACCAATCCCTAAACTTAATACAAAAAACGGTCCTTCAAGGTGACCCATCGTTAGAGGTTTATGAGGAGGTTCACTTTCGATTTTCAACACAAAATATCTCGTATCTGCATCCCACTTAGCGATCAATCCATTCGCAGCCATCAGCATTAGCAAACTATCAAACCTTTCCAGCAACGGAAACCCTTTGTTCATATAGTAAGTTTCGCGAGTTGTGAACGCATTTATTTTAGTATCGTACAACATGTCTCGGCCATTAGGAAACGTGTAATATCTGGGCATCAGATACAAAACCTGCCTCCTATTTTTAACAACTGCATAATCTCTTTGGAAAGCAGTTCTATTCAGGCATTCGGCTGTTAGTGGACAAGCTTGATAATTCTTGAAAATTGTTACACTTGTTGAAGAGTTTCCCCTTTAAAGAAAGAATAAATTACGAGATATAAGTCTTTTGGAATTATTTCCCTTGTTAAATGTTTAAAATGATTGTGACATGATTGTTCAGCAACTCTATGAATATACCTGTAGGCATCTTCTATGGTTGGATAAAATCCAAATTCGCTTTTTGCTTCAATAAGTTGTTCTAAACTAGTCATCTGATGTTCATATAGTCTCGAAGTAAGAATACTGATTAATTGCGATTGATAAGCAGTGTAAATAAGTAAACATATCATTAGCCATTGAATGAATATAAGACGCAGTTTCCATGTTATTGGACCTTCCACAGATCCTTGTAGAAGTGTATACATAGAGGACATTATGCATATTACAATATCGTTGAATGCGAGAGATGGTTCTCTTTTCCTACCCATAAACCACCTGAATAAGAAATGTTATTTAGTTACAAAATTAATAATAAAATGAACACTGATATCCCCATTAGGTTAACTGGTCCAGCCAGAGTTATATGGCCCCAAAATTTAAAGCCTCCTTTAATACTGCCCGTAGTGTAATTAAATAATAAATTTGACCCCCACAAGTAAATAAAATATCTTACCAAGCTAAACCATTGAAAATAAACATGAAAAATATTGCCATCCATAATCGTCCTTCAAAAATATTGGTTAGATTCTTCCAACTTGCAATCTGTGGAGCAGTAGGAAAGAACCAAACCGACGAATCACTTAGATGACAAAACGATGCATCTAGATCTTTCATATACGATGCATTTCGATAAGTAAATCCAAAGATAACATCTGTTTCACGGTCTATAAGAGCTTTGTACATCATACTAAAGTTTCCATCGTGAAAACGATAACCCCAATGTGTGTGTGGATTTTTTATGAACTTTAATGAGATATTCATGCGTTGGGCCACGTTGTGAATTATGGTCACTTCGATGCCTGTTTTGGCTGATTTTTCTCGGGGCATATTTAGGTTAATCACATAAGGAGGAATGGCATATGCCATTGCTTTTACCTTTAATGATAAATATTAGATGGTTAATCATCAGAAAAGAGACCTATATATTTATACATTTAAACAACTCCCGTTTCTAATTTGAATTTCCTGATACAATATCAAAATTTACTTATATAAACTTCGCTCTAAATATATTAGAGAAAATGCGTAGAAACAGTTGTAAGATGAATAGAGATAGAGTTATAGAGGCAACCTTCTATTCTTATTTACGAATATATATAATTCATTGTTAATTTCGTAATGTTTGAGTGCTTATGTTAATAATTCTAATTATTTTTCCTTTTTTGTTTCAGGTAAGAGATATCAAAATTCTACAAAACATAATGCTAAGGTATGGTTAACACATTTTAATTTTTCATAATATCGGTATTCTGTAAATGATTTGGGTATATGGTGCCCAAGAGTGCATGAGTTTTACATTTTTTTCATAATCAGGAAGAACTGAGAAATTCGTACATTTTGTACGACAAACTAAACAATATCTCAGTTATATTATTACCCACAATAACTTAATTCAACTTACCTCACAACCGTTCAAATCTAACGGAATTTTGTTTGGAAACAAATCCTCTGAACTCAAATCATTACATTTCGCCAAAATTTCATTTGCAATAACAGAAAAACATTTTTCTTTGTACGGATAAAATGTATACACATTCAAGTCAGAATTATTCCATGCAACCACATCTATATCCATCACATAATCTCTCCAGGATATTTCAAAAATATCCTGTATGTTCTCATCCCCGAGATATCCAACCAAAAGTTTCCCTTTTGGATTCCAGGAATCAGATGTTCTAAGTGTTTCAAAAATGTACTGGAAACTTTTAATATTTTCAACCACTATCACTACGATTTGAAACCATAAGTCTATTTTCGAAGTTATGTTATTCGCCGAATACAAAATAGAACTAGATGTTGTAGGATATTCGAAAAACTCTTCTAAGTTTGAGATGTCTGATATTATGACGCTGTATGGTTCACAATATTTCTGATATATTCGTCCTAAACAATCGAATAGTTCATTTTTAGTTTCGTTTACTAAAATATCTGAATTTATAGTTTTTATATATAATATTGCTAGTGTTATTGTTAAACTTATAAGTTGCTTTACGAAAGACATTTTAGAGAATGACTATGTCATATTTTCCACTACGATTGTGAATATGAAACGCAAATCTAATTCTTTGATTAATTGCTTGTTTACCGTATAACGTTTTTATTTTTTTTAATGCAAATATGATTTTGTGTTATTACTGGAATGTATCCTTATTATTATATGTGTACCTTGTTTAAGTTTTGGTTTTTATATGTCCAATATCAAATTAGTATAGCCATGGAGAAAATGTTGTTATAATTGTTTCAATAACTAAATTATATGTTTGCCTAACTGCACTTTAACTTTGTAAAAAAACGGACAAATTAGAAGCTATTAGTCTAGATATTTTCTTTTACTCATACTTCGACTTAAGTTTTTATTGAAGAACATTTTAGTAGTTCGTTAACTTGTACTTAGTATGACATTAGAGATATATATGATGGATTCGTCTGATTAAATCATTTACCAATTATTTACCAGCCGTGATGGCAGCTGCTTAATGTTCTAGGGGAGACCGGGGCTTGTAGACACATCGATAATTGAAACTATTTTGACTATTCTCGCAATAACGTATTTGTGTGAGCGCCAATACCGCTGAACATATAAATATGTTTTGAATTTAAGATTCATATATTCCTTTTATTTTTGAACGCCTTAGGGCTTGTTTACTCGTGTCATGTTTTGCATATTTTGAAAAGGACACGAGTTAAAGAGAAATAGAAACTTATAAGTTTTTTTTTTTTTTTTTAGAATAATAAGAATTAAATCGTTACTTACCAAAATAAGTAACCGACAGCCTACTGTGGGTAATTCACAAAGTGTGTCAAAGTAAGAACTCTTCTAATGACGTTAATATGAACCACTTTGTCACTTATAAATAAATAAAACTAAGGTCCTTGTTGATGTAGTAATAAAATGGCCATCACTCAATAATATAATCACTCATTGTTTGTGACGGTCGCGTTGATTTTAATTGAAAAATATAACAAAAACAGTTGGTTATTCCCAGCACGTGGTACTTGCAAATTATTTATAAAACTACTTCTATTGTTTTTTAATTATTAACTACTTTTCTAACAGTGTGTTTTATTAATATTGTTATTGACAGTTATTCTAAAGATTTAATTTTTGTTCTTTCGATTTTTATTATAAGAACAAACATATTGAATATCTAATTAATATTATTTTATTATTATAAATCTTACTACTTATGGTAATTTATTATTAGTCAGTCTGTTGACAACCGTTCATATCACATCGCTTGTTGCGCCAAAGTTATGTCAATTTCAAAATTATTTATTATTATTCAAATTATCTACATTTGTAATGTTAACGGAAAATTCATGAAAGATGACTTATTTAACTCTGACATCGTTAACTGTGCTTCAACTATCCTACAGCAATATTCTAAACTCAGTTTTGTCATTCTACATGCCAATAATGACATAGGGAATGAAATTCTAAAATTTCAAATTCCAAAAATATCATTCAATCTTGAAAATAACTTCAATTTTCAGCATCCTATTTCGGACTTCTACGTATTTGTTTTTAAACCAGTTGAGGACTTCTTGAAAATAATTAAACGTGTTTATCACACTTCGTATTTTCATCCAAGACATAAAATAATTATAATATATACTGGTAATGATCGATACAAAATTGAAGAAATATTTAATATTTGTTGGAAATACTATATGTTCAATGTTGTTTTATTATTCTCCAAGACTCAAAGAGTAAGGCTTCACACTGTAAATATGTGCACCAATAAACACAGCTCTTCTTAATACAGCGCGGTAAACTCTCATCTGAAACACAAATGTATACATATTACCCGTTTAAAAACAATGGATGTGGATCAGGAATTGAAGCAGAATTATTAGGAAATTGTGGTCAAACTGACGTAGAAATATATCCGAATAAAATTCCTTTATATGCTTCTGGATGTCCAATTCGTCTACTACCATTAATACTGCCTCCATACGTTATAAACTTCACCGATTCCCAGAATCCAGGAATTGAAATTCAACTCCTGGAGGAAATATTCAAACGGATAAACTTGACTGTCAAGTATATCAAACATTCGTATCGCAATTTTGGATATATTTACGCAGATGGGTTAACAACTATGATGTATAAAATGTTGTATGATTCTGAAGCAGATTTGATGTTTGGCATGTTGCGAATCAACTCAACTGATAATGAATATTTCGATTCTACTATGTACCATTTAACTGATCAAGTCACTTGGCATATTAGCACAGCGAATGAAATCAGTAAATGGAAAAATTTAGTATTTATTTTCCAGGTTTGTGGATAATTTGTATCCTCGTAATATACGAATTATCTGTAATCCAATTTTTAGTTTGAAATGTGGGCAATTTTATTCACATTTATTTTCATCATATCCATCTCTTTTTGGTATTTTGGATGACACAAAGAACGTAGTGTTAGTTTCCAAGGTTTAAACCAATGTTTTTTATCAAGTTGGAATGTTTTGCTTCTGGGCTCTATGGATACTCCAGAAACAGGAATTGTTAGACTATTGTTTGCTGTGTGGAGTTTTTCTGCTATTTTGATAGCTACAGCTTATACTTCAAAGTTGACTAGTGTGCTTACCAAAGCAGTATATGAATATCAGATAACTGATGCTCAGGAAATGTTGGATTTGAAATGGGATTTTGGGTATAATGAAGGAGCTAGAAGTTTGTTTTCGAAAGGAGATGTATTTTATAGAAATTTTACTCCATGTCCACTAGTCATGCTGGATTGCATCAAAAGGGCTGTGTATGATAAGGAGTTTGGTGTTTTTAAAAATAGACGGCAAATTCGTTATCTTACTAAGAGGTTAGTATAATATGTGTACATACACTGAAGCTTCAAAACCAGTGATTTTTAAAGAGATAAAACAAACACGACAACAATAATTCGAAAGTATAAGGCTTATTAATTAATTTATTTTAATTATTATAAGTATACCAAATTTGTTAAAAACCGGCCCAGTATCTACAAAATCACAGTTCTAATATACTTTTTGGGAATTAGATATACGTAAAACGAATTTCTGTGCATATTTTGTTTAATTCTGAGAATATTAGATCCACTTTTACGTTGTACCGTACGACGAGATAAGAATAGCAAGCAATTTTTAAATATCAGTTTTTATATTAAATTTAATTATTCATATTGTTCTGAACATTATTCAAATCTATTAATTCTGCAGGTTGCGTGTTCAAAAAATTAATTTATCATATTCAATTCTTATGAAAACGAAAGATTAATAAACGTCGTTTTGCGGCATATCTTTACTGAATATAAAAAGCTTTTATTTTTATAAACATATCTGTCATTTCTATTCACTGTTTAATTTATTTATCTTAAACACTTAATCACCCATTATAATATAAATCTATCAAAATCAGTTGCTTTAATTCACCATTTAACGGGAATTTCCAAATTTATTTTAATAACGCCTTTTTATGAACAAATTAATTAAAATGGTAATAATATTTAGATTTTTATACCCAAATGGAAGACCAATGCTTTACTCCATGAAGAAAGATATACTTTATTACTTTTTGAGAATGTTAATCACAAAGGGTTATCCATTTCTGCCAAGAATTGATAAGTTAATATCGCAAATGCAATCGAATGGAGTTTTAAGTAAATGGGATAAGGAAGTTGCTCCTTATTATAAATATGATGATAAAACGAAAGCAAACGATCTGGATTTCAATGATTTGAATGGAGTGTTTCTTTTATATATTATCGGCAATATTTTTGCTACTTTAGCCCTTTTACTTGAACTCGCATTTAACAGATATTGCAAAAAAGAAAGAATTAATTTTACCATGTGAAGCTGAAAAGACTTACTTTGAAAATATAGTAGAGATTATTTCCAGAAATGTAGAAAATATCTAGAATATATTAAACATATATGTGTATGTAAAAGATGTGTCCCTAGTTATTATAATTTTGAACAATGTATATGTTGATTTAAATATGTTTATTCAACCAATTGTAGAAAAAAGATTAGTTAATTTACAGATTTTAGCTTGGTTAAAATTGAACTGAATGTGGCATTGTAATTATCGAAATATTGAAGCATATTTTTAATAATTTTTCATACATAAAGTAAAGTTATAGTATTTATGTTATATACAAATATATTGTGTGATCTTTTAAATAATATAAATATTAAATATACTACTTTGTCTGAGTGTACATGTTACCCTTATGCAAGGTGGTGTACAATTGATCCTGTAGTCATTATTATTTTCGTCACGTGATTCAGTTAATTTTATTGAACGCGTTAGTTTTATTTGAGTTTGCGCAGTTAATCCTTTTAGTTTAACGAAATCCACATAGATGGCAACTAATTGCAAATAAAAACTATTCTTCAGCTGCTCAGAAATGCCTGAATATTATTTCGTTGGCTCGGTTAACTAAATTTTATGATTTAATCCTAAACAACAATTTCAAAATTTAAAAGCAACACGGTGCCCACGAGCTTACCTAATTTTATATATTATATATTTTGTAGTTTTTTATATATGAAAAAAATATATCTTAATTTTTTTTTTAATCCAATGTTTTGATAACAGATACAAGTTTCATACACAAGAAAATACTTAAATTACATTTGAAATCGTTCGTTTCACAATCAATTATGTAACCAATCAAAGTCTTCTTTTTTACTATTGTAAGATATTCTCACAGTGAAGAATGTTATAATTACGGCTCTAAGCAATATCAAAAAAAAACTCTCTCGTTATTTCAGATGGCTAATAAAAATAAATAATTACCTATCAATAGTATCCAGATTACAGGATCCGTTATATATTGGTACATAAGTGCGTGTATACATTATGTAATACAACAATGGTCAGTTATATTTGTACATCAAGGTGATGTCATATGTTTGAAGTGATTATTCAAATTGTCAAGTACTTGTTATTTTTTTAATTACTTAGGCATCCTACACCGTTAAAAACACGCAGACTATAACTAAATTTACATAAAATTGTATCAGGCGCGGAATATAAGGTTATATAAATTAATTAATCTTCAAGATATATTCATATTGTCTAGTTACCTTGAAGATGAGTTCCTATTTGAAATGGTTTTAAAAATAAATTAAAAAATCATCACGCTTTTAACCACAGATGGGGGCATAATGAATAATCTAATAAGTTAATCGTGGATCAATAGAATTTAAATTTATAAATGTATATACATTTAAAAAGATTATTTCTATAATTTACTGTATACACAATATTGAAAGTGTCCTCGACTTTTTCGAAGTTATTAATTAAATCCTAATAGAAGTACACAAAAAGAATAATTGATATAATTTAATTTGAAAAATGTTTACTCATTAAATGGTATACAAAATTTTTTTTAATCGGTAAAAAGGACCCATTTACAATTTACTACGGTGAATATGTATCTCGATCGCGAATAGTTACTATTGTTTTATAATTTATATCTTCATAACAACGTAAACAATGTTATCAGTGTAATTTACCAGATTGTAATAATTGAAAATATAGCTACTGCGTTGTTATCAGTGAATTAATTACATGATTAATTGGGAATTTCAAAATTTTTACAATCTGTTGCTGAAAATTGTTTAAAAACCTAATAGGCCTAGTAATTCCACCTAGTGTCAGCCGGTGGCAAAAACTCAGGTTCCACACCATAAAACACAATAGAAAGCCCTTCCCGTTAATTTAGTAATGTGGTTAGTGTATACATTCGCTTCTTTATTCTTCCCTTTCGATTTCGAACGTTTGATCCAACGGTCAACGATGAGGGTCAGAGCAGGTGACATTGCCTAGGTATCTATTTTAATGATCAGAGTGGTGATGAGCAGGTGTTCGGGTCGGCTCGGGGGACCTTGTGGTCTGTGTGTCTGTGTACTAACCGACTGACTAATATCATTCATTGTTCTGGGATTCTCATCAATAGAAGCTGTGTTCCGACAAGCTAACTAATTTGCTTTAGTGTTAACAACTTAATCTGACATTAGATGATTATACTGTAGACCTCCAATTTGATGACTTGTATATTAACATTTTCCTGTATTCAAATAGGAATCTAATAAAATGGTTATTGTACTGTTTAAGGTGATTTTTAATTATCACTTAATTGTGATATTTTGATCAATAAAATTATTGAGGGTCCCTGAATACATTTAGACTATTTTCGCAATAGCATCTGTGTGTGTGTGTGTTTGTCTGTTTTTTCATTTATATTGCAATGTAAAATAACAAATAATTTTGTTTTTATTTGATCAGTTTTTGGATTGGTAATGGAGCAAAATGTCTTCTACAGAGAATTTCAGTTGATTGGAGATGCGATTAATGTCTACAAGTAAATTGTGTAAAAGTGTGTGTAGGGGCCTGAAATTAGTAAATTTATATATTTTATCCAAGGTTATCATATTTATTAAATGGGTTTATGAAAATCGAAATACACTAAGAAAAGGATTTACTTGAATCAATTTAGGTTTACTATTATTAAATAAATCGCATATTTGACTACAGCTAAATTATTATAGAGTTACTTTAAATAAATACTATATTTGTTAGCTCCAGAGTAGTTTTCTTTAATATAAATAAATCTTATTACTGTATAAGCTACATACATACACCACGTTAGTAAATCGTACTTACGTAAAATTATGCTGTATTTAATCGCTAATCTATTACAATTAAATAAATGTAACTTATAATAAAGACAGAAACCACAAATTTAATAATGAATAAATTAAATAACATTAGAGAAAATGTTCTGGACATTAGATTTTTTCCTAGGAAAATGCTCGAATAATGATTTATTAACTATACACACGTGTTTTTTTTTTAATTGTATCAACAAATCACAAATTCAAAACAAAAATACACATTTGGAGTCTTGTGGAAGTTTGACTGTATACCACAAAATATCAATATATATTCTTTGAATATGCATATAAGATAGTGAACGACTTTATTTAACTATAAAAAAGAAATAAATGTGTATATTTCTTATCGTTATATAATAAATTATCACCTAAACTCGAAAATGTTCTCACACATTCATCAAAAAGTCTATTAACATTAACAATAATACAATACCCTTACATAAGCAGCAAAAACAAGTAGAAAAATACAACAAATTCGGTGTTCATTTTATTGAATGTGTACCTAAACCCATATGATAAGCATAAGTGTAACAGAGACAACACCATCGAAAATCGGTATAAAAAATGAGCATTTTGGCATGGTTGGAAAAACAAAAATGCACCGTACCATGACGACGCTTCCGGTGTATGTATAGTGTGGTGTGCGCGCGTAGCAAACGCGCACGCGCGATCGCCGTTGCTAGGTGAGCATGTCCGTTGTTTTGTTCAAAACATTTCAAAACCAGCGACGAATTTTCTATCGTCACTCGCCAACAGTGTTCAGTTTCGCTAACAGTGCTCCGAAGTTTTCCAGCTGAAGTGAGAAGCCGCCAAAGCAGCATGAAAAGAAAATGTGACCATTTCCCAGCGGCCGCCATGTGAAACTGTTTTGATTTTGTATGGGTTCAATCCATGAATAACAGTGTTTTTAGTTTGTATCGGTTTGTTACCTGCGGTTCGCCGGTTGCACGAAAGCGATTCAAAATTCACACTATTCCGGGGTTGCAATTGTTTATATTCTACGATATTGTTGGATTAAAATATAGATTCAACAATTATTGCTGATTTTATTGAATTGTTGAGTTAAATTCTGAATTATATACAATATTTTGTTTTAATTGAAATGATCGCTTTCGTTAATCGGTACTACATTTAAAATTATCAGAGATTTCTTTGAAAATGAAAAGTCGTATCAATTCCTCAAACTTATTTTAAATGGTGGTTTACCCTAGCATTAGGAGCCCAATGGAGCCTTACCGTAATGTAATTTATCGTTGAAAATAAAAAATTAAAGCATATTTCGTCGAACTTATCATAAATGGTGGTTTAATTTAGCATTAGAGGTCCTATGGACCCATAACATAACTATTCATTCAAAAACGGTAATATTCGCGCTATAAATACAAAATTACCCAAGTTATTTTTTGAATGTATCAAACAATATGCATTTTAAATTTTTGGAAAGTCTAGGGTTAAACACCATTTCCAATATGGATCTAACGAATGATTTTCATTGATTTAAAATTCTCCCGGTGGACGTTTTAGTGTGATCATTGCAATATTTATTTTATTATTATTATTTATAATAAAGAAACCAATGAAAACCATTCGTAAATATATTTATGAACATGTAATGCTTGGCTTACGACACAAATCAACAACTTATACATTTATTCAAAATGGCTGCGGCAATTCTGCAAACCATACATTTTGTACACTCTCTTATCTTAGTAAAAATATCATTCTGCACTGTACTTTGAGCTTATTTGCACTCTTCACATATGTAGTATTTGCTATCAATAAACGTATTTTATGTAAACGTATTAACAATACTTTATTTTACTAAAAAAAACATGCAACATTTTTACAGTGAGGTCATCGGAAGTAGGTATATACAATACGCATATATGTTAATAATATTATATTTCAGGATATTATACGGCATGCAAAATATTCGCGTCAATATACGTAGTTTTGATAAATTACCGGTTAAATAATGCATTATGATAATATTACAATTTTAAATTCCGCCATTATTATCTCATGCGCTTGCGTAGTCCAGTTGGCGCATGTGTACACAACAGTTGATAATTTACCCATTTGTAGTTGAATAATTGATGAAATTAAAGTAAAATTTCGGGAACTGTAGGGGCATTATATTTTATGTAATAGTTATTTTTGAAACTGTAAATTTGTGATGTCCTCAAATATAAATGCTATTCTAATAGAGAACAATTAGAATTACGTATATTTAATTTACGATTTTCAATTCGCTTAGTAAATAACACACGTTATAGAAGTCAAACTGTGATCAACAATTTCAATAATATATCTCGTTTCTGTAGTGTCAATTTCACTAGCATGCTTCAATTAACGCTGTTTCGCTATTAAATTGTGTTTATATTCATATTTCGCTATGTCTCACGAACTACTTTTAACTATTTGATTAGATATGTAGTAAACTTCGTAAATATTAAATTAACACACTTTGTAGTAGTACAACTTTAGTTTGAAATTTTTCTCAAAAAGTGTTCCATTAGTAAATAAAATACATCTGTAATTCATAGACGTTTCCATAGCAACCTGTTTTTATAAGAAAGTCTTGTGCTGGCCACAACAGATATTTTAATATTTATCAATACAATCATTACACGCTTTTTGTCTTATTTAGAAAACTCATTTTAATGAAATAGTATTAAATTTACAGTTTATTTTGTTACTTTAATACTACAACTACCAAAGTCAGGTTTACCTACCAAAAAATACGTAATATATTAATGGAAATAAGACAGATTATATCAGAGTATATTTTGAATATTATAGGAAATATTTTTTAACATTTATAGAATAATCGTTTGGTTTTCCTTTTATGAAATTGTTGCTATAAATTTAACGAGAAAAAATTAAAATGAAATCTTTACGGACCAAAATATAAATTAGCAAAACGACAACCTTAAATGAACATTCACAGCGATCTAATTAGTAATTAAGAATAGAAATTATTAATAATAATGCTAGCAATCAAAATAACAAAATTAATGCATACATTTTGTAGCTATGACAGCTAGCATAAAACAAACTGGATTACTAATTGTAATTTCTAATTTACTCGCTTTGAATTGGCCTTATGAGTCAGCAAGATTCACTAGCAGAGCCCTGAACTAGTAATCCCAAGGTTCTAGGCTCTAGTATATCTGTTATTTTTTCGATTTTTGGTTAATTAATATTTATATTAAATCTACAATCTAAGCGGGGAGCTAGCAGTTAATCGTGGTTAGAACGACTGTAAATAACAAATGCGATACAACCAGCTCTGAAATAATATACTATATAAATATCATGAAAATATAATGATTGACGTCACTGTATAAGAGCATTTGTACTAAACTTAGAATTCTTGTTTGGTCAATATTTTTGCTAGCCGTGCAACATTGACTTTCCAGGAAGTAGATTTCGGGTGGAAGGGGTCGGACGTATATAATTCGGTTCCGGTTTGTCTGTCATGAAAATGGAGGTGGAGTAAATGTTACTATACCTTTACGAAAATCAATGTATCAAAGGTTATTATAGGCGAGTTTAGTATTGATCAAGTCACCTGTTCTGCTCAAACAAAAATTTTATTGTTACCAGTAGAACGTTTCAAATAATAGGGGTATTTAAATGGCGGATTTTACAGACACCAATTTATTTTACGAAATATTAATTAGTTACAAAAATCATATATTTGTTACCTAATTTTTTGCGGAATTATTTATATTAGGCTTAATATGTCTGAAATTAATATTTACTGTTTTAAACAGAGAGCGCAATATAAACAGATGTCACCTCTTAGGGGTGTGACAAAAAATATCGTGATTTATTTATGGTATTAACGCAGATTGTATTTGAATTAATTTTATACGGAATCTATATATATTTTTTAATTTTTAATATAATAATCCTTTAGTTTTAAATTTGGCATTTTTGCTACAAATCATATAAATAAATGAAAAGAAAGTTTTGACAAGTTAATTTTGTTATGTTTATAGAATGTTTTGTTAAACCAAATATAAATTATCTATTCCGTTAATCAACTAGACTATAACAAACATAAATAATGATATGATAATTCAAAATAATCAGTTCAAATACAGTTGGTTGTTCGTGACTTTAACTATTATTATTTTTATCAAAAATTGGCGATAAGACTATTTTGGAATTGTCTATATAGCAAAGTCCTTGAGTAAAATAATTCATATATCATAATATAACAGTCTGCTTTATTGTGAAAACTGTACTAAACATATCTACAGTGGCCTACACTGGACTTTCTTGTATAAGTAACAAATATATACATATTGCTATGTGGTACAAGACATAAATTCACTAATTAAAAACATTATTTTTCACTCTGAGAAATATATTTTAACAAATTGTAAACATAATTCAAGAATCACTCATGCATTTTCAAGATGGTGAATCAATTAGAAAAAGTCAATCTTTACTACCGGAATAAATTTTGTTTTCAAAAATAAAAGGCTGGTTTCTTTTAATTCCGAGCTTCCATAATTTTTACGGTAGAGCGTTTCCCGACATACACACACAGACGTATCTAAATAATAAGTCATGGATACTCAAAACAAGGTAGAAAGATTTATTTTTTTACTAAGGTAGACAGACACAAAATTGAGAATCAATTCAGAGAAACTGAATTACACAAATAGTATAAAACCAGTAACCTTAATAAATCATAAAAATTATCGGTTGTGGCCAGCACAAGACTTTTCTTCTGTTATATTATTTGAGTCTATTTTGTATCCTCATCGAAATGTTCCGGTTTGAATATTCTTTTTAAAAATAGAAGATGCACAATTCTTAAGTTTGAAGGTTCACAAGTTTACGTTCGACAGTTTTGGATCTAGAGCATTCACAAATACACAGACGACATTCTAAGAATAGTCACATTCACTTCAGGGATGGTTAAAACGTGTATTTCCGTTGATATCTCAAGTTTGAATGTTTTCATAGTTACAAGGACATATTTAATAATATTGTAACCTCAAGTTTTTGTACTTTCACATATCTTTTTATAGCATCCAAGGCTTTTTGCACGTTGAAATTTTGTTTTACCTCTAAATAATGTTATCTGCCGAATATAAAAGCATAAGCCACAATATCGTACAACATAGTCCAAGAAACTCCCTAAAATGGCCAGGCCTGAAAAACTCCCGATACGAAAAGTAACTACAAGTAATCCAGTAGAATTGCTGTAATAAAAATCAATAGACCAGTTTCCCCGGTAATAGCACACACATATATAACTATAGGTAAAACCCTGGCCTGGGCCTAGCTAGTCCAGATACAATAACTGCATTATCGACCTTACCTGGTAACTTAGCGTGACTTTGTGACGTCAGTCGCGTGATACTCTTTTCATTTCCACATCACCTCCAGCCCCATTCGATCGCTGCCCCCGGAATAACGATACGATACTGGAATAGTATCGCGGACACCTGCGGTACACATGCGTTAATTCATTGCATTATTTAAATTGAAAGATAATTTAATATTCGTGTTCAAAATATAAACACCTAGTATCCGGAATATTTTGGGTATTGTAGAATTACACTATTTCGAAAAAGGCACACAGAAGGACCTGTTTTAAAATCCATAGCATTAATAGTGTTTTTAGAAAACTTCCAAAATAAATGTCGAAATTTTTAATTTCCTTTTTTGTCACGTGACCAGTACTATATTTTTGTATTGTGCCGCAGCCTACTCTGCAGTAATTACGCGACCAACACGCACTATAATTTCTAGAAAAACATCAAAAGGAACGTAGGCATGATTCTGCATATCACACTTTAAGATCTTTATATCATTTTATATACGAAAGGTTTCCTGATTTTTTGTTTTACGTCAAATTTGCGTGGTTAGACAGCAAAAATAGTGTGACACGCGAGCTATATCCATTGGTAGAGGCCGTGTTTACAGTTTAGGGGACCTGATCCCCCAAATTTTTGTTTATTACTTCCTTCATTTTTATTTTATCATCAGATTATGTGATTTTATACTCTGTTATTAGTAGCACGGGATTTTGGTGCATACCTGATTTGAATTTACAATTAATTCTATGGTTTATAACTTAATTTGATTAATAAAACCGAGGAGTTACAATTGTATATTTTTCCACAAAATATTTATATTCAAGGAAGACCAGGGAAACATTTTACTCATTTCATTCTCAATCACTTACGTCGTGGTAAAGAATAGTTCTATTTTAAACTGTTGTGAACTTACTTTAATTAGAAGTAAATAAAAATTTAATTCATATTACAATAATAACGCAATTTTCATGAAATTTAATACCTATATTTGTTTTATGTTTCTATTTCAAAGAACTAATTGATCATTTGGCTTCTGAAATGGATGACCTGATCGACTTTATATACACTTTAAATGCCATATACTATATATATATATGCCTTTATTAGATGCTATCAACAGCTTTTGACATTATAAAATGCATGCTCCTTTTGTTATGTACGTTCATGATCGCACGTGCGTGCCTACATGGATCGTATTTCTTATATATATATATATATATATATATATATATATATATATATATATATATATATATATATATATATCTTTATATATATTTATTATTTTCAATACGAAGTCAAGTCAAGCATATCTGGTTTGATCATCTAGACAACTCAAGTCGAATAATCAATTAAACTGATAGTGATCTTTAAACAACAATAAAAATAAGTTTGAGGGTCACAGATGAATGTTAAATGTCCTTGATAGCAAAACTTCAGGTGCACATTTTGAAAGGGTCTCAAATGGAAATGAAATTTAATATCTCGAGAAAATGACGTGTGACATGTTGATTTAAATAAGCGAGTTTCGCGAAGGGGCGATCAAAAATGGAGATTACTGTGCTTGTGTTGTTTCCAGAGAAGATAGATAGAGAAATGATGTGTATGATTTCTGTGGAATTTTAAAATATATGTAGTATGTAAATTGAGTAAAAACAAAATAAAATGGTTTCGGCATATCGAAATATTACGAATGAAAAATTACAATAATCATGTATAGGTGATAAATAAATTTAATAATTGTCCTTGAAATATAATAATTGACATGGAATTATGTATTTACATAGACTTGTTCGAACACAAAGGTGACATTTGTCAAAGCGAAATGTATTACAGGTGCAGTTTTTTTACCGTACATGAAAATACTTTATAATAAATTAAAATTTAATGGCCGATTCATCTTTATAGGGTAGTTTTACCTTACAGTTAAAATATATATATTTTTTTTTTATCCTGATAATGTGGTATTAAAATTGATATTCTGAAGAACGCCTTTGTGTTTTTTGTGAGGGCTTACTTAAGTTGAATGCGCACCCGTTATATATTACCATATAGTTGTTAATATTTTAATTTTAGTCCAAATATTTTCAATGCACCGCTGGCTATATGTAAATTTCTTTCTTGTATATATGTATATAGCACTTCATATTTGCATATTACTTATCATTTATTTTATTCATATTTCATTACTATCACAATCTTCAAAACAGTAACAAAACAGAAAACTCACCGGATAAATAGGGTTTAACAAATGCGCTATAAAAATGTTTTCCTCAGATTTCCCTTGCAGCTAGTGGCATCGTATGGAGACCAGTGTGAACTTTAAACTCTATCCAGGGCTTGGCACTGGAAGAATTCACAGATTGTACTAGAATCGTGATTCTTTTAATGCCATACTTTGCATAGAGTACAAACATAACAACACACACACACTCACACGTCCAATGACCTTAAGATTCACATATATATACCATAGGTACTATATTTATGTAGGACTTATCTCTTGGGTTCAATCTTTTCAGCTGTGTTTCATAATAATGCAGATTTATGATACATAATATTTGAATAATAATTGTAGGTACATCTAATGGTAATCTGTTGTAATTTCATCAAAAACTTTCCCCAAGAAATACTATTATAAATTATTCGCCTAAGAATAAGTAGTTATAAAAATTTATAATATTAAATGTGTTAATTTGTTGAGGAATTATTCTAGGGGAATTAAAAAGGAAACATCTTATTCTACACAGTTTCTTTACTGTTCTTAAATAAGTACAATCGGTTTCAATCTTTTAAAATAAATTCATTAGATACAAGCTGAATTAGAATTGAAAAGTAACACTATAATATAAGGGAGAGATTTACTATGGAAAATGAAGATTTTTCTACATATATGTATCTAATGATTTACTTTTAGCCTTTTAGCCAGTAATGCCTGGTTGCTCCACTAACCTTTAGTATTTTTGTATTTTGCCAACGAAATAAAATTTGAGAATACTTCATGTTGAATTTTATTTAAATTTGCTAAATATCATAAATTCTTATTAAATAAATATGTAAAAACATTAAATTGACAGCAATAATTATTTTAAGTCACGCTTGAAATGTCGCTAGTGTTTTTTTAATCTAAACAGAAACATTAAGTTTATGTATAAAGTAATTATGAATGTACATTAATTATTTTATGACAAATATTAGTATATATAGAAAATCTATAGGTTTTTCAAGGTTATAATAATAAACATTGGTATATATGTTTTTCAACATTACAGGTATATAAAATTATGAATTATTGTTAAATGTTTTATAAATACATTGAAAAAAATATAATACAATAGTACTTTTACTTTTTATCGAAACCCCATGTTCATGTTTCCTTTTATCTCATTACATTTACTTTCTTAAATATGGTTTTATAATTATTTATTGCTAGTATTGCAATCTCAAGTTTATTGTATTATTCTATTTTTAGCTCGTCGTACAGAATGTAGTGTTTGGCCGCGACTGTAACATTTTCGGAATTACGAGATGTTTGCACCGAAATCGTAAAATAAAATAATAAAATAACTTATGGAACTTTGGAACTACTAGGATTTTTTAATGATAAATGATGTTCAAATGTACTCAAAAATATTGAAATTCAATCATTTTAAATTATAACAATCACGATATATAAACTGTTATATCTAAATTTTTTTAGTACTTATGAAATCGTAATATATTCCCGCAAGAAATTACCACAGTCAAATATTCATATTAACTTGAATTCTTATAAGGGTTTATTTTTCGCCGAGATTTATTATAAGCAGTACAGCGAACTGGATGCATTGGTGCCTGCATAGATGTTGATCTAATTTCATTAAATATATAATAAAAACTTAGTATTTTGTTATAAACATAATATAAGGGATTTCATACTAAGTGTTAATTTTCACAAATTTCTGTTTAATTATTTTAAGTTTGACAATTAGTATTTGTATAGCATGCTGTGAATCTGCGACCCTTAATATCAAGTCTGCTGAAATTTGTAAGTACAAAAACATAAAATATCTAATATCTACACAGTACTATAATTTAGTATTTTATTAATCGATTTACTACAAAATTGTGTCTATCCCTAATATTATTACAATTGCATGTTTTTCTACAATTTAAGCTCTGTGTACTTTATCAAAAACGCCTTTCTTGTTCTCTCACTATCTGTATCATTTATAATAATGCTTTATTTTGATTAAAATTCACCTTACGATTACAGTATAACAAAATCAATATTTATTGAAGAAACTATTTAAAGAAATCTGCTAGGAGTTTTAATATCTTCCCTAACTCATACCAATTCCGATGTATTGAAAAATTAGCAGGAATAAACTGTTACTTTCGGTACACACTCAGACCAAATGTCAATACAGACGTCAAACCGAAAAGAAAAAGATTAGATTTAGAAATGTGTATTTCCGTTATAATCTCAAGTTTGATAATATTCATGATTACGATTAAGATTTCGTGAATGTAAAAACAATACTCTATATTTATTCCATTAAGCTCTTGAACCGTACTTTTTATTGCATCAATGCTTGTTAATACTTAATATTAAATCAGATTCTATTCGATATTCATAGGTAATAGTTAAAATTATAAATATTTGTAGTTGCATATTGACATTGTCATAAATCCACCGTAGGTACATTAAAATTCCATTATTCATGAATTCTAGATCAACAACATGTATTTTAGTCTATTTTTATACAATTGTTATTGTTGCAATTAATTCTGCATTATCAATCAATAAATCTGTATTCAACAAACAGTAAATATTTCAAATGAAAGCGACAAAATGCATTAGATACACCACAACCTTCAAAATCGTTGTATTTCTAAACAAATTGTTTCATCGCGAAACGTATTATTAATTTCAACTTATATGTACACGGTTTTAAATAAGATTAAAAAAAAGGGCTGAGCATCCTTTTATTTTACCTAAGAACATTTTATCTTCTGTAAACTACCTTTGGGTAAAAATGTAGGATGGTATTTTAAATAACTGAAGTGGTATATTTGTCCACAACAAAGTATGAAATAGACATAGCTTCGTCAAATCAAAATAGCACACACCTACAAAGACTTTCTAACCTTTTTTGTTATTGACGCAAATCATATTTCAAACCATGTCAAGTTGTACTGCAATGTATATTTTACATATCCGGTAGGTATTCCAGCAATTTGGTGCCACTGTGCATCCGAGCATTAACTACATAAATTGATTGAACGGCACTTTCTTATACGCATTGTTAAACTATATATTACAAGCGTAGTCAATAATGTCATACAAAAATCAACAAAATAACCATCAAATACCGTAGTGACAGTAATCAGGGTATGACGATTCTATGCTATATTTGTCTAGTTCCTTTTGTAGACATAATAAATATTGCAAAGAAGAGAAGCGCCCCCGTCGAACGGCCTAACCGTGCGTATTCTTATCGATTAACCAAACCACTGGCTTGGTTGATTGTCAACTCGGTTTATAAATTTTATAACGGGGAAAAGGAGCATATATCATTTTATAGTAAATTACTGGGTACTAAAATATCTGCTCTATGATTGTAATAATAGCTGGGGCGGTCTTCACTCGACTTTCTTATACTTCCACTCTCTATATTGATTTATTTTGATTTAAATTCAACAACTAGGGAAATGTAAATGTATCATGCCTTTTTTTAAGGCGATTATTTCAGTAAATGATACATTTCTTTTTTTGTATATTATCCCCTCTGAATTTGGAAGTTCTTATTGCGTGTCTAGTGCACTATGATGTATATTATGTGGCATGCGTCTATGCGTAAATTTGCCGGTAATTATCGAAGACCGTGAGAATATAGTGATATCAAACATCCATATCTCGACAATTTCACCAATTACCACAGTTAATGTAGGGAATCCTACCATGATTTTCAACTCAAATTCGACACAGTTATAACAGCACTAAAATATGTTTCCTGTTACACGTTACTATATTTTTGTATACTTCCAATGTCAATTTTGATATGCAGATTCAACATAAAATGCGTTCATTTAAGCAAATTATTGCTTTATTAATCGAAGCTAAGTATACAGCGCTATTGAGTATATAAACATGCAGTATATAAGTCGCTGTGCTGTGGTATTTAAGATTTAATTTCAAAATGTTTTCTTGTTTATTTTTATATGTTCAACATTATATTAAATTAAAGCTCATTAAAGCGTTGTATAGCAAATTTTATTATATTTGAACTGCAAGTAAATTAAACTTCACTAACAATAAACAACTTGATTATTTTATTGTTTAAAATACTAATTTTATCTATCTAGTTTTATTTCATAATAATCTCATAATCAAACAAGCATTGCTGCAGGCACGAATGCTCGTCGTACATCAAACTTATAATCTAAGAAATAATTAAAAATTTATAATGAAGATTAATATTTTAAAATCGCTGGTTTTTGAAAAGATATTATTATGAAATTTGATATACATATAACCCATGAAGTTTGCGTCGCATTTTAAATCTAATCGTCTTTACACGTCCGGAGTTATATTCACCTGTGGTTATATATATATAAATATTTACTATGCATGATTCATTTTGTAAGTAACAAAATAATGAAATAAATATATATTGCAAAACCAATATTAGAATTTTTCTCAATAGATAAACACAGGAAGGACCTAACCCATGCGATATTTAAGAAATATCATATGATATACATTTAGACATGTAAATACACTTATTAGTATTACGTAATATCGAAAATAACATGTCAAAACTTATTACACGATTGAGTACAGGAAATCAAAACTGATTTCTATCTCATCCGTTTTCCATGTGTAAACTGCGTGTAGTGTAGATATATCACATTATTATTATCTATAATTTGGGCCATTTTCACCGTTTTCCTTCATGTTCAAATGCCACGCAAAGTCATTAGAAACCAATTCATTGTATTTCTAATATTCTGTGAAATCTGTTATATAATCCGTTCATAGATACATAGGTAATTGATACACTTGAACCAGTCAATAATCAATTTAATAATAATGAAGATATATACCACAATATTAGACCACAAATTGTTGGTGCGAAATATCCATTATAATTGAAAGTATCGGTTGTAAGAATTTCGCTTATAACTGATACGAATTCACTTGACATATTATTTGTATATGTCAATTATGATTTTCTTGCACTTTTGACCTAGATGTGTTTGTTTACTTTTGATATAATTAAGGTAAATAAGTATATGGTAGCTATGGAAATTAATATAAAAATATATCTCTTAACTCCATTACTTTTATTATTCTTTCTGATTCGGACAACTGTTTATGTAATTATTATAAAATATGTGGATTCATAAATGGTTGCTCTAAGCAGTAAAAATACGTTTCTCTTACAAATGGTACACCTTTTGAGAACACCTAATTAACTTTTTTTAAATAACTATTTATAAGATGAGACATTTTCGAGGATTAGTTTTATATTTTGCAAGCGGTACAAGTTTTTATTATTACTTGGCGAACTAAACAAACCAACACCATACAGAATAGTTTTGAGGTTTGTGGTTTGAAACCTCTACAGTTTCCAGAAAATTCGAACAATAAAGAAATTGAGGATAAGTTTTGGATTGTTAAATCCGATTAAACTTAAAAAGTAGAAGCAATAGAAAATAGGCAAATTCAGGAAATATTTATCAAAATCAAATTTATAGAGAATTAGGTTGGCATATTGTGTCTCATATTGTTTGCATTGCCATCAAATTTATTCATTACTGATTAATGACTACGTTTTTCTTGGTTATAATACGTTCCAGAAGTACCTATACCTACAACGTCATAAAGATTAATGATATTTTTCCTTTGAACTTTATAAATTAAGTTTACTTTGAACTAAATTTGACCGCGACTACTGATTTCCTATAGATAAAAAGTTCGGAAAGAAAGTTAACTTCCCTTTCCTTGAATATAATTAAAAAAACAAATAATCAAGTAACATAAAATATGTAACACGAAAGAAAATGTTTCTTTCTTAAAGACATGCACATTTTATGCTAAAAAGGGATAGAGATAAAAAGCGTTAATATAAGAACAATCTCGAATAATTTCACTATATTTCATTAATTCATATTGCCTTCTGGACTTCGTCAAAGAAAGTAAAAATAACAATAATATAAGTTAATGAAATACAATTGAAGTATAAATAAATTAAAAGTGACGCGGAAACAAATTAAAATTCACAATATTCTCAGCCTTAAGTTTACGGATGATAAGTAACAATAGCATCTCGGTAGTTTAACTCGTCAACATCGACAATAACAATTAAGTTAAAAATTAGCTAGCGATTTCGACACCGTTATGCAATGGCGAACAGATCACCATCACGTCACATCACCACTGCATATCTGTCTGTATCAAATGCACCCACCGTAACGTTAGAGTAACTATTACGTCGTTACGTTACGTCAAATGTAACGGCTTACGTGTAATTCTTAATTATGTCAGGTAAAGCATTACGTGAACATGACTCTGCCATGATAAACAATAGAATAGCTTGTTTGTATATACACTTTTTTAACCAGCCAAATGGAATGTCGGCTACTCATATGCTTTTTTGCTATTAACTTGGCCTTGGTTTTGCAGGAAAGTTCTTTCTATCCCCTCAGTATTTTATTCAAATCTATTTTTAAATATTCATCCACTATAGTGTCGTACAAATAGACACTTAGTTTAGTCGGGATTATAATCGAGATACTGAGGGTAAATTTCTAGCAACTTTTGTTACAAACTTTTTTATAATAATAATTGACGGTTTAAAATTGGAAATAATTCAATTTATGATTAATAGTTATAACCAATATATTGATTTCCAATAGGTCTTTTTACGCACAATATGATTAGAAAGTATAATAAAAATTTATTATAGGTATTATAATACTTTTAGTAAATCATGTTTGCACAAAGAATTCGAACAGTAGACTTGTCTTTCATTTGATTCGTTCTCAATCATTTATTCCTGGGGAGACTCATACTATGAAAGTAAATTAATTAAATTGGTTATTTTTTAATTAAACCAAGTAAAATAGTCTTATAATTATTGTTTACTCTGTTGGGTTCCATAAAACATGATATTCACCTCATTAAGACAATCCTTATAGTAAAATTAATTAAAGAATACATTATATTTACAGTCATGTTTTCTGTCTTCGCATTTTCAATTTCAATTAGTTTTATATGTTGTCTTTTATGGAATGGTCTTATAATGAATATACAAGCTCAATAAATTTCTTTTAAGACATGTACATACATAAATATATTTTATGAGTAAATATCAAAAGTATAGAAATTATGTTTATAGTATTTACAGAGAAAGTTTAACTTTTCAGAATTTTTTACGGAAATAAATCATTACTGTATTGTAAAGAGAAATACGTATTTGTTGACACAAATAATTGTTATCATATGTAATACATACATTAATCGCACAATCCATTCTTGCAAGATCTTTTATTTTAAAATACACAAAGTATGCCAATTTCACATTGTAGTTATCACAAAGAAAGTGCATATTTAACCGAAAATTCATTTAATAATATTGTTTAATTGAAAACATTCTGGTTTTTTCGAGAAAATCTTTCTGATTCTGTAAATATTAGCGATGAATAAAATATACGATACGTACAACGCACCGATGCGTCCAGCCCGCCTATGGGTAATATATGCGTTGCGAGCAGCGATTATTAATTATTATGGCCTTTTGGTTAATAATTTGAGAAATTGTTTTAGATATAAAAAGAATGACTTATCCTGCTATACCCTTTGTAGGTTAAGTGCTATCTTATTGCTTATTTATTGAATATTGTGAGGATACATATTTATTAATAATTATATTTATAAATAATCATTGTTAAAATCGTAATTTGTTTGTTTTCAGATGAGCCCGATAGAGAATGTGATGCCTAGTTTGGTATCCGAACCAGCGGACGCTGGTGGAGTCGCCGATGTGCCTAGCAATAAACAACATAGATCTAGAGATTTATTTGGAGTACAGCTAGAAGTAAGTCAACAATCTATACTAATTTATTATAATTATATGCCAAATAGAATCAGTTAACGTTATATTGACTTGTTGACAGAATAACAATATAAATAATTGATTTATATTCGACTGTTTTTGTCTTTTCTTTATAAATATTTAAAATATGGCTTATCGCAGAACTATACGAGAAAAGGACTTTTTTCCGGGACCCCGTTTTAAGTATAATTTAAAATATACACCTTTTAATCATATTCGTAACATATTCTTGTACAACTTTTCATACGTGAAATATTGTATTCATTTTATTTAGAAACAAAATATAGGACAAATAGCATTATTTTAAAGTCGATTATCTAGTAAGTAATTGTTACGATCTTTGAGATAAATCGAAATCTGGCGACGAAACCGGTTCGCGTCGAATTAATTACTGCGAAATATCTTAGAGCCGAAAAGTAATGCTTATAAAGCTTTTCCAGTAAGCCAACATATTTTAGTGGGTTTAATTTTATATATCCGCATTATAATATTCGTAAATAATATATTCGTATAGTGCGTAATTATGTTGTCCGATTATATTTTTATTGAGTCTGTAAATCTGTTTTCATTTTCCACATGATTTTAACTAGAATAATAATGACTCGTATATCGCAGTTTTTATTTGTTTCTGAAATAAAACGACAAGATTTAATGTTAAACATAAAACGGTAAATGAGAAATGTCATAATACAGATAAATAAATTTAAAAATTTAGCACGACTATAAAATGAGTTAACGGTGTATTAAAACAAGCATACACCTGGAATTTTTGATAAAATATGTTTTTATTTTGAGCAACTTTTTACTTTCTTGAGCATAGTTGCAAAATTTGAAGTTTTAGGCAAATACACGTTTAGAACATTTCTGGAGCGGTTTTTACTATTTTATTTCTAACGTCTGTAGGTGAAAACGTTTTTTTCCAAGCTTATACAAATCTTAAAATAAAAGCAAAATATTTTAATGTTCATTCGGTTTGGCTTGTAGGGCGTTGACTAACAGACACACAGATCAAAATGGATATATCCATTCAAATCTTAAGGTCGTTTTTTTTGTGATCACCATACTTTGTTTTATTAATCACGTACAAGCTACAAAAATTAATGTGAATATAAAAGGTGATTTCTATTATTGTTAAAACTTTAACGACTGAAATAAAAACATACAGAATTGTAAATGTTTCAGTTTCATTAATCAATACAGTCCATTATTCTGTCTACAAAGTAAACCTATATCACTAATATACAATTCCAATGTGTAGTTTTGTTTGCTAACGAAATAATGTATTAACTGTCTCCTATGGGGAATTGCTCATTATCGGGAAAAATCGAACTTCAATTCAATCAAATCTATTATTTACAGTCGACCATTGCAATATATATCATTTTTTTGACGAACATTCATTTTAATATTTATAACTTTAATGATTTATAAAATAATTCAATTATATTTATTACTTGTGACAAAAACAAAAATATAAGAACTAAAAATACCTGCAGTGTTCTACACTGTACTTTCTTGTACGTATAATTAAAGAATATGTGTAGATATATTGTGGTATGTTTATTTTATTACCTAAAAAATATGTGTAATTTCTCAGGAATAAACAATTTCTAAAGATAAAAGTCCAAAACCATTATTATAGCGCCTGATACTTAATTCAATTTATTTTTATGGCATGATTGTTAACATTTGAGTATTATTTCATAAACATTACACAACATCAAACATACATTATTTAATGTTGGACTAGTACCAACAGCGCAAACTTAAATGTCACTTGTGTAGGTATTAATAATTGCAGTTTTTATAACGAATAAATAAGCAAGGAAGTGTTTGATGAATTTGTGTGTGAATCTTTCTTTCTCTGGCAGATAGAAACGTTATGAAAGTAAAATGTCAAGTTCTTGCTGTAATTTTACAAGAAATTATCTCACATTTCTCATCTTTACATTGACATACATAATGGAATATACCTACTATTAAATGTTATTTCATATGCATGATTTTAGGATAACGATAACAATTTCATATAGCACGCATACATACATTTATACTTTTACTGCATTATGTAATTTTCAGCAATGATAGTTATGAAATATATGTAGTATTTCTGTCATTACTGTAAAATCTATTTCCGTAGATAAATTTATATTATTGCACGCCATCCCTTTGCACTGTGATCTTTTATATGCATTTTAATATAATTCGTTTGCTTTTTACTTTGGTATACACCCAGCGTAAATTCACTTTATTGAACACAGGGTCGTAAAGTGATTAAAAACGCTGTTTATAATTATGATCTTAGATATGAACGACATATTTAATCATTGATCACGACAACTTCTATTTTATTATACATTAAGTATATATCAACTTTTTTCAAAATTGCATTATTGATTTAACCATTTTACCTACATTTCTTCTTGGTTTAATGTAAGGAGGTTATTTATTGATTATCATTTATCAATGTAACCAAATACAATAATTACGGATAGGTTAAGTTTGTATCTTCATTGATCTCCATAGTAATTTCGAATTCTAGTCGCGTCGATTAGCATTTTGTTTGGTTTATCGCTTTTAGAATCTAAGTTATGCTTTAGCTTTTGGACTCTCTCTCTATGTGTGTGTGTGTGTGTGTGGCCGCTTCACGCAAAGTGTAGATTAATAATAAAAAAATAAAAGTGGTAGTTTTCAAAGCGAAGGAAAATTCACTCCTTATAACCATATATACATATATACTGCACGAAACTTTTTATTTTAAGCTGAAAAAATTAGGTCGCAATCATTTTCATGCGTGTCCAACAAAATTAAAACCTAATTTTTGATCATTTCTTTCGTTTCTATATTTATTACATAAAACTCAACCCATGCAATTTCTTCTAGATTATTTCATAATTTTGCTCTTACTTTTTCACTCTCTCTATTATTAATTTTTCCTTATCTTATTTATTTAACAATTTTTTCCGGGCTTTAGGTTGACAATATGAAAAAATCTTGTAGATATAAAATATCTTAGAATATTTAGTAGAATTTTTGTGTGTTTTAATTATTTTTATAAGGGCAGTATTAAGGGGGGCTCCAAATTTTAGGGCCCTATAACTCGGGAAGTATACGGGCGATTGGATTTAAACTGCGAGTAGATTCAAATGGGATGCCAAATAATATGTGTACCAAATTTGGTGTGAATCGCTCCGGTACCTTCAGAGGAGTAAAGGGCACAAATTTGGTCTTACGGCGAGCGACGACTAACATCCAAGTATATAAGTTTTTTTTTTTTTTTTTGGATTCAAGGCGACGAGACAAACACTTTTTGGGGTTTTTTTGATCCAAGAATGCTACAGACACACGACCGAATGCTTTAGCTTCTTCGGTAATTAAATTATTTAAATAGCAATATTTTAGAAAATGGTACTACAGTTTAGGAAAAAACTTTTGAAATAAAAGTTGTTTAAAATTGAAATATCTCTATAAGTTTCTGTTACATATAGTGAAAACTTAGAATATAGAAGTTGAGCGAATGCCACTCCAGATGTTTTGTTTGTAGGCGTGCATCGTAATGATTATAATACCTGCATTTTTATAAAATATATAACAACGTTTATATCATCAAACTTCAGTCCCCACCTCTTGATTTCCTCCCTACCCATAATGCATTTCAGTTTCTCCGTATTCACCCTCTAATACACACTTTCTTTTCCGCCACCGAAAAAGCTGTATACTATTATACAGCCAATTCCTCGTATCACCTCCACGCTAAACTACCCTTATCCTTGTTCAACTCAAATATCGATCGTTAGTTGTCTCTCTTTCTAGATATCGATTGTGAACCGGTTCAAACCGGTTTTTCCGCGTCTTAAATCAATGCTAGAGTAATGTTTGTGTCCGTTGCCTGGAAACCGGGTTATTATAAAACATCAGCTGATAAGCGCCGTCCCGAAATGCAGTTTCCTTCAGTGGGGATAATGACGTTATGCGCACTACACAATTGTTCTAGTTACTGCGCATGTTTAACGTATGTGCTAGCATTGGCTATGCGGTATAATTCAACGCTATTTTAAATGTAATTTGTCAATGTTTTTGACGCTGTTTTCTCAATTTTTCCTTTTGGATTTTCTTTTATTTAGGTCGTGACTTACACGGACTAGCACCTTTATGGTGAAAGCAATTTTGGTATTAATGGGCTTTCGAATTGATTTTGGTTAAGAATAGTTTTGAATACGTATTTAGTCATTGAAATTATTAACTGGTGTGAATTTAATGGTCTATTTAAATTAATTGAATTACCTTGGTTTAATGTTCCCATATTTAAAATAAATTTTTATATATTCGTATACCCACAATTTATCTTTATTCAACATCCGAACATACATCACGCGCTTCAACCTTATCAAACCTTTCATTACACTCATACATATGTTCTTTTATTCCGCTATCTAACAACTTGTGTTTTACATAACTCATTATTTAATTCTCGCAATTGCGACTCTGCGCAAAAGTAAAGCGCCTTATTACAAATTGGAGAATTGTAAAGAAGCACATTTGAGTTCTACTCCTCGTTTGTCGCTGTTTTACTCACGTTTTTAGAATAATAGTGACAATATGGCAACAACTTCTCTTCCAGCTCAGTCTTCTTTTTTTCCATTATCCTAATGTTGTTTTTTTTTATTGTTCATTGTAAAAAACCCATCAAAGATAGCAATAAGCTACATTTTACATCTGCAAATATTATGTCCTCTAGTACAATTTAGCGCAAAAGGTCACAATTTTTTTAGTACTTCGATTGAATTTAATAAAGTCATTTATTTAATTTGTATTTTAGTAAGTAACGGTTTTTTAAATTCTACAGTATATTGCAGATTATTTTGAAACATAAGTTACTAGAAATGTTTATATCTTCAATTTTTATAATATACACTTTTTCTTTAACTCATTCTGTATTCGAATTATTGTAAAAGTAGCAAGAGTAAGGCACTACTTCTGGTTAAGTTATTGTATTCAAAAATAAAAGTTTTTCTTCCGAGCTTTATACAGGTTTCATGTTTAGAATTTTATAATTATATCCTCAACAGTTTTTGCTGTAGAACGATCACAGACACACACACACACATAGTAACACATACACACACAGTAACACACACACACACACACACACACAGGTAGACATACAGAATCAATTCGAAACTAGTCAGAAACGATTCATAGAGAGTCAAAATGTGTAATTCCGTTAATTCCGTTTTAAAGTCCGCAATTTTTGGTGAATACAATACTTCCTTATATACTTTTGAATAAGAAAGTAAAAATATATATGAATTTTATAGTATGCATATTGCTTTTTAAAATACAACAAAAAATCTACACGAAAATGTAGGACTTTTTATATTTATAACATTATTTCAGATTGTGACCCAAAGTCCATAATTATTAAGTAAACTTATTTTTAAATTTTAATTATTATAGCCCGTACGCATGCAATGCCAGCGGTGGAATTACCAGTGTAGTGCGCATTTCATATTTGCAAAATGTTAATAAATACGGTGAACTGAAGGCATAGGTGGCTGCATCTATGTTTATTTTATTTTTACTTTTGTATGAGCGAATAAGCAACCATGGTAAATAAAATAACTATTTTATAATTGTGTACAATAGACGAAGAAAATTGTTTTGTTATACAATACAACAGTATATATATATATGCATTATTTCACACTTTTATTGTTTACAGTATAGTATACCTTCAAGTAAAGTATTTATGGATTTCTTTAAGGTGCGTACCAAAAGGAACAATAAAATACAATTTCTCATTACACCAACAAACATGCCTTTATTTTCTTTTCGTTTTATTCATTTTATTCTTCATTATCCTAGCCACGTATACTTATACAATTTAATCAATTGCTGTCACGCTGCTCGTTTTTTGATTTCCACATCATTTATTTCATTGTTTCATATTTTTTCAGGATTCAGTTCACATTCTTGCGCGTCTGTTTGTTTCAAATGGATTCGAATAAAAATTTGTTACAGACAATGATTGAGTGATTCTCGCTTTTAATTGAAACATTCATCGGTTTTAGAAAATATAATTGTTTTAACAAAAATAAAATATTTGAATTTGTACAGTTGCGGTTCCGTTCACATTTTCAAGGATTGATTAGTATTAATAGTTTTGACTCTAGAGCGTTCACACCTACACAGACGTCATTCCAAAAATAGTCGTGTATTTCTGTTAAAATAGCGAACTCGAAAGTTTAATGGATATAAATATTATATGACAATCAGTATTTATACCTAAACGGACATTAAAATGTTTCATAATAGTAAAATGCTTTACAAGCCGACCAGTTTTACAACTAGGCTTATATTATCTTTGTATTCTTTGCGAAATATACATCAATGCACGAAAACCATACAGCAAATCGATAAAATACAAGACAATTACAATTGCATGTTAATCATATATGTATATAGAACTTCTAATTACACTTTGAATGTTTTATTGTTAATTATTCTGAAGCAGGAAACAATTTCTGTTGATTATAAATAAGCATGTTTATATAGTATTAATTTTACTACTACCTTATCACAAGAAAATGTGGCAAACTGTAAAATGCGAATTATAAACAAGAAGGGATGCTAGCAATAATGCTTCCAGCCTATCGTACATAGTTAATTTGAATAGTCATATCATATATATATATATATATAACTTATGGCAAAAATAGTAAAATTCATAATGAAAAATATTAATATTTCGGACAATTTTGTTTGAAGCTTCTTCAAAATATGTACCAGTTACGAGAAAACTGTCACGGAAAATCTTAAATATCTTATTTATGTTGCTAGAGATACGCATATTTGCAGAATATCGTATAAGCTATGCTTGAAAATATTTTGACAGAGGCACAAAACAGAAATAATTTATATGTCATTTTTCAATTTGCACCAATGAACATAAATATAATTTTTATTTTATTTTGTTGTACAATGGTATAGTAATTTATCCTCTTTTTCCAGGTTACCAGTCTGCTTCTAGAAGCCGAAAGGAGAAAACTAGCCGTACTCCAGAAAGAACTACAAGTCGCCCTAGCGGAGGGTGGCTCGATCAAAGCTAAAGAACACCAAAAACAAGAACTTCTCGTTGCCATCTCGTGAGTAAACCCTAAACTAATATTTTCCTATTTTTTAAACCTACGAATATTTCCAATAGTTTATAAATTCCAGCAAATAACCTATTATTTCATGTTATTTTGTTTATGTTTACATTTTATTTTGAAGTAATTATGTACCCGACATCTACAAAGTAGACTTTGAAACCCCTGTAAAGTCGATTCGCCTGACATCTATGTGTTGTTGGTTGCAGGCGAATTCAAGCACAGTACGATCACCTGGATAAAGAGTACAGAGAACACGCGATAGGAGCGCTGCTGGCAGCCAATACCCGCGGTTATGGAAAGGTATGAATACTTTTACTTTCAATATTTTTTATAGGTCCGATCCTCTTTTATTTATGTGTCGTATGATATCAACTTTGAATACATTTTTTTTGAGGCATGATAACTTTTTATCTTTAGGTTTAAAATGCACCTGCTAATATCGGGAAAGTGTATTTGTATTTCAGTTATATTAAACTATATATCATATAAAATCCTCCACTTCGCCATATAGTCAATTTAGTAGGTTAATTTATTAACAAAAACTATTATTTTTTAAAGAAGAACATATTTTATCTACTGATATTTACACCCAGGGGGTGTTTATGTGAATATATGTGGAGAACGCTTTGTGTGTATATATCTTTCCATGGTTATTATTATTTTGCGAACTTTTTTGGCAAATTTCAACAACTTCCTTATCCATTTGTATATATATTATGAGAGCCGCGAATCGCTCGTGTCCGATTATCGTTTTAATAGGATAAAAGCGTGATAACATATTTATTTATTTATAATTATAATAATTAGCAGAAATGCTAGGATTTGATTAATGGTTTTCCCTGCTTCTCACTGGCCGTAAAATCCAAAGTATAAATACACTTCTTGTTCCATGTAGACATATATTACTAATAGTGTTCCATGCAGTTTTGTTTAGGCTTTGCTTAAACCCATTGTTATGGCAATACAGTTTTAAGTAACGGCTGTTAAACTAAAAATAGTCTATGTAACTTAAAACAATTCTACTCTTTGTTTTCAGTTTCAAAGATTAACTTTGCAAATAGCAACCGGCAACTAAACTACTACATATAAATATCTGGAGTGGTCTGCACTCAACTTTCTTTTACGCAGTTTTCACTAGATATAAATATATATATATATATATATCCAAAACCTGCTGTCAAACTAACCAATAAACTACTGAAATATTCTGAAATGTCATTTATCTAAAATAGAGTCTTTTGTTTTCCTGACAAAAAATCAGATGATCCGATTTTATAAGCTACATGCGAATCCATGGCAACGTAAACAACATATTTATAATGTTTCGTGTAGCATTTTTCTCGCAACTGGTACATTTTTTGAAGAAATGTTTCAAACAAAAGTTGTGCAAAATATTAATATCTTTCATTATGAATATAACTATATTTGTCGTAAGTGTAGCCGTTCTAGTGATATTGGAGATAGAACAAAAAATGCATAGAGTAAACATGCACTTCTGGTTTGAATATTCTTTTCAAAAATAGGAGGTGCACATCTAGGGCATATACAAAGCTTAAGTTTGAAATTTCATAATTTTTCGTTCGACAGTTTTGGCTCTAGAGCGTTCACAGACACACAGACAAACAAACAGACGTCATTCCGAAAATAGTCACATTCGATTCAGAATAGGTCAAAACGTGTATATCCGTTGAAATCTCGAGTTCGAAATTTGTCATGATTAAAATACAATCCTTATTACTCTGTAAAAGAAAGTAAAAATGGCGGGGTTTCTTATGGTACTAATATAAATAAATCTAAATATACAATTGTATTTAACGTTAATATAATTAAACTATAATTAAATTTGTTACAATGTTTATCTTAATTTATGTAACTGAAGCCAACTGGAATAATCATTATTTTTGTTTTCATCAATTAATATTGTGTGTTCACACTACTGCGAGATGTTCACATTATCGCGAGTCCACTGTATTTTCTATTTTATTGCGCGTACGTAAAAACAGCATTAATTTGATAATTATATTATATTTGAGCAATACCGATCTAACTATACAGATGGAATAAATTCCCGAAATGTAAATTTCAATTAACAATATTGAAAACCCCAAATCACAAATTCCAATTATCGTAATTGCAAAACATACATGTATGTGTGAGCCAACACATGCAAAAGTACAAATAAACCGAGTTATATGTTCCAAACCGACGCCACTAGCAATATCTTACGGTTATCGAACGTTCGAGCGTCGGGACTCGGGATGGCTAGCGTCGCGTGGCGCCGCTCGGCGTCCACACTCCGCAACCTGCCCAATCGTATAGTAAAAGGGAGTCTACCCTGACAACATGTAACAACACCAGCAACTGCAGCAAAACACCTTGTTCTAACCCCTCAATTGCACTGCAAACTCGTTGCAAGTACATTTCCATAAAAGCGCTTCGATTTTCCAGTACAGTTTAAACGTGAAAACTCCATTTTTTAACCGGACTAACTCATTTTGTGTGCTACAATAGCAAAAGTGGGGTTGTGTGTTGTGTTCACGTTGTGATTTGTATATATTTTGATACAATGAAGTTGACATTTATTTTTCCGGGGTGGGGACAGGGGCTGGAAATTAAGTAAGGGGTATTATGACGGTGATTATGTGTAAATAGTACCTTTAGTCAGATTAAATTGCAAATATAGCGGTTTTAGTGATAAATATAATAAAAATAATACGTTTCATTTATTAATTAATATACATTTTCGTAAACATAATTATAACTATATAATTTTATAAATAACTTAATAATTACGAAATTACTTCATACGGAATTTTTAAAAGAATTACTATGAAAAAGTAAATAATTTATGCGTACTACTACTCAATTTAATGAATTATTTCTAATTAAATTTTCATGCTGAAGATAATTAAAAATTACGTAATTGGTATACATGAAACTTTTATTCAATTAGTGTTTCGTGAATTAATCTTGTAAATACTGTGAATATTTTTAAATTATATCTCCTTTTTGGAGTTTTACCTAACACGTAAAATATTACTTTGCAATGTTATTTATATGCAAATTCTGCTAATAGAAACTTATGTTCAATAACTTTTAAAAGTACATTCATAAAACTTGAATTTAAAATTTACATGTGAATTACTTTAACTTCTGTGTCCCAAATAATGTGATTCTGGATTCTACACAACAAAATAATAACTGAAAATGTTAGAATCCAGCGAAATGAATAATGCGGATAAGCCGAACGCGAAACCGCAACGGCCTAAACCGACAATCGCATCCAAGCCCAAATATATACCGCCTGTAAACCTAAAAGTAACACCAAAGTCTGATCAGCCCCATTCACGGGCAAACAATGGCAAAGATGCATTCTTAGATAAGAGCACAGCGAATTTGTACGTGAAAAATATTGATTACGAAGATAAATGCAAGGAGCACGTAAAATTTCTACCACAACATCAATCATTTAAAACTTCCAGTCACGAAGTAACAGTTGGCTCCAGTGCGGTTCGTGAGCGCGTTAAAAACGGGCACGAACATGACCGAACGCGAGACTACCCGCCCCACACAGCCAAGGTCAACGAAATCGCAAAAATCGCGCCGAATTCACCCAGCACTGTCTGCTGCAGTATACTCTCTAATACCGCTAGCGATTGTTGTGGTATCATGGGACATAAAAAGGAATTCACCTCGAAAAGTATGACGAAAATTGACTCCCTTGATTCAAACTCGTCAGACTCTGGTGGTTTTAAAGATTTCATCCAGTTAGATTCAATTAAGAAATCTTTAGAAGTGGAAAACGAGAAGGGGCATATTAGGCAATTTTCTCAACCCGAATTCTTGGAGAAATCGGTCTCGGAACGCGCTAAATCGCTTTCGCAAAGTTTTTGCGTGAAATCGCTGAGCGAAACTGATGATAACCGAAAGTTTCCGAAAGCTGAAATCGGACGACTGCCCAAACACAATTTAGTACAAAATGCTGATAATAAGACTGACATTGATAGTAGTAAATGTTCGAACAAACAAAAACCTCAGATTATAAGCCATGGACAATTTAAACAATCGACGAAGATGCTGGAGGAAATCCTTGCACAGAGGTTAGAGAAAGAGAAACAAAGGCAGAAGAAGATGGGTGGGTCTTTATCGGGTGACGGGGATTCCGGAAGTCAACAGCAACAATATGATCAACAGATGGCTGTGCAGAAACAATTTCAGCAAAAACTGAAAGCTGATCTTCAAAAAACTGTGAAACAGATTCAAGAAATTCAAAGCATAGAACTTCGGTTGCCTCAGAACCGAATCTGGGAAGTACGTTATATTTTCAAACCTTTTAAATTTGACTATGTTTTTTTTTTTGCCATTTTCTATTCAACTTCTTATCATATTTTCATACGCAGTCACCGTGTCTTGTAGTATTTTCTTTTACGTAGGAATATAGAAAATATTGTAAACATGATTTCGTACTCGAGTGCATATTTTCAACTTCCTAAATCGATTCGTCGTAACGACGTCTGTAAGTCTTTGATAACTCAAAAATCACCATGATTGTGATGGTTCTTCGGAACCAAGGCCCTTATTTTTTTAATGTATTTTAATAGGGGCGATAAGGGACACGTAAAACCCTTCATATTGTTGAAAACTAGCTCTAGCTGCTCATGTTCTAGTAATAAAATTATATAAATCCTAAATTGCTAATATTCATCTCTAATTTCTAAATAAAAATGAAACAAAAATATTCAAATATATTTGCTGCATTTTATTTTTATCTCGATTTCAAACTTGTATATGGTCTAGATGTGCATCTCCTATTATTGAAAAGAATACTCAAACCGTGCATTTTTTGTTCTATCTCCAATATCACTAGAACGGCTGAACTTATAGCAAAAATAGTTATGTTCATAATAACAGATATTAAAATTTCGCACAACTTTTGTTTGAAAAGTTTCTTTAAAACATGTACGAGTTACGAGAAAACTGCTACGGAAATACTTAAATATCTTATTTATGTTACCATAGTTATGAATTTATGAAAAACTATGCCTGAAAATATATTGACAAAACAAAATAGAAATAATTTATGTCATTTTCCACCACTTAACACAAATAGATCGACTGAGAACGCGTTTGTAATGGTTATTGCAGATAAATATTGAAATATGTATTGAAAATCAGAACGTATTAAAATATTTGAATATATTGATAAGTGAATATTAAAGAAACAAACTAAATTTTATATTGAAGAAACCGTATTTAATAACGTAATAATAATAAGCTTATTGGTACAATTTCAGAGTTTTACTGTGGAGTTCTGGTTGGTTTGTTTATTTTTAGTAAAAACTACGTAAAAAATGTAGAGTGCAGGTCACTCTTATCTTTTTAAAATTCCTTTAAATTCCTATCCAGTAGTGATACTTTAGTTTAATTACTTTTCCAGTATCTTGAAATCACTTAATTGAAAATAGTTATAACAGATATACAATTGTTTATAATAAATTATGCATAAATAGTTATTTTTCCAATTTATTTAGTTGTACTAATATGTTAATATAGCTTTTTTTTTTTTTAGAGTAACAGAAGTCAGCCTGCCATTGGGCTGAAGCATACACCAAAATCAAGGGTGAGTTATTTAGCATATTTCATAATATTTTATCCATACGTTTATACGCATAATATGTCGCAAAAATAACGCAAACTTCAACATTCATCAAACCCCCCACATGCGATACCAATGATTTATTAGATACATCTCCCATATACGCAACCCGTCAAACGCACAAGTAATTCCGTCCGAATAAATTACGGCGTATACATGTAAAACTTCGAATATATCATAATTTTACAACTTATTATGATCGCATTTAAGATAATACACGTCAATTTACATGATTGAACGTACAACAACGTATCTTGATGCCTTTTTGGCTTAATTTTAATTAAAAAGATGAATTTGTGAAGCTGTACAACAGCGAGAATACGGTAACATCAGCGCGCTATTCTAGTCAAGCAAGTTGGCGCGCAGTGGTTCAATGGCCGGTTCACGCCACTCGGTACTGGTTGTAGTATTCGCGGTTGACGGCCAATCGACGCACGGAGTGCTTCAAAAGGAGTCGAGCTTCAGTTAGGTCGCGTCGATGTTATGAGGAGGATGTTGTAACATTTGTTGTCAAACAGTGTTTATAAACAACATATGCCCAGTGTTTCGTGTTTTTAACATAAAATTTTCATTTTGCCGGCTTATTTGAAACAATTTTGATAGTACCAGTTTGAAAATTAGTACTTTTTTGTGATTTTAACTGTGTCAACTGAATACTTAATTGTATTTTGGTTAATTCGTGTTTTGTTTATTTATATTTGGTATTTGTTTGGTGCGGATATGTGTTTTTTGACCATTATTATTGAAGATGTGTATTGTTTTTAAGTGATTTTGTTTTGTTTTTGTGATCTACGTGTTGTAAAGGTAAGAGATTCATATTTTCGTTGAATTATTTTATTTTTGGTGGTTTGTTTCAAATTACTAGCAATTGTTAATGGTAATTATTCATTATTGAAGTGCATTGTTGCGTGCTGAGTTTACGCGGATATTATGATCAAGAGAGAAAGTTTTGATTGTATTTTTTTATGAATATAAGCGCTGTTGTAAGCTACTTGAGGTATTTTTTTTTACCTGAAGCCGGTTTTACAATGGAAAAAAGACCCGGTTAACCGTACCTTACCTGGCTTCAATAGATATATAGTGCCATCCGTTAGAAAGTTTATTTACTCTAGATCTAGACAGAATTGTAAATGAAAAACTTAAAATCTGCAAAGTATGACGAGAAAAGAAAAACTATTTATATTTAGATATTTACCGCGAATAGGAAATCCTCGGAAATTTTTTGAATGTGAACGGTTGAACATAAAAATATGATGTTTTAAATTTAAGAGAAAGAAATCCTCCAGTTTTTAAAAAGGATATTTCAAACGGAAGTGCTTGTTTATTCGTGTAATTTTTTAAGTATCTCGAATACGACACATGTTAGAATAAGTGTATCTTAAAATGTTATAGATATTAATAAAATTTAGTACGCCGTACGAAGTACCGAAGAAGTTTAAGCATTCGGTCGTGTGTCTGTAGCATTCTCGGATCAAAGAATTTCAATAACAAAATGTGTTTATCTCGTCGCCCTGAATCCATAAATATATATAACTGGATGTTAGTCGTCGCTCGACCAAATTTGTGTTTTCTACTCCTCTGAAGGTACCGGACCGATTCACACCAAATTTGGTACACATATTATTTAACATCCCATTTGAATCCTCTAGCACTTTGAATCCAATCGCTCGTATACTTCCCGAGTTATAGGCCCCCAAAATTTGAAGCCCCCCTTAATACTGCCCTTATAAAAATAATTAAAACACCCAAATATTCTACTAGAAATTCTAAGATAGTTTATGTCTATAAGATTTGTTTATATTGTTGACCTAAAGGCCATAAAAAAATATTAAATATTATAATATTGCATTTTAAAATATGCACAATTTTTTTTTTATCAAATTAATTACAAAAAATTGTAAGACTTTTTATATCTATAACATTTTTTCAAATTGTTAACCAAATGGCCTTAATAATTAATAACCACTGCTTGCATATTTTACCTAAAGGCGAACTCTACGCGTTGGTGCGTTTTTCGCGTACCAAATCTTGTTTTTTTTTTTAGAATCGAAATATATTTAGCCTAGTGCCTAAAGATATCAACGATAAGACCACTTTATAGGTTTTCAAACACATAAAACTGTCAAATATAGAAAAATAAAATTTAAAAATGTTGGTCAAATGATATTAAAATTTCAATAAATATGTAAATGAATTTATAAAATAATAACAAATATGTTTGAGCTGTTTCTCCTAGTCTAATAAAAAATAAATAAAAACGTGTTTTTTATTGGTTTGTCACGAAAAAATGTCATATTAAACCGAATATTTCAAATACTTGGCATTCATCCAAGCATCATGATTTTACGATGCATATTTTACATTATGATCATATAAAACGATTTGATTTCATATTTTCGTTTATATTTAGCACAGATTTACAAACATAAATTTAATTTATGTAAATTATATATTGTCAATATATTTAGCAGAGCTTTTGCAATAATTTAAGTCGTACGGACTGTACAAGACCGTGCTTGGTCGTGAGTCTCCTCTGAAGGTATAGTTGGCCTCACGAGAACTCAAGGGATCTGCCCATGAATAATAAACACACCGTAAATCTTCTAGAAATATTAAATTTTTGTTTTCTTTATACAAACAAAACTAATCTAAATTTTCGGTCTAGAAATTCGTCCCTGTAAAACTAATGCGAGTTTTACTTTGTTAAAATGTAAAATGAATATCTGTCAACAATGTTAATGTACAATATGAACCGAAGCATGAAGGTCAGCGTAAAAGTATTTGAACTTTGCATGGTTTAGGACAATTGAACTGTACTTCCGGTGCCTAATATTGAAACTAATTCAGTGCTCGGACAAAACCCTAATTGTTGGTTTCCTACCAATTTTGCTAAAGTTTCATCTAGGTGGGTGTGCCCAGGCCCTGTTGCTGCAACAAACTTTTTGTCCATTTAATCAAAACGAGTTTTTATTTTAATGGTTCAACTCATTTTATTACACCAAAGACGGGACACGTGCACTTGGACATGTAATAAAAACTAATGGTTTTAATGCGACTGCTTTTCTTCAAAAGTTTAATGTAATTAGAGTTTACTTTCTGTTGGGCCAACTCATCAAACATGACTGCATCTGAGACTTCTATTTTTTTTTTTTTTTGTTAAATGTTTATTATTTTTTAAGCCTAATTTGCATATTTTCAAACAAATAAACTCATTTACGTTTTGAAGACATGGACATTAATTAAATTGCCTTCTTATTTTCTTAGATTTAGTACCAAAGGAAATTTTGTAATCAAATTACGTTTTTTCTTGTTTTTTAACTCGTAGTTAAATTTTTTCAAGGAAATTCATCCATAATACGAGTTATAGGAACCTTCCTAATTATTAACTTTCGTAATTTTTCGTGTATATAAATTTACAATTTTTATGTATTTAAGCCAATGAATAAGAATAAGAATTGGAAAAAATAGATAATAAATATTTGTTTTTGCACACATTTTTGTATAATAGACAATGCTATAATACAATAATAAAATATTTTTTGTTGATTTATCAGGGATTGTAAAAATATATTCTTAATTATTCCCCCCCATTGAGCATACCTTGAGCTGAAGGCATTGGTGCCTGCATCCATGTATCTAAAGTCTATATAAGTTGAAAATGAAATTGAATAGATATATAATTAGGTTATATTTATTTTGGCTCGGCATTTGGATTAAATATTATTAAGGTTTATTTATTGCTGGAGGCACTGGTGCTTTTTTCTAACATTGCCTAGAACTAAACCAATTCAACAGGTTATGACCGTTACTTAATTTTATTACTTTGGCGGTCGCTAATGACCGCCACAAGAATTGGTAATTCGGTAACAGTACATTTTAATATATGCGCTTCTATAAAATGCAGTAGAAAATCATTAGTAATAGTTTTTGCTGCCAAGAAAGTGTAAAAATAAATAACACTCATTTTCTAATGTATTGCAAACATGCAATAAACATTAATTCGTCATTAATAAACAATTTCGATTATCTGAACGTCTAAACTGTGCGTAAAAGTGGCGATAATGGATATAAGTAAAAGATGAGATTAAAATACATTTATTTTCCGTTCTTTTCAATATAAAAGATGAATGAAATCTAAAATGCCAAAGTGCCTATATTCTTTGGTGGTTATCAGTTGAAAAGATAACATTAACAAACAGGTGTTGATTGTATGTAAGTTAAGCGCCTACAGACATGTAGTTTCCGTCATTTGTACAAACACAATTATGCGATAAGTTCTTCCTTTAACTAAAGAGGTGTGAACCAACCATTGATATTTTATTATCAGTGGATAACCTGCTTTTGTTTCAAAAGTATAACCATCATAAATTGTTGTGTCAATTGTGAACTATAGAATTATTCATATCAAAAGCAATATGCCGTATTGCGAGCTGATTGCATTAGTGCCTGCATCTATGCTTGCTTTGTTTATATCCTGTTTTAAATGAATTTGAATAGATAAAGAAAACTAGGTTGTATTGATTTTGGCTCGACTTTTGGAGTACGAATACATTCTGTTTTTATTATTTCGAAAGTTTCCTGTTTTGTATTATTTAATACTTTTTGTTATCAAATGTAATGTTTATTTAGTGACTGTTTTGAGATATAGGAATATTTTCTGAATGTTGTCTGCAGTTTTTAAGAGTTATAGAATCGCGTTAAAGAATATAATCATTTATATAAATCGTTTTAATGGTTACCAAAATTACCAGCAAAACCATTAATAAATTGCTTTAATCAAACTCAGTTTCTCCATTACTAATGTCTTTCTGGCGCTCTTGGGTTGGACAAATAAATTTTCGTAGCGTCTTCACCGAATATATAATGACACAAGAATTCCATGACGCCACGTAGAAAAGCTAATGGTGGCCGTTTTCGGAATTGGTAAACAAACTCTTACCATATTTGCCGCCGCGATATTTAATCCGCCTTGCATGATATATTATGAGAAATAGTGATACATAGTACAAGAATAACAAAACAACCTTTGCAGAAACACAGATGCTTTTAAAATTACTTTCAAAAATTATCAAACTTCAAAGCATTCATAATTTGATAGCATATATAACGTGGAAATGATATAAAATATATTTTTAGATTTTATTTTTGAAGTTTCAAGCAAAATAATTTTAATAAACATCTTAAAACATAATTAGCAATAAATTTCCAATCCGCCTTTTAAATAATTTAAAAGTATAAAGAGTTATGAATACAACGTAGTTATTTAGTTTAAAAATATATGCGCAAAATGTTACAAATAAAACATAATATGTTATTTATTATTCTAAGCTAAGACATAGCACGTTTGCACATATGTTCGCATAGCCTTGAAATGAAAAAGACTATGTTGCCAATTGACCAGCAATGACTGCTATAAAATGCGTATGATAATGAACGAACGCAGAAGGACGAGGTCTAGGGTATTGATGATTCATCTATACTGGATATATTCAAAGGTGAAGAGACAGGAGAGAAACAGTTTGTTTATTTACACGTAGTAAATAAAAACAAACAATTTATTTTTACGTTGTGTGATTCTTGCACTCATTTCGCTTTGGTTATAACCAGCGGCGTTCCTAAAATTATTTAAAATACGAACGACCTTTAGGAACGAATTTAATTCTAAGAATATTTTTTTTCTCTAATTTATTCCGTTTTCAATGTAGTGAAAACGTAAGGATAATTATTTATTGCCCAAAATAGAAGGTTATAAACAGGCTAGAATCATAAGAATTATTACGCCGTTATCTGATTTTAATTTTGTTTGTTTATTTGTTGTATTTTGTGGTAAAAATAATACTTTTTTATAATCTCAATAAAACTAAACATTGCAGTTATATATTCAGGGAAATGATTGTGTATTTTGATAATAATTTTATTTAAACGAACTTTCCGCGAATTTTAGTATTTTTACTGATTTAATAAATAAATAGGGAGAATCAAGTTTGTTTTGACTACATTTTTAAATGAATATTTTTTATTTCGTGATGATTGCTCGGATATCATAAACAGTTAAATAAAAACAAACATCTACAGCATTATGTTGATATTTCTGCATGGTTTAGCGATCAAACAAAGTTTGTTCAAAACATCTAAAAAAATGTTTAAAGTATTTTTATTGGTCGTTAAATTCTACAAAAACAGTTTGACGCATTTACCTAGAATATCAGAACTGGTTCATTCTCTGCATTGGAGCATTTTATAGTTTATTTTAAATACTTTTCTTTTAAATGGTAGATTAAATGGATACATCCATTTTGCGAACTTTTGAGTACGATTTTTCTATTTGCTCTAATATCTGTGTGTGTTTGTGAAATCTACTAAGCGCAGATTAATGTTATTTCGTATTTGAGTCTAAGTTCTAATTTTTTCAATATCTCCGAAACGACAAAACGCCGAGATTAACATTTGCGTATAAGGGGACAGCAAAACGCCGGTAAGGCATAAGAACGTAGTTCTAAAATATTACAATTTTCAATAAGTTTCTATAAAAGTTTACTGTAAACCGATCTGTTTTTCCTGATCAAGTATCTTTTTCCAACTTCTGAGAAATAAATTTTTAATACTGTCTGTGATTCATAGAAACATACAACTTCCGTCCATACGAATCCTGACACACATAAATTCAAAACGCATGTACAATAAGGTATACTGTCCAAGCCAACTTGTTATTTGAAACTTTGTGTTTCCCCGTCTTACGTTGCACTACGTCTACACGAGCAGTTTAATCAACACACAGGTTTTATTACCCATGAATGCAATAATATTGACGTCACCAGTAAACTTACTTCGCGACTAACTTCATGTTTATGTTGCGATTCATTTGAAGTTGAAGATGATTGTATTTAAATACGCATCGCTCTTCTAGGAAAATAAATAAATTGTCAAAGGAAAGCTTTATTACTTCGCGTAATTAAACTAAGGAATTGAGATAGTTTTCAAATACATTTATTTAAATAATTAGCCAACAGAAAACTCTAGTTAAATTCACTAAATATCATAGTTATACCTCGACAAAGAAAGGTGTTGAAACTAAATCATTATAATAGTCAAAGACAATTTTACTAAAAGTTCCAAAAGAAAAACGAAAGCATTGAAAAATTAGAAACATGTTCTTCTGATCCTAAAAACAGTGTTGCAACCCAAATTTCTATCGTCTGGGGAGCCACAGGTATGTACGAATATGAACACGTTGCGACTAGTGCGTGGCCGTAGGGGCGCGTCTAATAAGCCGATATTTCGAGAATCGGAGAACCTCAGTTTACAGACGTGTCTGCGCAAGTATGCATCACCTAACACGTGTATTGTTGTCATCCGCAAACAGTGTTGCCAGATTACGGGAAAATAGATAAATAACTCAAATTAAATCGTTAATGCTGGATTTAAACAAGCAAAAATGAAACTAAGAATTAACATTAATAAGTTAAACAATGTAAAACGTTAATTAACTGTATGAAGTTTCCCAAGTACTAATAATACTTTAACTTTAAATCCCTGACGACAAAGACATAATTAATTGCTAATCAAGCATCAGCAATTTAAATCAAAAATAAATAATGCTATTACTTTATATGTATCTATTGACCAAATCTATTGCCGGTTGTTGAAAATAGCGTGTACTCCGTGTGAAAGCCACAATCTTAAATCTTCCATATTAATGTGGTGCCCCCACTGTCGACGCACGCTTACGGTCAAAGATAAGCTCATGCAACATTTCTCATCATCATGCTGCAGTTTTTATAAGCTAACCTAATCATGAGAAGCCTACAAAGTGTACCTCGTATATCGTATAACGTTCCTTGCATGTTGTAATTAATTTTTTTAAGGAAAAACATTATTTCATGGTAATGGGACGCTAAGGGCATGTCTTGGACAGCCCTGAATTATTGTAACTGTTGGGGACACCCTAATATAAACGCATGCACGCGTAGAGCAACCTTTTTTGTTTTGTTTTCATTTTCTTGAATACCAAATTGGTTTAACACCTGCTTGTTATTTAAATTTTGGCAGCTGAATATTTAATACTAATGTCAACTTGCAGTGGTTATCAACATGTTTATTCAAATATTAACCATTGTATCTAGAAAAGGCTGAAGATTTTGCTTTTGAAATTTTACTTAAATTGTATTAAAATCTAAATTATAATTTTTATAGGAAAACGAACGCATCGACCGATCTATAAGGACTGGCAACTATGGGGATTCATCTTAACTTTAATTCCATTTGTTCAGCGACTTTTGACAGATGTCTGTTGTTTCCGGCGACAAAAAACAGTATGACTTGATGTTTTTGCTATTTTGTTTACTAAATACTATACAATGTTGTTTTTTTTCTAACCTCAAATAAAAAAGTTTCTGCTTCATGAAGAAAAATCGGCAAAAAAGTTTACGAATCTAGGTCTTCAAAACAAAAATCTTTACTCGACTTTCTTATACTTCCTTTTCACAATATATATGTAATATATTTTTATTGTGATTTAAATTCATTCTACTATTGCCATGAAAAAAGATGTGGTAACGTAAATGTAATATATGGTAATTTGCAAAGGAGTTGTTTTAGGAAATAAGACATTTTTCGATAAAACTTTTCAAAACAAAGTTGCTAGAAATTTTAATACGACTTAATCTCGTGTCGTTTTCGAAATATGCAAAAAATTACACGAGTAAATAAACACATATGGTTAGAATATCCTAAAATAGGTGGCAGTCTTTCCCGTGATATACAAATTTGAAATGCAAAACATCAGATTACTGTCCTTCCTTTAGCCCTTTTACTCTGATTTTTGACAAAGCTGAGTGTGCGGGCGCATTGTCGTGGTGCAAGAACCATGAGTGGTCTCGCCACAACTCTGGTCTCTTTTTACGATTTATTTTTCCCCGTAAGCTTGTTTTAAAAGTTGAAACGTTTCTGTGAAATTTTGATTGGATTTATTGGGTTTAATTAATGTTTCCAAATGTTTGCAGTATTTTCTTGGAGATCTACAAACTTGTTCATAATCGTACCATAAGTCTAGTAATTGCAGGAAACTACTAATAAGGAACTGTTAGGAGTTATCCCCTTATAGGGTCATTTTCTGCATCTTGTCCAAGTTTCAAATCGGTCATAATCAAATAAAAAAAAGAAATCGGTTCTCTTCACTATATCTACGCAGTATTGCCAACAATTTTATTACCTCCTTTATGGCACACCATTACAGTTTATGACTGCAATAAAAAACATCTTTAACCCTAGCAACGCTATGTTTTACTCGATGAATACTAAAATACAGCCATATAACTGATATTTTAATTCTGACATAACAAAATGACATTTCCATACACAGCGCTTTTTAAATGACACCCGCTAATATTTTACAAGCGTTTTTGCAGCCCTTATTTTTTAATGATGTCAGACTTTTATAGCACAAGCAGATTAAAATTTCTTTTTAAATTTGATCTTTTCAGAAATATTACATCATATTTTTCAATATAATATTTCTTAATAACTTCACGTTTATTTCAGAAGTGGTTTGAGGACTTGCGAGAGTCCCTTATATATCTGAAGTGTCCTATACTCATTCTTCTACATTTTATTACAAAATATAAGAATATTGTTTTACCTTTTGACAAATAAATGTAAGTCAATATTCGGAAATATAATAAAAATTTACTTGAATGGTCGAGAAAAGTCAAGAAAACCTATAGTATAATATGAAACGGTTCACGTCACTAATTTTCGAATAAACAAACTTAGGTACAACGCACCTATGCGAAATTTAGAAAGAAAATTGTCGGAATCAATTCAGGCATCAAGAAATTGAATATAGAATCAGTATATTTATTGAATAAATAAAGAAACCACGCAAGAAAAAATGTGATTTGAATAAAGATTTAGCACGAACATGTCAGGCGTATGTGAATATAAAATAATAACTATGTGAATATAAAAATAGGTACTTACAATCGCGAATAAATATAATAAATTTATGATTGTGTGTTATTCGACTAACGGTGACTATCGAAATTATTCACGTAAATTTAATCTATCTTCATGCACACATCAGGATATTGAGTGAATAGCAATTGTAATATTTATATTGTACCAATGAAATATTTGCACGCAATTCCATAATTTGTTTATAATTACGTATGGAGTTATAGTCACATTCAGTTAAATGCAAATAAATAATACACTAGACGATAATATAAACAATTTACAATTGAATAAGAAAGTTCGCATACTTTGAGAGGTTAAATAGATAATACGAAAATAATTATAACGTAATTAAATAACAGATAATTAAATTAATATATAATAAATTACTAAGGATTACATTTTGTTTGCTTGTTATGTTTAAAAACACACTGTGAAAATATTTAACGAGATAATTAGGTGACAGAAAAAATCTATGCAGAAAATTCCATTCATATTGTCGTTAGCCACCGCATAACATGCGCAAAAATCTATAGTATTCAGTCTTGCGGCTATAAAATTATCAAAATGAAAGTAAATTTAATCGATTTCATTCTAATATGTGCTGGAATTAGGCCTGGCAGAACATTTAGTAGATCTATTAAATCGATTTTTCATTTTAAATAATGGATTGATTTTTAATCTAACAGCTTATAATTAATGTTTTTTTGTAATTGTTTTTCATTTTTTAAAGTAATCGATTATATATATAATTTTTTTAAAGTGTTTATTGCTTGATTAATTTCGAAATCGACTAGATCTAGCTGTACTGAAATGTTGTTTATTTGTATGCGGATGACGAATAATGTTTCATTTTACGTATCAAATGTTATTTACTCATATTTTTATTAGTTAAAAGTATGTCAAACGTAAATAGTATATTTTGTTGATAAAATATTTAAAATTTCAAAGAGGGAAAATATTTATATATACATATTATATACATGTAAATAAAGTATCAGTTGGGTAATACGAAACTGAGGAAATATATTTCTAGAAATATGCACGTATACATATTCAATTAATTCGCTTACAGTTTTCGTCAATAACACAAGAATTATATCTTGAAATTCAGAAAAATAAACATATCGTATACATACAAAATCCAGACATATTATTGCCTATTTTAATCATCAAAATTAGTAATTTTTTCAATTTTTATTGCCTCTTACGTTATAATAAATAACCATTAATATTTCAACAATTTTGCACCAAAATGAAGGTTAAATAATTTGCGAAAAATGTAATATTAGTCGTAATTAGAAGATGTGTAGGCTTTTGTATGCACTGCAACAAACTCCTACAAGTTTGCTGTTATAATGTTGGCAACGAGGTTAAAGGGTAAAACTGAACATGAAAACTAAAAGTTCGTTGCAGCATTATAATCACGCTAGATTACCCAGGGAACGTAAGGTAGGTAGTGCAATATTCAAGTGGCTTGTACCATAGAGTTAAGCCGTAGTTGAAAACAAAGGCAGTTAAATTCATATGGAAAGACCAACACACACACATATTCTAACATTATAATTACTGTTTGTTGTGCTGTGCACATAATTGATGTGGCTGTTACGTCGGTGTTAATTAAACTATAAGGCTAATCACGCCCGTTACTTAATAGATACTGTCTCCAAATCAGTAACAAGACGTATGTGATGATAAATGATCTAATTTGTTAGCTACAAGGTACGTGCAAGGATCTGTCATGTCTTACATATCACTTACTGTCTTTACAATTTCGCCTACAAGTTCACACATGCGCGAATTAACACCGTTTACTATTTCGAAAAGGACAATAATTTTTTATGGTCTTTGGGGTACCATTTGAAAAAATCTTGTAGACAATAAAATATCTTAGAATTATTATTAGAATTTTTTGGTGTTTTAATTATTTTAATAAAGGCAGTATTAACCCCTTATTAAAATAATTAAAATTTCAAATTTTGGGGCCATATAACTCGAGAAGTATACGGGCGATTGGATTTAAACTGCAAGCGGATTCAAATAGGATGCCAAATAACATGTGTACCAAATTTGGTGTGAATTGCTCTGGTACCTTCAGAGGAGTAGAAGCCACAAATTTGGTCTTGCAAGCGAGCGACAACTAACATCCAAGTATATAAGTTATATATATTTTTGGATTCAGGGCGACTTTTTGCTAATAACATTTCTTGATCCGAGAATGCTACAGACACACGACAGTCACAAGTAGCGAGCATAACAATAACGGTGATTGCAATACCATCTATTTGTATTAATCTAGCCAGCAATAGATGGCTTTACACCTTATATTATTTAAAATATGAAATTATTCATACTATATAATATTACCAACATTACCATGACATTACAACATTACCGAAAATCTGAATACTAAATTACCTTAGTGTAATAGTTCGAGTATTCGAATTATTTCAACAGCTGTAGTAGAAACATTACATATTCAATATCAGTGTGTTTGTAAATTGTCTTACACACACCGCTCCATAATTTTCATTCATGCGTGCTGACGTAAACGACAGACATATGTTTAAACTGTCAACTATTCATTGCATATGTTCGAACGAATCCATTGTGTATTACGTTAGCTGTACCGAACATATAGATATAGGAAACTTGTATATACACGTCTGTACAAGTAACCTACTTGTACAGACGTGTATATACAAGTTTCCTATATCTATATGTTCGGTAAACATTGCATACATACCTATGTATGCAATGTTTACCTACAATGCATACACATATATTTGGTGAATGTATATGTATGTTGTACCGTGGTTCCTTCTGGTCCAGGCTATTGTAGATTGTTCAGAGTAGGCGTCGACCTATTTTGCATATAGTGAATGTAAAAGCAGTTCTAAAACAGTAGAGCATCTTCAACAACATCTTCTGGTTTGCTTTGTGTGTTTAGAGATATTGCTAAATTCACATATATACGAGTATTAAATGGCGTGACTAATGACAATTCGCCTTGGTATTTTGTAGTTATACTTATATCTATTGTCTCAAACAGATGTTCATAAAGACACACAATTAGAAAAATACAAAGGAACTGTTACTTTTTATTTACAAAATAACCATTAATTCAATTAACGGTTTTGTTAAGTGGCAATAAACACAGGAATTTTTAAAGTTGATAATCAAATTATATAAGATAATTGTGTTACCATCACCGTAAAGAAATTAACATACCAATAGTAGATTAATCAATTTAAGTATATACTTTAATGAGATGAGAGAATCGTCGGATTAATTGCATTTAATTGATAGACAGGTATATACTCGATAGGTATCTTAATAAATGGAAAAAGAATCATGACATGAATACCTCAGTTTTTAAAGAAAATATAACATATCTTGATTCTTTCCGTAAAAAAAAATATTCTCAAGAGAGAAAGACCTGGAAACTGGAATAAAATAAAAGTTAAGAACACGTACGATTTACTGGTAAATCGTTTTTGAATTGTGATTGCCAAATTTGGTCTCAATTTCCGCGCCAAAGTGTCTAATCATTATTAGATCACTACACTGTAAAAAATGAATGTACATTTACAGCATTTTTACTGTAAAACTACAACTAAAACATTATATTATTTTGTTTTATAGTGTGGAGTATTCTTCAATGATTTAAACCAGCACATATGGTCGATTTTATAATTACTAATCCCATAGTTATAGCTGATTAATTTTAGAATTCCCAAGAACACAAATCGTTTCATATTTGAGATTCTGTTATCTCACTCGTATGAGAATGTAATTACCTAAGGGTAATGTTCTATGGTTCATCGCTCATTAGTAACTCTTCAAGGAACGTACATTCGGTTTTTATAATACTCAGAGAACATAATATTATATTCCTTTTTTTTTGCATTCAACAAAAGATTAATCGTAGTTGTCACAACATACTAAGATCGATAAATACTAAGATGAATTACCTGCAATAAATGACAAGAGAATAATATGTAATGTCACAGTTACGTTCTAAATAAAACTTTTTGAAAGTGGGAGTGTTTCATATTATCATTTTTTTGTATGAAAATTATAAAACTTAAACTGACAAGCAGAGCTCAGAGCAGAATTTATTTCTTGTTTTTATGGCGTTCGAGTTCAACCTGAAGGAACTTTGTAAACAGCAAAAAAGTTATATTTTTTTATAAGTTCTTTTGATATATTCAATAAGAACTAGCGCACTTTTCTTTTGTTTTCCGCGTTATATCGCGCATTTTGTGTGTTTTACTTTATATAATTTTAAAGAAATATTTGGAGTCTCCTTCACTGAACTTTTTTAAACCCTCGTTTATATGTAATCTTTATATATTTCGCACCTTTTATTCCGTGCTCGTCCATCATTTTATTTAGCTTTTTGTTTCGTTTTTTTGTACATCTGTTATTGATAACTCTCTATAAAGGCAATCAATTCCAGACAAAACAAATTGTATGAATCATGTCTTTGTTTGTTTTTTAAATTTTTATTGTTGTTGACAGACAAATGAAAGTTACTCAACAAACGTGTATTTGACATTTGTATGGGACGAACATTTTTATATTGAAATGTCAGTTAGGTTATTCAAGTGGAAAAATAAAATTTCCCCGTTGTAGATTTATACAATTGGATTATGAAGCAATAAAAACAAATATGTGTTTTTCTTGTACCGAATTAATTCTAAATCTTATATTATGATTTAGTATATAACAATCTGTAAATGACACGAAACATTTTATTATATTGTGAGGTGTTACTGGCGTAATTCACTTAAACTATACACTGTGGGTTTAATAATCTTGTTTTATTAATGCCCACACGCATTTATAACAATAAAATTTCACAATTACAATTTATTTCTAACGAAATTATAATTATAAGCAATTATATTTGTATGTTAGTATTTTAGAGATTTATTCTGTCTATGGTGGTTAACTCGCCGTACAGAATGTAAGAGCTACAGTGACGGGTTGTATGTCTGTAACATTCTCGGATCAAAAGATTCTTGTCTCGTGGTCTTAAATCCAAAAATATGTTCCCGTCGCAATTAAAATCGAATCGCCCTTATAGTTCTGGAGTAATTGGGCCATAACATTTTAAGCCCCCTTAATACTGCCCTTAAAAAATTGAAAATAGTATGCACTACAAGAAATTCTACGATATATAACATTTTATCTCTTAAAAAACAGTGGTTATAAATAGGTTTTCTTCATTTATACAGCAGAATGTTTTCTATATACAAAAAATCCCCTAAATAGATAATAGAACGAGTTAAAGGTGCCTGTACCTATGCGAAGCACAATATTCTAGACGTTTCTGGAAATCTATGCCACCCAATTTACTTCATTCTAAAGTAGGTTGCCTATAACTTTACACATGTCACAATATAGATTAGTTTTCGCAATATATAGTATGGTTGAAACCGATATACGTTTACATACTATTTTTGCATATGCAAATATTCTGTTCCCAATAAATTTTAGAGCAGAAATACAAGACGACAAAGTTATGCATCATTTTAAACTGGATCGATTTAGCATTTACAAATTAGTTTAGAAGATAAGATATGAATTATTAAATTATGATATTTCTATGAAAAAATGTAATATCATAAAAAATTCAATACTTTTGTATTATTTTGTTTAATTTTCCTGTATATTTTTTATCAACTGAGTGTTTTTACGTATATATAAGAAGTCGGGATTTAAATTTGAGTCGCTAAGCCATTATGAGGAATAGCATAACTTTTTCAAACGTTCATAAATTTACTTTTTAAATGATTCCTTTGAAACATTCATTATTGAGAAAATACTTAGGGTAACTCAAAACGACTATATTCATTCACAACCAGCAATTTTAAGACTAGTGATAGAAAATATGTCCTTTAATATTGAGGGTTCAAGGACTTGTAATGCTTTGATCATAAAAGAAACTTAATATCTGATCTTTTATATTATATTTTTGAAGCTCCACAAGTGCAATTCCACTTATATAAAATTTCTTATCTTACCTTTCTTGCGTTTCTTGCCAAGATGCACACGTATATGCGACTGCCATTTACTATTAAGACCAGTGAGATTTCATCTTATTTCCGCTGCGCACTGTAATAAAAAGAACTACCTATATAATTTCGAACGTAATGTGAATAAAAAGTTTCATATGTAGCCAAGATTGTAAGAATTGCACCTGTAATAGTCTTAAAATGTTGGCTGCCTAATCCAATGTTCACGGAACACAATAAGAATAACTTTTGTTTTAAATCGCACATCGTTACATTTTCGTTTCCCTATTGACAATGTTTCGAAGCAATTGAAGATACAATTTAAAACAAAATAAGAAATGTTATTTATGGATAGTGACAGTATAAAAAGTAGAGTGAAGATCACTCCAACTTTTTTTTTTATGATATGCTGACGCCGTGCTAATAATATTTGGTTTATTCATATTAGAAACCATCTTTTTAAATCTAAATATGTATATTTCAAATGTAATAATTCAACTTTTTATAAATTAATTGCATTTTTACTTTCTTATACAGTATATGGCACTCTACGTTTTAAATAGAATTTACTTGCGTACCCGAACAGAAAGGAGTTGTTTTCTATTCAATATTACTTTTGCAAAATAATCCTTGTGGCTGTAATACACATATTTACATATGCGAATATTGCACTCATACATAAAAATATTCCTTTCACTGAACACATTCGTATTGTACAAATAAATGCGAATTGAAAATATAAGCATTGAACCTCGAAATTGCGAAAACCTAATTTTAACATCGACTTCGTAATACCTGTACCTAAAAAGCTTCACATTTATTAGAGCACAACAATATACTACAAGCTAATAATAAATGAAGCTTTTAACTTTTCGAATTCAAATCTCATTCTGGTTAATTTGACTATTACGTTGAAGTGCAATTTCCGGGACATTAACTATTTATACAATGCGAGTGCCATCTGGTTGCAGGTTTTGTAAAAACATTTCGGTACACAACGTTTCAATTAAATTTATGTTTTATTTAACAGTGTACAGTTATACAATACGGATGATTATATCTTTATATTATTATTTAACAGTGAGTGTATTCTGTAGAAATATACCTAACTTACAAAGTACACACGTTTTTGAAGGTTCTGAATCTGATAATATCTTGGGGAACAATGCACAAGTCAGGGAAGTTAAATTAAACCATTAACATATAACCAGTGAGGTTGAAAATCATTAATTTACTCATGTACATTTATATTTTAAATACGCATTTATATATGCACTAACGGGCCCATTGCATTTTGGTACACCTTATTATATATATATATTCAAGCTGGAGCAAAATTTCATGAACACTTCCAGGAGTTCATATTTGACAAAGATAAAGTGATGAAAATCAGATGATTCCAACTTTCTAGTTCTTCGAACTTTTGAAAAGTTTAATTTTGTTTGTAAATGAAGCAGTAATACGATTGGAGAAGTTTTCGATTGTTTTTTGGTTGAACAGAATACAGGATTTGTCAAAAACAAAAGTTATTCGGAAAATTCTCAGAAATGTTAAATTGATTGATTTCATGTCAACAACCTTTGTTTTTTGTGGGTTTTCTACGACGTAAAAACAAAGCATAATGCAGTATTACATTATGTTTTTGACATAAATATAAACGATCGAACATTTATAATTTCGAAGCCTTGAAGCAAGTACAAATAGCATCTTTTTACAGAATATATACCATAATTAGTTTGTCTTACGATAGGACAAGACAGCTAAAGTGTTTGGTCGTTTGTCTGTAACATTCTCGGATCAATATATATCTCGTAAACAAAAATTCAAAATTCCATCAGTCTCCATTTATGTTTGTTTTATTTTTGTATCTGAAAACACTGATCCTTTAATTTAATTTTAATTTAAGTCTTTTGCTATATTGTTCGTTACTTCATTGTTCTATTCATGTTAGAAAATTATGTAATACTAATTATTTGAACGCCTACAGATGAATAAGTGAAACAAATGCAATTTCTTTTGTGGTATTATTCCAAGTTTAATGTAATTTTTAATGGAAACGACTAGCCCTCAAGATATCATTTCTTTCCGGCGAAACCAAGAATGAAACATTTCTTTTTCCCCGATTAACATCATAGATAAAAGTAGAACATTTATAGTTACTCGTTCGGAACAAAACCTTTGTGTTTGGTCTAACAAAGGCATATCTATATTTTTTGTGAATTATGTTATTCGATATTTCGTAACCCATTTATTTTCCGGTTTCCGCTATTTGATTTATTTACACTACAAATATTTTATGTGTAGTTTTATGATAGTATATTATACGAAACAATTTATAAATGAAATAAAAAGTGTGATCGTTGCTGGGAAGATTATTGCAACTGTGATATATCTATTTTACATTTTCCGTCTTAAGACTGGCTTATATGCTAATGTCGAGACTATTGTTAATCGTATAATCAGTTCGTGAATCGCAATTTAAAGTCATAGTCATCACAATACGATGCGATCACCAACCGTCCAGATATTTACCATATATTAAAATAACAATCCATGTTTATACAAAGTACCTAAGTACCAGGTCACCACGAATCACTCAGCTGGCTGAACAAAATGCACGGTACAACGCCAGAACAATGGCGGAATTTCATGATAAATTGACACTAATTCCGAAACGTCGTGTGGGTACACTAATCGCTTTACTGATCACGCTAATCATGTTCAATGTCTTTACATCGATTACTAGACAGGAAACAATGCCAACTAAATAACAAACTTTTGCAGTGGAGAAAGGAAGACTTGAATTAATTGTTTTTAAATTAAATTGAAACCGGTGATTTAAGAGTGGATGAAACGCTGACATCAGAATTACAATTAAATTAGTTAAAGACAATTTTAATAGGGATGTCTGTGTAAACGACTACTAAATCCAAGACTAATTTCACATGACTAAGCATATATTTACACTTCACATTACAATTAAATTAGTTAAAGACAATTGACCATTCTTTTAGAATGCCCGCTCAGAGCAAAAATACAGTAAAACTGGAGAAATTGGTACAGGGGTGTGTAAACAAGTGTCCAACGTGCGTAAAGTGCAATTTATTTCGTGTCATATTTGTCCATTCATTCATAATTCATCATCATAAATCACTTTGGTCACCCTTGGTCAAAGAGGGTTCACACAAAATGCATGTCCTGTGTCCATTCAATCATCAAACCTGCATCACATATTTATCACATGCGCGTCTGGTTCCCCTCCATTTCTAGCAGCACTCCTTAGGGAGACTGCAGACTTGATCACAAATTGTCGGGAATATAACTTCGTTTGCTGCTATAATTTAATTAGGGATCACGCAAGAAAAGAAATGTTTGCCAAGAGAAAAAGGAAATATACAAATATTCCATGTTTCCTTTTCAAATAAAAAACGGGTTTTCTATTTCATTTTCGCCTAAGAGTATTATTTGATTAGTGAAGGCTTGAAGTATTTGTAGACTTGCATTTTTTTTCTTCTTCTACGAATGTAATTTTACATGTATGTAACTTTACAAAATGTTATCATACAAATTTATATTTGATAAAATATAATACAGTATCAAACCGGCTTAATATGTATTTGTCTAAATACATAATAGAGTTTATTTTCTTTAAAAAGAAAATCTCTTTGCTTAAGCTTTAAACCGCTTATTTTTATAGCCTCAACCAAGTTTTGTGGATACTTTGGTAGCTTAATACTTTTGCAAGATAAAGTTCGAGTTGACTTTACCAAATGGTAATCCTTGAACTGGATTGTGTGGATTATAAATGGTATAAAGATTAGATTCATGACTGCGAATATAAATTGTTGGCGACATAAATCAGAAAAATGTTCACTGCTTTTAAAAATGTTTATATTTGATTTATAAGTTTGCACATTTAACCTTTGGTATTTATATACTTCCGCATTTTTTGCTCGCACAACGTACAGAAGAGCTTATGCATTCGATAGAGTATCTGAATCCATAAATGTATATAACTTTTTTTTTTATATATATATATATAAATTTTGCTCTCTACTCCTCTGAAGGTACCGAAGCGATTTGAACGTATTACACGTATCCTTTGATATCCCATTAAAATCCGCTCGTAGCTTAAATTAATTTGCCTTTATACTTTCGGAGTTATTAGGGCCCCAAAATTTGGAGTCTTCCTTAATACTGCCCGTAGGCAACAAATTTAAATTTATAAAAATTCTATAAGAAAATCTACAATAATGTGAACCCAAAGACTATAAAATAATATTAAATTTAATAATTATGCATTTTTATATTCAAAGAAATCTATAATAAAATATAAGACTTTTATATTTATAATATTTAGCAGATTGTGAACTCAAGTCAAAATAATTATTTTTTAATTTAAAATATACGTACACTTTGTGCATTTATTCGGCTAACTAAAGGCATAGGTACTTGTACCTATGCTTGTTTGTATTAATACTGCAACATTTAACAGTGAGGACAACTTTTGTTTGAAATGTTTTTCTAATAAACGTTGATGGCATTAAAATTTCTTACAGCATTTACTGGAAAATTGCTTATAAAATTAACTATGACCATGTTTACTATTTTAATTATTTTTTAATGACAATCGCAGCATCATTGAATGTTTAATTAAAAAACATTAATTGAACAAGAAGGTCGAGTGCAGAACACTCCCATTTTCTTTTATAGTTAGCAGAGACAATTTCGTTGAGTACATCTGGTTACGTAGCGATTAAGTTTCCACCTTCATTTAAAAAAAAAAAAACGCCCCCATTCCTAACTGATAGTGATTGCTGTACCAATGTAACGCCACTGACAGAAACTTAATCAAGACAAATGGATCCTGGCAGCATCTGGTTGAACCACTGAAGATGTGAACTTTTATTTCACATTCGCAATGACGAATACTTTGCAAATACAGAAAGAGTTAATTTTCCATTGCCGGTTTTAATAGGAACGTACGAAACGCATTAGTACTTTTAGTCCTACACAATTTATGTGTTAACATTTCAAAATACCAAAGATATACTAAATTTTATTAACATACTGATACATTTTATAAATTTATTACCAAACACAAAATGATTTCGCCGCGTAATAGAATATAAAATATGCAAAAGCATACCTCCCGAAAATATGTATGCCATAAATTTAGCATCAAATAAAGTATTAATTGTATGCAGGTATTTTAGTACCACTGGTTTCCATTTCGTCAGTTCGTGGTCTGGCATAATAATATCGGCTTTAAAAGTCAGACGAGGGCGATGGCATAAGATATTTTCTAAAGTTCAGTACCACACTGCACTTTGCATCATGGGCAAATAAACTGTTCAAAATGAAAATCCCTTATTTGACCCTCGTATGATGAGGAATCCTACAGTCTGTTCCACTTTTCTTCTTAGCTCTTCGTACAATTTGGAGCCCTCTTAAATACTACTCTTAGTCCATTTCTTCTTTTTCATTACGTATAATGAATTAAATCTTGGTCGTTATATTTATTAAACATTGTGTTTACATTTTCCTGGAACACGCGTACGATTCGTACCTCATTACATTTCTGTGAAATCATAAAATAAGCAATTATTTTAAATTCGTTTCAAATAAGAACTTGATGCTTTTATAGGCTAGACAATTTTCTCTGAATATATCAGCGAAAATAGGAAACGTTCACTTCAGTACAAACTTGATATGTTTTATGCATGACTTGTGTAATTGACTCTCGCTTTGTCCAAAATTAAAGCGATTGTCTGTCGCGTTAGAAGTTATTGCGAAGTTACTGCTAACATCAATCTTCCATTAATAGTCGACTACATAAAATAATGTTATATTGTTAGTGCGATTTAGAGTCTCTAGGTAAATTTGCAATAGCAATATTTACATAATTTTGCATATTTGTTAAAGATACATATTTCTATAGCCACTAATTTAAGAATATGAAGAAAACACATTTACTAACTACTGATTTTGTAAACCAAACATGTATTGATATGTGATTCAATTGCATATTTTAAATTTCAAATCTATACCTTAGAAAATATATTTTAGCTTTTCATTAAAAGGCAACCAGTTAAATTCTACGCCACTGGCTGTCCCCTTAAACGAGACTAAAAAGCAACAAATCGAGTATACGTAACATCGCAATTCGGTATGCAGATCAAGTATTTACATTTACTTGAAATGTTTCCCCCTATGGCAATATGGGCGGCATCGTCATTTCTGTGCAAATCAAGTGTACTCCTAAAATTCCGGACATTATATATTGCTCAACCTGAACGTGGTTATTGGCATTACGGGCAAAGGGTACTACAGGAGGTGGACTACTCGTGAATATTAAAGTGCATACTTGCAACGTACACTTGTGATAACCTAACCCTTTGCCAACGTTTCAATAACCCTTGAAAATTGCATAAAAGTTGTTTTCAAAGGGAAGCGAATATTGTGATTACTGCACAATTTTGCGCTTTGTCTAGATTAGAGATTAAAGTAATCGTTGATTAAATTTAATCGTGTCAAGTGGTTATTCTGAGGTAGTTTGATCGATTTATAATTTACATGCTTTATTTAACATATGCAAATATTATCTTCCCAGTACATTTTACAAAGTGTAAAGGCAAAGCTTGTTAAGAGTTTTAAACTGCGTCGATTAAGCTTAATTTATTATATATATTGGTTTAGAAATAGCAACATTAAATAAAAATTAGCAAATAATTTATAACGTTGTGGTTGAAAGATTTTTTTATAAGATTCTAGTATTTTTCTTATCCAGTTTTATGCTAAAATTACATATAATTTACAGTATCTTAGATTTGTATCAAATGAGCTATTATTTCAACAGATTTATTTGTTGAAGATTATTTTTGCATTAATTTTATTTTATTTCGTGTTTTCCCTTGATTTTTTACTTAAGTGGGTCTTATAATATAAAAGCATGCCATAAGCGTGAAAGTGTAAGCTTTTTTTGATTTTAATTAAGTGATTCATTTCATGAATAAATTTACATTAGTTTAATTCTTATTAAAAAGGGAAATTTTATAAGCAAACAGTTTTCATTCGTGCTAACTGATCCTTATCATATGAATTATTAATTTAAGTTAAAAGTCTATTGAGATTCCTTCAGCTAGAATTATAAAAGAATTTGCAGTGTGAACACTGTCAGGGCCAACCATAAAAATATGATTTTTAAATATCACTATTTTTGAATAGGATATTTCAACCGGAAATTCGTATTATTTTTTACACAACCGGAAAAGAACCATTGAGTTAAAGCCATATTATTTCTACTTTTCCCTAGTTACCACACATATCATGGTAATGGTATAATGAATTTAAAACACAATTACATAGTGAAGACTAAGTATAAGAAAGTTGAGGTTACTCCAGATTTTTTCTTTTAATATGTAAATATTCTATTTTAAAAATATCGCGTGCACTATTTTTCTGTTATTATATCTCATATATAGGTTAAGAGAGAATTCAAATTCGTTGTCTATTTATAGATATGACCTTTTCTTATACATATGCAAATGAATCAATTTATTCTGCAAATTGAACCAAATTTGGTGCTATGATTTAGATCAAGTTGATTAGGAATTTCTAAAGAATTTGTTCGTGTTTAGCTTTTATTGACTATTAAATATTCCATATCTTGAATATCCTACTAACACTTTTAATTTGTTAGAGGTATAATAAGTTGAATATGTTCAGGAAACTTGTTCAATTTAAATTTGTAAACATTTTAGTACACTACGTATAGGTAACATGAACCCTCCGAAACTTTATTATTGAATTTTCCATAATATCAAATATGAAATACTTAGTGCTGGTAGCAAACAAGAAACTTTATTAATTAATGCTAACATGTTACAAGTTATGTCAAAGTATTTGGTGCGTTTAAATTATCTAAACCTGAAGCTACATGGATTATTCACTCACTACATTAATCTTAGCCATGATTACATTTATTGTATGCATAAAATATCTTAGAATTTCTAGTAGAATTTTTGGGTGTTTTAATTATTTTTATAAGGGCAGTATTAATGGGGTTCCAAATATTGGGGCCCTATAACACGGGAAGTATAAGAGTGATTGGATTTAAACTGCGAGCAGATTCAAATGGGATACCAAATAATATGTGTAGCAAATTTGGTGTAAATCGCTCCGGTACCTTCAGAGCAGTAGAAAGCACAAATTTGGTCGAGCGAGCGACGACTAACATCCAAGTATATAAGTTATATATATTTTTGGATTCAGGGCGACGAGGCAAACACTTTTCGTTAGGACATTTTTTGATCCGTGAATGCTACAGACACACGACCGATTGCTTTAGCTTCTTCGGTACTCTGTACGGTTTTGGATTATTATTTAGTTTTCAGCGATAGATATGAATCATAACAGTTTACTGTCCACTGGTCGCGCGGTTGCAATGATCAATAAACTGCATCTAGCAGCGAGAATGTTATGTATGTGTGAGTAGAACGAGAGATATGTGCACATCAAGAACTGGAACACCCACCGACACCAAACTATATACGGAAGCGAATGGGGTGCTGGTAGGGGGCACAATAGGGCTCCACCCCAACGCAACAACATAGCAGAGGTTTTACTACGTATGGCGCCAAGGTTACGACACGTCAAATGATTATAGCGTTTCACATTTTTTTATGTCCTTCGTTTTTATCACTTGCGATTTGCACTGATCTTTATTCTCAACCGTTTTTCTACATTTTCTTCTTACAGCTATTCGTCGAGTTTGTATGTTTTGCATATGATAATGATGCATTCATAGTTTCTTGCAAGAAATTGTAACAGTTTGATGTTTTTATTGTTTGGAGAGTCGAGGGAGACTGATTTGTAATTGCGTTCAGACAAGTTTGCTCCAGGAAATTTAAATTTAAATCTATGCAGATTTTTTGTTACCGTTGTAGAAGAATAGTTTTTTGTATTTCATTATAATTTTCTTTAAGATTATTTACATAAATATAATTTTGTCATAACAGAAAACTGTATTTACTTCATAATTACTTTGAAACAATATTTCTTTACACCATTGCAATGTACTAGTTTAGTAAACGTTGAAGAAATAATAGCCAGAAAAATATTTAACAAATTGTTATTGTTTGGAGCTCTTAAAAATTATTCTAGTAATTAAAACTGTACTCAGAGTCAAACGTATTTCTATTTAAACAATATATAAATAAATCATGAAATATTTTTACAGTTTTTACTTACTTAGACACGTCTAATTTATTATTGGAAATCGAACTTTTATTATTTCTATTGTAGCAATTGGAGAACTTTGTCTATAAAACTAGAGGTAATTGGCATTTAATGTTCAATGATATAAGTGTTACTTAAACTTTTGTATGCAAATGATTTCAACTTAGGGTGTATCCCCCATTTCCCTGAGAATATTAAATGCCGCGGGCCATTCTAGTTGTTTTATTCCTCGTCAAATAAAATGATTTAAAAGTTTGAATTTTAAAGTAACTTTGCAAGCATTTCCGAAAGTTTGTTAGCAAACTCCCGATCAATATAGGCGTAAAAACGTTTTCAGGTTACATGACCGAAATGGTTTCGAACTTTAGCCATCTGAGGGTCGATCTCAGGTTGCAGCGGTCAGTGGTTTACGCCATGGCTGTCACACACACTAATCCCGAACACCAACCCTAATAATGATTAGAATAGCATTTTATATGTAGACGTTATAGGGCCACTATGATTTATAGATATTTCTACATTTTCGACATGGGTCTCGTAGACTTAATCACAAACTTACACGGCAAAAAGTGATTACATCAAGCCAGTACCAGTAGTCGAACTATATATCATGATTATTACTAAGATAATTATAACGAGTAAGCATTTATTGGTCTGCTTCCTGTACGTAAATCAATTTTATCTTACTAACGGCATTGTTGTTATAAGTCGGGATATTACAGACCATAATAAATAATTTTTGTTATTTAAAGTTTGAAGGCAAATCGAAATGAATTCTTAAATTAAAATAATACATTTAGAACACAGCCAATTGTATAATTCAAATTGTGCCATTCATTTGAAAAAGTTTAAAAACCCTTAAACCTGATACGTCCAAAACTTCTCAAATTCATATTATATTCGGTACATCAAACCCATACATTCTGTGACGTATAGACGCAATCCTCCCTTGTTGTTTACCCCGCCATCTGGCGGGCGGTTGGGCGAACGCACCCCCTATAACGAACAAGCATCGTGGTGCTAAGGGCCATTCCAATCATTTCTGTACTATACGTCATACGGTTTTATTCAACCCTCCACCCTTCTGGCACACTCGCGCGAATGATACTGCTCCACCCCTAACCTTTTAAGGGTAGCGGATACAGGGAGTATGAGTCATAAGAGGAAGTATCGAAGACTTGCATTAGAGATATTCGATGTCGTGTACCGAAATGCTTACTAAGCAGGGATTTTATTTTCATATTTTTGCTTTAGCTATTTTTTGGTCTCTTGAGGGTGATTCATGTGTACTTAAGGGTTGAATGTTTTGTATTCTGGATTGTTGTTTATGGTGATCGATTTGCTTATATAAAATGAACCAGCTTAAAAGATGAATATATAACTTGGCGGTAAGTCGGGCCTTGTCGAACCATTACACAGGGAATAATATTCGTTTGCATAAGGTTTGTTCGTTTCTCCTACATTTCTTGCTCAGATAATCTGTCCTTTTTCTTCATCATAAGTAGAAATGAAAGAAATTATGAATTGAACAATCAATGCAGGACAAACGAACATAGCAACATATTTAGGAAGTTAACGTGAAGTACGTTTTAAATGACATATGTTCGAGTGTAAATGCCTCCATAGGCTTTTATGTAAATATAGGTACGAACAGGGACCCTTTATTACCTACCCATTGAATACTATTGAATTCGACTTTTTACACACCACTCGATTCATTATAGTCTATTCATTGTACCCATTCAGGAACCTTTTTTAATATAAAAAAAAAAACATTCGTTATTGAAATGTATTAAATTCTCCAGTATAAACAATTAAGAGTCACTAATTTGCTTTTGACTTTTTGTTCAATTGTTTTTAACATAGTGTGTGTGTGTTTTTGAGACAGCACCTTTTACGAAATAATTTATATAAAGTTTAAACTTTTCAAGCTCTAGAAATAACCGTAAGCTAATACTACGATAACATGTAATATTCTTTATCAATTATTGTTGACTGTGAGTATTCGTATCTTTGAACCATTACTGGACGATTCTAACAGAAATAGAGTAATAAAAGAAAAGTAGCGAGCACATTTTGGGGAAGTTTCCGTTACGAACTTTTGTTGCAACGTGAATCATTCGCTATCTGCGAATTGTAGTGGTCTCCCCTACATGTGCACAACATAACAAAATCGTTAAGATTCGTACTGAATCTGACGATGTCATCGTGTCTGCATAAGATTGCATCAAGATTGAAACGGCGGAAGGAAAACGAGCAGGAAAACTCTTAACAACTCGTCACACACAGGACAGGATTGCCGATATTTTATCGTTAACGTTATATGCGTCACGTTTTATTTGATAGCGAAAGTAAATCACATCTAATGGTGATGGGAATTTTTAACTATCAATATGTCGTGTGCATCTAAAACAACGTTAACTCGTGGCCGCCATGTGCCCATATCATACATAGTATATTCTTCATCGATATTATAATAATGGAAATTTAAAAATAATTCGACATTCGAAGACAATTATTCAAAATTGTAGGACAGTTTTCTTGATAAAACCAATAACTACATCCTCGTTGGCTCTGAGGTAGACTGCTTGTCTGTCATATTTAGTGTTTTGACGCATAATACAATATATAGTACAATATTTCAAAATTATACAGTGGCTTAAACGATTTTCACAATGGCTCGAGCCATTTTAATATTTATACCCGTCTACACATGTTTGGAAACATTTCTTGATTCAAAAATACATAACTATATCCTCACTGGCTCCGAGGCAGCCTACTTGCCTGGCATGCTTGTCCCGTCTCAGTTAATATTTTTGTAAAATAAGCGTTCTACACACATAAAGACACAACGTATTACCTTTATATATGTTTATTTTTTACCAACAATAAAGGTCACAGCGTGGCAATTAGTAATTAATGTTGGACATTAAAATTAATACTGCAATTTATTTTATGACAAATAATAATAAACATACACAGAAACTAAATTTATAATTATGCGTTAATTATTTTAACATTATCATAAAACATACTGAATTTTTATTGGTCATTTATAATCTTAATTACTAAGTGGTTCGCCGTAAAAGCAGTTTAAGGCGGGTTCAGAGCAAACCAAATAGTAATTAAGATTAGAAAATTGCAAATAATAATCTAGTTTGTATTATGACAAGCAATGCTAACATTCCAAGCAACAAAATTAACATAATGTATGATAAATTTTGTTGCTGTGAACGTTAACCTTGTATGTCATACAACAAACTGGAATTATTACTTATAAATTCTAAGTTTAATTAGTGATTGTTTCGCTGTGAACAATCCTTAAGTCGTTGCGACGTTTTCTTAATTAAATATGCAATTAGTACTCGGTAACGACCGACCCCCGGAAAGTGGAATACAATTGCTTTGAGTTTGGGAAACACTGGTATACCAGATTGACTGATGTCAAAGCGTTTACATCATAATTCAATCAGAATCCAAATACCGGATGGAACTAGATCCGGTTGAAGTGACGTTGACATAAACGTAGTCATTAATCTACATCTGGAAATGAATATATTTTATAATGAACCATTGTTTAACTTATTAATGTTAATTTTTGCTTGTTTAAACCCAGCATTACATACTGATATGGTTTCACGGTAATCCTACATGAATTTAAACAAATAAAGCAATATTATATTAATTAGATGGAAGTATAAGTAAATAGAGTGAAGACTACTCCAGCTTTTCTTAGAATAATAATGTGGCTACGTAACCATCGCATAATATTATGATTGATTGCGACTGCAGGAATACAATACTCGTTCAAAACATGCATACGTTTTTGTATGTGCATCTCTTATGTAAAATGTAAAGTAACACGAGTATAATGTAGTCATAAACATATAATGTGTATGCATTTAAGTATATATTTTCTCATTGCATTGGAATCAGCTCAAGGTCGTGTGTACCATGTCATTTGTGTATCATTATATTTCCATACATATCAGAACGAATGCATTGACGGCAGTGTCGTTCTGTTTCCGGTAAATGTGGACTTTGAACTAGTTATTTTTCTATTTGCAAAGTGATTTAACACTCCGCGCTGTAACAGCCGTTTTAAAATCGTTAGACATATTTTTTCCAGTAGTAGTATTTAGCAACATAATAATAGTTTCGACCAAAGAAATATTGAATATAAGATTATATAATAAGAAACATGTGTTCCATTTAATAACACTAAATTATCATAAAATTTACAAAGGGTAGTATTTAATATACACTTAGTGATTAAATTTGCATAAAAATATTTTAATTATTTTAGCCGTACACTGTAAGAAATAATTACATGACTTAGGACCGGTATTATAAACAATTTAATATACCATTAAAATTTATTCCTTCGTTATCAAACTAATGGTGCAATTCTTAGCAAGTGTAAAACATATTTTAATTAAATTGTAAACCTTTTAAAGACTGAATCTAAGATATATCGAACATCATACATGATTTGTGTAATTAATTATATTTAACAATGTATTCATTAAATACTATAACGTTTTCAAAATCTTACAGAATTGATTGGCTCAGAATCGCACCATAAATCGAGTCAAAATTATATTTCTTATGGAAAAATTACATTGCTCTCATTTTATGTTTTACTAAATTAATGTTAATTGTGGATTAAATTGTTTATGTTGGCCGCATCGCGCATTTTTACATTTGTTAATCTAAAAAACGTTGTTTTTTTAATTGTGTTTCTTCGCGTTATCATTTTGATTTTCTGAATCGTGATTAATTTCTTTCATGATTCAATATTATAGTCAATAAATCGTACGTTTTGTACTGTCGATTAAAAATGAAGTTATATTAGGTATACTTAACTTAGGAGTATTACACAAAATTGAGAGTAATTTTATAATAATTATTTCTCAAACATATTTTACTACGCCTATGTAACAACAGCTCATATATTATAATTTTAATCGGTTGACATATGACGTCTATTAAATAATTATTGCATACTTATTTTAGTAATATGTCACTTATGTATTTAATATCATAATTTTTGCTTTATCAGTATCAATGAGGATATTTAAATTTTTTATTTGTAATGTATTCCATTGAATAAATATGACAATTTAATTCTATAAATACATGATATTTTTAAATAACGCTTCCGCGTTATAAATAACATTTATAAATATTGAAACCGCAGACTTAAATTTGTGGTTAGGCGGTAAAATCAGACTAGAAAATTTCATACTTAACGGCCCATTTTTAACAACAATCCAAACAATAACTTTTGTTCCTTATTAATAGTCTTAAATGTTAAATATATTTTATTTCTAATTCCTGATGAAAACGTTAAATACATGAATGAATTATTTAATAACTCAGGCCAATTCAAAGGAACAGTGGTATTAAATTTCTTGTAAATGAAGATGTAGACACACTTGTCGCTTAACAACAGCGAATAACACATTTCTGCAAAGAAGCATAAAAAAAAATCTGGTTAAAAAAGTTCTGACTCATTTAGATTTAACACATGTTGCTCGTGCCTTACATCTGGCATTCGGAATAATACTGACAAATTATTCACCACATTTGATGTGATTAGTAAAACGGCAAAAGTACAACTTGTTCTTTTATATTTCGAAAATAAACTCATTAGTCTTCATTATAGTAGCTATTCATAAAATATCAGTAAATTACGAAAACATTGGAATTCATTCCCGTACATTTTAAAGCAACATAAATTCAAACAACCTTAAAATAAGACTTTTACAAATTATATATATATATATATAAACACCCAGAGTTTGTTGCATGAATGAATGAATATATATTATTTTCAACTTGTTAATTACCACGTTGATGACGACGTGATATTTCGTATTATGGTAAACTAAAGTTGGGTTGGGTGTCATGTCAATATAGATACATGATTTTAAACCAATAGATATACGTGAGAACCATACATGCCGTGACGTACGTACATTCAAACAATAATCTAAACCGTCCGTGGTGTGTGGTTGTTTGTTAAGTGCGCAACAACAATGTCAAATCATTTAACCTGGTTGTAACAGCGTAGATACCGTGTTTGCGACGTGTTGCACTGCGCAACCAGTGTTATAAACCAATTATTATCATATTGAAGTGTTACCCTATTATGATATTATATAATTTACACATTAAATATTTTTGCTGCATCATGCCCGCAGCCATTCGCGTATAGAAGAAAAAAATAATTTGTGTCACCAATTGATATAAATTGTGTTCGTAAACGATGTTATATGAAATAATGGTCATGACATGATTTTTGGCCTAATTTTCTTTAAATAACACATTTAATATAATAAATGGGTGTAGGTATTTGATTGATAGTCTCTGGAAACATGCACTAAGGGGGGTCTTTCTAGTTTAAGAATGAAAAGAATTTTTTTTTTTACTGAAGGAGTCAAGATATCGTTTTGAAAATTTTTAGCTATATTTATTCACATTTTAAGAGTACAAAAATATTTTTTTTGGATTTTAACATTGCTTTATTTGGTCACACGAATTTTTTCAAAATAACATCAAAAAATGGGTTGTGGCCAACGCGGGACTTTCTTTTACCTAGTTTTCATCAATATTTATTGATTATAAAAATATAATATTAAGAAATAATAATCCAACAGAAACAATATAAAAAACTTAGCTTACCTTATATAAATGAATGGGTTGAAAATTATACCAATACCAATTTGTAATGGTTTTGAACTAACTAACTATCAAAACTAAACAATTCTCTACAGAAATATTCTGAAATGTCGTGTCGAAAGGTTGTGCAAAATATTAATATCTTTCATTATGAACATAACTATTTTTGCCGTAAGTGCAGCCGTTCTAGTGATATTGGAGAGAAAAAATGCATAGAGTAAACATGCACTGCCGGTTAGAATATTCTTTTCAAAAATAGGAGGTGCACAACTAGACCATATACAAGTCATAAGTTTGAAGTCTCATAATTTTACGTTGGACAGTTTCGGCTCTAGAGCGTTCACATACACACACACGCACACACACACACACACACACACACACACACACACACACAGACGTCACTCCGAAAATAGTCACATTCGATTCAGGGAAGCTCAAAACGTGTATATCCGTTGAAATCTCGAGTTCGATTTTTTTGGTGATCCCTATACTTACTTATTACTCTGTAAAAGAAAGTAAAAATGACGCTTGGCATGATTTTGGCCGTCTAGGCAAATTGTTAAGTGTTATAGTCGCTATAGCCTGGACCAAAAGGAGCATTTTTCATCGAAAAATAACAAAATAGCGGCCGTTTTTTCCCCAAAAGAAACATTTTTGAGCCCGGACGAAAATCAAAAAGATAGATAACGAATTTTCCGACTTTCAGACCTCAAAAATGGGTTTTATACATATATATTTTGGCAAAGAACAAATCGAAATTAATTGTTAGTTATAATAGCATATTCGTACATAAATTGCAATAATATATAATAAAAGGAAATCAAAATAATATAATAAACTAAAGAATATAGAAGAACTAAGGATACTAAGACTTGTATTACGGCTTATAATCAATCTTGGTAGACAATATAATTTAAAATAATACGATTTGAAATGTTAAAGGAAATATTTTTTTATGAGCTATGAATCATTAAATTATATTATGATTCATAGCTTATCAAAAACTAGAAACATAATTATTTGATATATATATATATATATATTTCGTTCTAAGTTATCAAAAACTAGAACCACATATTGAGTAACTTCTATTAAGTTATCTCACAAAAAAAAGCTATAAATCTTCTAAAAATACCACATCAGTAGAATTTCCCCCATTAACTTAAGATTTCACCCTTAAAAAACCACAAGATAAATAACTTACACACCCTCAATGCAACTTATCCAATGCGCCCCAGATGCAGTAAAAAAGGATCCATTCGCATTTTTTCTCACAATATTTTATTCACACGCAAATATTTTTAAGTGGACGTTGAAGTATTTATATGGTAGCCATGGCGACGAACACTCCGCCCACCCCTTCACCGGATAGTAAACAAGACATCCGACAGACAAGTTGAAACTTGGCTAGATATTGGACTATATTTGTACGGGGGGTAAATGCCATATTGTGGCCGTAGCTTCTCAGGTTACAAGACAGATTTCTCGACAGACACTTTAAGTGTAATTCTTCCGTGGTCTCAAGGGGAATCGACTGATTCCACGGAGAAAACGAAGAGAATGAATATAGAAAATGGAATAAGGGACACGAGACTGTAGTGTCTGTTCGAATTAGATGCGAATAATGTGATTTGGGAGAAGTTATAAATTGGTTCATATTTTTTCATGTTTATTAGGTGCATTTATTTTCATAAAATTGGGCAAATTTTTATTAATTAGTAGTACGTTGAGACAACAATATATCTTCCTACCAATTATTGTTTAGGGAGAAACAACAACATGATTAATGGTTGAATGTATTGGATTTAGTCTGAAAGATTTTTACATATAGATATCACTCATTTGTATGCTTACTCGAGGTTGTAACGTAAAAACACGTTTTAACCATTCCTGAATCCAATGTGATTATTTTCCTGATGGCGTCTGTGTGTGTGTGTGAACGCTCTAGTGCCAAAACTGTTGAAAGAATAATTATGAAACATTTAACTTTAGATTTTAATAGAATTGCACATTTTGCATCGAATCTAATTATTTTCGGAATGACGTCTATGTGTGATTGTGTCTCTCTGTGTGTGTGTGTGTGTGAACGCTCTAGAGTCAAAACTGTTGAAGGAATCATTATGAAACTTTTAACTTTAGATTTTAATAGAATTACAAATGTTGAATCGAATCTAATTATTTTTGGAATGGGGTCTGTGTGTGATTGTGTCCGTGTGTGATTGTGTATGTATGTGTGTGTGTGATTGTGTATGTATGTGTGTGTGTGTATGTATGTATGTGTGTGTGAACGCTCTAGTCAAAACTGTCCGAAGTATAACTTATAAAACTTAGATTTCTATATGGTTCCATTTTGGAAAACAATATTTTAACCGGAAGTAACAGTTTATTCCTGCAACTATTTCAATATCTCGGAAACGATATGAGTTAGAGATAGAGTTGAAGTTATTTTGCTTTATAAATTCATAGTTTATATAGGATTCTGGTATATTCGAGATTTATCGAAAATCTCGATTGAGATTAAGGGGGCGCTAGCGATATAATGTTGTAGAAAATCTAGTCTAGTTATGCGAAAAAAAAACGAGATACGAACTTTTATAAAAATAAAACGATTTCTGATACATAACCGAACACTTCAGCTCGTTATACAGTATGTACACCTTGCTAGAATTAAAATGATTGAAGCTAACACATTTTTGCGATGTACTCGAAACAAAAATTATTTGGCATACATATTTTTTTGAAAATAAACATTACATATATAACCGGGGAAGGTTTTCAAATTTAAAAAATTAGCATTTCCATTTGCTAGCAAATTCATATACTGGAAAACATGAATAAAAAACGGTTTAAAAATAAATGTTGAACCACAAAACCAAATATGAGAACAAAATAAAAAGCGGGCGATTTCCATATTTATCAAAAATGTACGTGTACGATTTGAAAGTTTTATCAACAACAACAGTTTGGCCGTTGAACCCTCGAATGTTTTGTTCATTGATGTTTGCGGTTGCCATGGTAACGCATAAGAGATCCCTGGATTCGGCAAGTTCACGGACGCAGACTGGGATTTTCGGCAACGGCGACCCTCCCTCAACATGGAATCAAGTTGCCGTGGCTTCGGCTACCGGACCATAGAACTTTATTCATGTGCTGGATCGTTCAATAATGTATCCTAAAAATCCTAAACGAAAACTGGTTCATAATTTATGGAAACGTTTTATTGCCTTGCATCAAAATCAGTTTTGACTTGAATTAATAATAAAATTGTCTCCTCCAGAATACAAAATTATTGTTATACATTATTCGTAACTATTTTGTATTCTACTCAAATATCTAACCTACCCGAGACTTCAATATGAAGTATAATAATAATTTAACTGATACAGGATCATTAACACTGAAGACAGAGTCCAAAGAATTGGAATTATTTCGTATTCATGGAGACATAAAACGAATTTCTTTGCACATACGACGGAACACTATAGCTTTTTGAACAAACTGTACAAGGAACTAAAAGTATACATACTTCAGAAATATTTATCGTGAACGCTTCGTTATCTCCGCGATTATTTCTGATTGTTTCACACGGATGCATCTAATACTTTCTATACTCAAGTATAATTAATATTTTATTTCATTTCAAAGAATCGTTTATAATAAGTAAACATCGGTGCTAAAGTTTTTATTCCGTTTTAATAGTCTTTAATCGAAACAAATGTACTCTACAATGCTTTAAGCTCGACGAACAACTGTGTTTTATTGAATATTTTAAATATCTAAATTATTTTTGTATTCACACAAAAAATGTGGACATTTAAGAACATTTTAATAAACGACCAATGCCACTGGATCAAAGCTCTGGCTCCACAAGCTGTATAAACCATAGAAACATAAACAAAGCGTTCTACATATTCATTCATACATCTGGGTGTTTATTATACATGTATACCTAATTTGGTTCAAATTAGTCCAGTAAATTCAGTGAAAATGCGTCCACAAATTAGAAATATGAATTATAATCGGAATAAGGAAGACGTGTTCTGTGCATTATTTTTTAATTCGACACAAGACTGAATTCTGTATCTCTACGAGCTTAAAACATTCTCACAATTTATGGTACAGAATTAATTTTAAAAGAATAATTAAATTAACTTCTCACGCAGCCCTATCTCTATATGGCTTATATTACGGGGCACACCACATATATAAGGCATCATCGTATAGTAACACATGGCCTGACACTCAAGGACTATCAGGCCGACACGATGAGTGAAAACATTCAGGCACCACACACAGACACACGTGTACATGTTCATATTGCCGCCCAACTGACGCTCAGTTGTAAAACGGAAGAACGTATCCTAACGTTTATTCTATACATGCAATACCGAGCGAGATCAAATTACATACTTTGCTTTTTACTTGTTGTACGTTTTCGTTTTCTATTTCCTCGTTTTTTGTACAATGCTTTTCCTTTTGAAAGTCCAGTTTTTAATATGACTTAGCTGATTTTGTGAATGGATGGAATAGAAATGTTATTTATTTTCTTTTTCCTATATATATAATTGAAGCATGTTTCATAATTAGTTGTCGTAATTTGAAAAGAAAAAGTACCTACTCAATTCCTCTATTACTTGTATTACGTTCTGTAGTACAGTACTAGCATGAAATATTTCAGTAAGGGCGCTAGATGTAGTAGTAAATTAGTAATATTAATATTTTTAAGAGAATACGGTAAACTTAAGTGTCCATGTAGGCATTATTGATGGCAGCATTAACTTTATGGGTGCATTTATAATAGAATATCCCCACGGCAAGTTTAATAGCACACGAATGACAACCATCCTGCTTGCACACTAAACTTGGTGAGAGTAGGTTGTCCATTGTGGTGCCTTGGATAGAGATAGCCTATTTTTACGTGGAAAACGTGACGTGAAGCAAGGCGATTATAAATGCAGCTTAAAAGTTTTCTTGATACTGTCCTATGCTTTAATTTATTCTAGTAGCGTTTTCACTATATTTGTTTCGCAAATTATGTGTTTATAGCCGTCTTGTTGACAGTATCAAATCAATTAGTTCGTATAAGTTTCGTGCGCGTGATTTCTGTTATAAAGTACAAAGGCGTTCATGCGTCAGTGTAAAAGATGTTTGTGAGGAAGGAAGGAAAAGAAAATGCAAGAGTTTCTATTAATAAGTTACACTTTCATTACCTACTACATGCGGAACGTGCCGGGAAAAAAACTGGAACTGTCCGTGCGTATATTATGTCGACAGTAATAGCTTCTATATATGAACTGTACACAGTGGCGTACATCGTATATGGATACTCCATACACAGAATTACTTACATGAAGTGCAAAACATTTCATTAAAAGTATTCTCATTGTTCTACACTAGACATTTTTATGCATACAAACTGAAAAGTATATTCATTAATTAGATTCCTTTTTACTTTTAATTAATATTCTAAAGAATAGTTATTTGACTTATAATCTACAAGGCGCCGTATCTTTTATTCAAATATTTATTTGAAATTGTTACATTTTTGAACTATTAGATATAACAAATTGCATTATATTCAAGTATTGCTTCTTGTATTAATATTCAAATATATATTTTTCTTCATACAACGTCGTATAAATAACTTCCATTTAAGACCACATCTAATGTAACTAGAATGAAGACAGAATTCAGTATGAAACATTTTGTACTCGATATTTAGACAGAAATACACGTTTTGACCATCTCTGATTTATTTCGGAATGACGGATACAATTTATATTATTCTGGAGCATACAAAATAATTGTATACCGGGTGTCGAAGAGCATACAAATATCGCACCATTCCTGTAATTAATTTGAAATCATCCTTGCTTTTATCTGAACATCATGAAACAATTTAGTAAATTTATGATTATCTTGGAAATGTAATATACACTTCAATTGCCATTTCTGGTATTTCCTTTCCTTTATTTCCTTCCATATATTAACGTACTTCGCGGCATTTTACCTTCGATAGAAATGTTATTCTCTGTTATATTAGTCCTTCTCCGGAATATTACTGTCTGGTAATTAGTTTTCTCCGGCATATCACCCTCCGGCAATTGCTCTACTCCGGGAAATGGCTCTTTTCCGGCATTTCACTGTATCATTTTTATTTAACTGCAACTCCTCCAAAATTATTATTGACTTGTTATTTTTATGGATGTTCCCGACAATAGCTTTTGCCAGAGAACGAATAAGGAAGCCTTATCAAGGAGCAATTGATAGTACAAATACAAGAAAGGATAAATAACGAGAAATACAATATACAAAGATGAAGGTAATATATTGGAGAATAGCAACTGATAGGGATGTAATAATGCAAGTGGGAATGCCAAGAAGAAAATGAGAATGGAAGTACAAATTATTAGAATGTAAAATGCCGGGAAAAAGATAATTCCTTGAGGAGAATTAAAACGTATTTCATATAAATTCAGTGAATCCAAAAGGAATTTGCTATTAAATGGTACAATAAATAAAACTTGCAAGCTTTTGATACCTTCAATGTTTGAGTTAATCTCGGGTCGTTTTCGAATTGGTAAAAAAGTAACAAAAGTATTCCATTATATCCACTTTAGACTATATTTTCAAACATAGATTTTGTTTTATCTCCAATTGTTTTTGTTATCTTGATAATAGTCAATGTCAATTTAGGGATGCTTAATTTCCGTTTAAATCGACCGTTTACTACGTTATAATTCTAATATTTAAACAAACGCATATGTTAAATTTGTCATTCTGATAAAATTGCAACTCATACAAAAATGATAACCCCATAACCTTAACACCGAAATGGACAACATCGAAACCCAAAACGTGTCATATAAAAATTATCTATATTTTCTATAATATACAACAGTGGCGTAGCAAATATTTAAATATTCATTTCATTATGACGCATTCGTTAATTTGTCGAGATTTTTTAACTACAGATCCTGGTACTATAATATCCTCTTTCAAAGAAGTTCAGAACTAATTAATTATCGCAGTGAATCTATAAAACAGAACTTAATTCGTCTGAAGTATTAATTAGATAAAACAAATTACTCAATAAAAATCAAACACAAAATGAGACAGCTAATTACGTCCTTATACGAATTTATATAAGATATGTTTTTAATGAAAGATATTACGTACAACTTTTGTCTGGAAAGTTTCTTCAATGAATGTACCAATTACGAGAAAACAGCTACGGAAAATGTCAAGTATGAGGATTAAGTTTAATAAATCGAATGCACGTCTAATAACATTTGGCAGGGAAACAAAATAGACTCAAATAATTTGATATTTTGACATCATCAATAGATCGACTAAGAACGTGTTTCGCAAAAGACGTATAAGAAAGATTGATTTTTAATTATACTGTGCCGCCTCTCAACCGTTGTCACTTAAATAATTATAAGTGTCGCAAAGGAAAGACTAATAAAGCCATCACGCATATTTATATTAATTATCCTAAACAGGTAAAAAATAAACACGACTTCAAGTCGCCGCCGTTGTGTATTTCCTGTTAAATCCGGAAGCGAATGGAAAGTAGTTGATTAAAAGTAAGCGAGATTTTTTTGAACGTGTATAGAGAGATGCAGTGTGCTTTGCCGTTCTTGATAGAGTTCGTCTCTTGAGTTGAGTGATACCTCATTAACACAGGCGCGCACTGCAATGCTTCAGCTATTTCCGGAACCAGGAAACGAACCGAGCAGAGCGACAACCAACCAACAAAAAAGGGAAAAACATTACAGACATTTTAACACTTAGGGTTTGTTTAACTTGGAATTTTATGGAGTTTCTCAGCCAGAAATACTCTGCTGTTTATTTAAAAACATACTTAACGTTTGCTATAAAAGGGTAAAAGGTTTTTCATCTACTATGCGTTTTCCTTTTAATTATTTCAATCGTATTCAGGAAACTCGAAACTTTGAGTTTAACTATTTATTCCATAAATATACGATTAATGCTATAACATATTATCGGTAATACATGTTTTGACCATCTTCGAATCGAATGGCACTCCAGCTTTTTTATCTTGAATCTTTGCTGAAATGCTTCTTCATTTTGCTTCATATGAAGTTATATAATTTAGAATAAATACTGAGAAAAGTTAATTTGCATTTAATAGACGAATTTATGAGGTAAACGCTCTCCTATTTTAAGAAATTTTATTAATCTCGTGCATGGTTTAAAATAAAAGAACATGAACTCTCCACTATTCGCGTATTATAAGCAGGAACAATTTAATAGTTCTCCGCTTCATATAATAAATTTATGGGTTTTACTAAAGTCAAATAATTATTTTATCGTTCATAAGGGGATCAGAAGAAATAGGAATTCCCCCTATATGAGTTTCGAACCAAGACTATATATAACACTGTGGTTGAACGGCTTTTATGTTCTTATATGAGTTGCTATACGTTATGAATATCTACTACCATATTACGAACATATGAACGTTTGTTAGTTTAGAATTACGGTAATCCAATTTACATGTAATGTTTGAGCAGATTATTAGAGACCTAGTTAGTGCATCTCAAAATAATAAAAACGCGTTTTTAGCTCGCCGTACGAAGTAGCCGTGTGTCTGTAGTATTCTCGGATCAAAAAGTGTTTGTCTCGTGGCCCTGAATCCAAAAATATATATAACTTATATACTTGGATACCTGAAGCAATGTAATATATCATCCATTATGACTCGTATATCCATTTTTATCGTGAATCTACTGAATCCTTTGTTATTATTGAAAACATTTCTGGCATGCAGGCCCGTTTGAAAACATCAACTAAAGAAACATTTTGATGTTGATTTTAAAATACTTATCTACATAGTACAGAAATTCTTTTCAATATTTCATATGTTAATTTTGGAATGAAGTGCATATGATGAAGACCCATGAGAACTTCATAAATCATTCCAGGATTGTTGTTTTACAATAAAAAGTGATTTATTTGGAAAACGCACTCAGTAAGACAGAGAGCCTGTTGGCTGTTGTCCAAACGAAGAATGTGGCCCAATTCCATTGCCCAATATTTACATGTCTGTCTAGTCTGCAATCGTGTGGTCTGACCAACAAACTAAATTTACCCATTTTCATGTAATTGTGCTTGGGATATTAACGACTGGGGCTTCCACACTCGTTTTTAGTAACTTCAATTTATGTTGCACTACATATTTGAGCAAATCATAATTGTCACAGCAGAGCACATGGAGCACCTTTGTGCTCCAAGGAGACCATAAATAATATTATTAAAATGATTCAAGTTTGCAAAAAGGTTCTAGTCATTTATAATTGTGTGTTGTCCAGACCAAAATCGTTTAAAATGTGCAACGTTGCAATCAAAAGGCCCGATACAATTTCACGGGATTATTTCTTTGAAATAGCTTAAGCGAGAAGGCACACACAGCCGGCAAACATCCATCGCACAGACACGCTTCTACGCATTTTAATGTGATCCTCTGTGCCACGGTCGCGTAAAACCTTTTCATGTAAAGACGATGGAGAACTCACGTTCCAACACGTTCGTCTACATTCGACCGTTCCCTAGAGAGGTTAAACAGCCATAGACGACCACGACCACTTGGTGCAACCGGTGGTATGTGTGGGAAACACACATATACGCATATAGACTTCCATTTCATTTTTTCATGGCGCTAAAATGCATGCCATGCCGCGTTGCTGACTAATAACAGTGTTTTGTAAAATATCCAAGACTCTGAAAGTGAAAACGGACGATTTAATCTGTGAAATTACTCTGGAGAAAATTAAACAGCGTTTGCCTGCGCAGTACTGTACTTGTAGGCATTTTGATTCATTTTCCCTTGACTAGAATTATAAAAGTTTTAAAGTGCTCGAAACAGCAGTCATGGAAATTTGTTGACAAAACTGTCCCCTGGCTTATATATTAAAGGAAGTGTTCCTATATTTTATTCTGTTGACGTATGGATCATATTTCTCTAATGGGTTTATAATATAACTAATATGACGATGATTTACTGAATAGAATCAAATTTTAATCATTGTTGATTCAAATATCTGATTGGATTTAAAAAAGGTACAATAAACAAATCTAATTTGAACATCGACTCGTGCAGTAGGTAACAAAACAAATGACGATTCGTTCGCGCTCCAACAGTTGAAAATCGATATCCGGTTTGTCTGCGATTCCGTCGCAGATAGCAAATGACATCCTGCTCTCCTTTGCCCCTGTCAACTGAAGCTTTTCAGAGTTTGGCTGCTCTATGAATGCCCGCCTGTATATAGGTATTATGCGATTGGTCAATTATTTCGGTAAATAGAACAACATTTCGAGCAATGATTAATCGTTTTGATTTCGAACATGTCAACTGTCATGCGGAATTGCTTTACGACTTAATGGTATTTTTAATGGAGTTCTTTCACTAAACGAAAGTGCATTATTTGCACTTTAAATATACTGAGCTGACTTTTAAATGGATTTATTGTCACAATTGTAAAGCTAATAAATTCTTTAAAAATGCAATTTTATATGTTTTGTACAATAATTTGGCAAGCATTGGTACAGACACGAATGCTTTCAGCTCGCCTTAGGCTGTGGTCACACTTATCAAGTGTTATCGATCGAGCATGTTCATGCAAAATACCAACATATAGAAATGTATGCATATGGTCACACTGCATTAAAATGGATGAAAAGTGAATTTTTAATTCAATTAGTGAGATCTAACAAAGATATTTATGATATTTCTTATGGACATAATGAACTATAGACACTACTGGATAGCACTTTATCTAGTGTAACCGGTGTATATCGTTTTGCTTGATTGTAGTCGAAGTTGCACCCTCGTACACGCGCTGTTTGTAGTGTGACCACGGCCTTATAAATATATAAATATGTACTTCTAATATCTTGATGAAAGGAGGACAAATGAAAACGACAATTTAAAGTTAATTTTGATCGTATCGTACAATTTCAAATAAGTATATGGTTAAGCAGACCTAATGCATATTTTATAAGGTAGAATAAATAATACAAATCTTTTGAGTGACGTGAATATTAGACCTTTAAATAAATTGAGAAATATAATTGATGTTTCGCGTGAAACATTGTCGAAAACCATATCATTTTATGCGAAAATAAATTAGCAATTTGCAATCCAATATGCCACCACCATATACAAGTTAATAAAATAAGCATGGCGTGTCCAATTTTTAACCAATTTGAAATTTTAGTACCTATAAATAGACATTGGAAACGGGTTTAACTGGTGGTCCCAAAATTACAAAAATAAAAAAATAAACTCTCCTGTTCACGGCACACATGTAACCAAAATCCCTTACTAATATCTTCTTATTATTCATCGACACTCGACACAGAGTTGGACTACTCCAAAATTTTACTTTTCACGCCCTTATAAATAAATCTAAAGTGGACTGGACTTTCTTTTATAATCATAGAATATGTACAGATATTTTATATTTAATATATATATTCGTTCCGTTTTCAAGATAGTGAAAATAGATACACCGGTCTATCTACGTCTCAGTTCGTGGGTATTAAAGTTGAAGTAATAGATAAAATCTTTCATTTCCTTAGTTACTTTTTGAAATATCTACTAAAAAAAATATATATCGAAGGAAAGCTTCGTTATTTTAAACTAAGAGATAAGATTCGCTCGTTTTTCAATATATCTGAGTGCACATCATTGAATTGCAACAATATTGAAAGACGTTCTTCAATTCTTCGTGGAAGAACGTACATATTCAAATTAGGTGATTCACCCTATGAAGATCGCTAACAAAAACCTAATATCAATCCAATAGAGCTTAACATATCCATCAATCAAATCTTTATTTAAGCACCATCAAGTCAAGGATTTACATTTTCAATTTAAATGAAATTCAGAGGGGTTCAGTTCAACAAACCCACACATTATTATTTCACTTCATTTATCAATGTGGCTGATAAGATATGCATGCTGCGATTATCGTGAAATTATTTAGTGAATATGGTAACCATGGAAACAAATTCAGTAATGTTGAATGCATGTTCCAGTAATTCTTATGCCATTAAATATATGTTTCGTCTTTTATATTGTCTTTCCTACTAAACCCTTAAAGTGTAAACTTTTATTTAGGTTTTTTCGGCGGACGTGAATAAGTCCAGAGGCACGGAGGCTGTCGCCAGTGTTGTGTCTGGATTTTTCATAATTTATGCTGTTCATGCACGAGTCGTGTTCATTCGATCCATTTCTGGACTTATTTTATTTTCATAACCTTGAAATTTTCACATTTGTTCGTGCTTCGAGCATATAACAACCACAACTTTGAAAATACCAACAAAATAGAGAAATAAAGTTGAATTTTTATTGCCGTTTAAATCGTAAACTGAAAACACAGTAAATATAAAACATAAATAACAATCATGTTCGCACGAACTCCATTTAAAGTAACAAATTATACAACTTGAACCAACTAATTTCACAAACAAAGTTTCAGATAATTTTGTTTAATTTAAGTTTAAGAAGTTCAAATTTTAATTAGCGGTTATTATGAACTCAGTTTCTTATAACTTGCAGTCAAAATTGAAAAGATTCCATAAACTACGAATTCGAAATGTTAATTTTTAAATAAATACAGATATTGAAATGGCATGAAAGTCGTCAGCTTTTTTATAGTTTATTTCTTTAAATTGACATATTATATCAATACCTAATGGAAAAGTATGTTATTCCGATTGAAGATTACGTTTATTTACCGTTGATAAGTATCTTTATATTTTGATATGGGAGTGTATCCATTATAGATTGTATATGTATGTTATTCTTTATGGCATTCCTTAAAGTAAACTAAGATGTCAGTGTTTGCTTCGCATTGTACTAAATTGAACAATGGCATTTACACAATTGTCTCAAGTGAACTTCTATAGCAGAAAACAAAAGCGAAGAAGAAAACAAAAACTTTTTGTGCCAACTTGAAGAAAAAGGAACAGTTAATCAATTAGTTGAAACATCGTATTGCAACTGCGTCGCATGTTGCATTGAGAATTGCAACCCTTTGTGACATGTATTCTTGTTCTTTGAACAAAATAGAAAAGAATCACATTAGAAGAAACTCGATAGTTTGTCAGTAATCGTAGTATATTTTATTAGAACAAACACATTGGAAGTTCAGTTTTTTTTTATTAGACAATGGCAACACTAGTTACTGTCAGGATCTCACTATGTGAGAATTATTACTTTAATCCATAGTAAGAATCGTTCCTTAGCAAATCCATTAATTCTGAAAGCAATGATCGAATCAGTGATTTGCAAATGCGAGAGTGGCGGATAAGGGAAACCTCTCAAACGTGTTTTAAGTGCGTTTGGGTGTAAATTGTGTTTATCGTAAACCGAATCCTGGTTGGCGATCAAAACTTAACACATACACGAAAGGCTAATGAAATCAGCTAGGCGTCCGTGTGTAATCAGGCGCCACCATCACACAGTAAAACACATTTATAAAACAAAGTGTTCTATCCAGCACGTTGTCCTATTCCTATGCTATGTTCATGCTAATTCGACCCAGTTAACAAACTTCACACATAACGCGTATTATGTACGTTGTTGGCGGTCCTTTGATATGTTTTATATATATATATATAACGCCTGTTGTAAACACCATGTTCAAATCAGTTTGACGTGCTGTGAAAACATTGCATTTAGAACACGTACTTACTGGCGCGCATTTTGTCAATTTTCTGTTTTATGTTTCTCTTCAATAAGCACTGGATTTATATTTTTTCTTTTTTTTTGATTATAAGTTCGTCGTATGGCAACGTGAAACCATTGGAGCCATTGTATATTGTAAATAAATTCCATACGCAATAACGCTTATGTTTTTAATTGTAAATTACTTACCATAATAACTTAAACACTTTGTTCGTATGATGTTGATAAATGATTGAATTGAGTGTTTGATGTGCTTTAATTGCATTACAAGTTCAATAATGTTTCATTAGACATGACTATGAGTGTTTAATGCATTTATATTGAAACCAATCGAGCCGTTTAATGCATTTACGTATACGCTGTACGCATTACATTACGTTTACGTTACGTTACATTGTGCAGTCAATCTCTTGTGTACACACTAATTATTAAACGATTAAAAAGCGGTTCGCATTAATTACCGAAACAATGATACTGTTATTAAAATCTCCGTACGGCACCGCATAATTTGAAACACATAAAATATTAGTACAATTGTTACAATAGTTACATTACTTTGATTTAATTCATAAAGTTGTTGACTCAACCCCAAAATTGTATAATATTTTGATGTTTTAACAAATACCCTAGTATCAATCAAGTTAATAATAGAAATATGACAATATAACAATGACTAATCGAATACGAATGACAATGCAAAACCAAACATAAATTGTCTCAGTTAATAAAACAATAGTGTTCCACTTTCTTTGACCCTAATTGAAAATTGAATAAAACTGTGCCCTAGTCAACCCACCTTGTACGCCCATGTTCGCTTTAAAGATCAGTATTGCGGTTTCTACAACATTCACAAGCAATACTTCCTGGTTGTGATCTTCGAAGCGTGGGTGGCGCCCACCATTACCACGTGTCTATAATCGAAACTACACCATTCATAAATGTTTATATAGATTATAGGCAAATAAAAGAGTCAGTCGTAAATTTGTCTTTTAGACATTTTGATTTATAACTCCGATATAGTGTTAGTAAATCTTTAAATATCTCGCACGGAAAACTCAAATTAGTCTAGAATTACATCGCCAACAATGCACTTTGATAATAAACCAGCAATCACATAAATTGTGTCTAACAATTGCCCTTTCTCCCACATCAATCTAGCTTCAACAATGGACGATCCCGAAATTCAAGAGACAGTTGAATCAATCTTAGGCCATGAAGTAAAAATAGTTGATTGCGAGAAAAAATCCTCAATAAAAGAAGAGGAAGTCCTCTTAATCAACGGGCTTCCAGTTAAGCTGGAAGGGCGAGATGGCAGGGCCATAAAACAAGCCCTACTCACCGGACAAGTCCCACCCTGTGATTTACTGAACTCTTTATTAATAAAAACCGGCATTTTAAAAGCACCAGTCCAATTAGAGACTTCCCTGAGTGTTAAAACCTCTACAATCACCAAAGAAGAAGTGACGGTGTCTCGAGCTGGAAAGATCGTTGATGAACGTACTCGAGAGACAAAAGACAATAATTACTATACTAGTTCAACTAGTGAAGTCTGGGAACCAATCAAAATCATTCCTACTCCAGTTGTGGTCAATAATAAGTATTCTCAGAGTAAGTTCTCCGATATATCGTCGAATCAGAATGGGTATGAGACCGGAAGTGACAGGAAGTATGGGTCGTGTTCGAGTGCAAGTAGTTATGAGTCAGATGGACCTGTTTATAATGGAGCAAGGACATGTTTGAGTAAGGATTCTGGACATTTGACGAATAGCTCGTCGGGGAAGGTTTTCACGCAAAGTTCGGCGGATTCACTCAGCTCCCTGGACGAAACGGATTATAAGAATGACTTGGTGAATAAGTTCCGGAAATCGAGTTTGCATAGTAATGGATATAATAAGGAATTTACTGTAAGTATGTTTGCAATATTTTCATATATACGTTGTGCATTTAAGGCGTCATCCCATTTACGATAATCAAACAAGGAAAAATATTTATTTCGTTTATTTTAAAAACCTTGGTTAACTGACCTGAAGTTAAAGTGTACTAATTACATTTTATATATATACTATAGATAATGTTTTATGTTTCTAGCATTACAATTAAATGAAACTTACATTATAAATAAATATAACAAAATGAAAGTAACTATCTACGGCCGCTAACTATCAATTATTTGTGCTAATTCAAGTCAAAACACTTGCAAAAAAGAAACTTGTGTGTGTTGAAAGTTTGCGTTATGATTTGCGACACATTATTTGCGGAAACAATAAATACCATTTATTTTATTTATGTGTATGTATTATTTGATTGCAGCCAACAATTTTTGGCACCGTTGCATCAGATTTAACGCCGAAGGACTGTTCAAACCGACGGGTAAGTTATATTTTACACATTTTGAATCGAATTTGACTATTTTCGGAATGACGTGTGTGTGTGAACGCTCTAGGGCCAAAATAGTTGAAGATAAAATTATAAAACTCGTATTTTCGAATATAATTATTTAATCCGGAAGTAACAATCTGCTAATTTGTCAATATCTCGAAAATGGCATGAGTTAGAGAAAAAGTGTTTCTTATAAATGTTGAAGATTTAAAAATTTCTAACAACGTTTGTTTAAAAAGTTTTTACGGAAAATGTACCATTTACCTAAAAATCGTGTTTGAAAATAGACAATGTTACATTTACGTTTCGCTAGTTACCACATATATTGATATTGTTTCATGGCAAAGTAGCATGATTATAAAACAAAATTAAGCAATTAAATAGATAGTGAAAGTATCAGAAAGTCGATTGAAGCCAATTCCAGCGGTTTAAAAATATATATATATAGTAAAAACTACGTATATATTTAAACAGTTTATTTTTGAAAATAATTATTTAATCCGGAAGTAACAATCGGCTAATTTGTCAATATCTTGAAAATGACTTGAGTTAGATAAAAAATGTTTCCTATAAAAGTTGAAGATATTAAAATTTCAAACAACGTTTGTTTAAAAAGTTTTTCCACAAAATGTACCATTTAACTAAAAATCGCTTTTGAAAATAATATATATATATATATATTTTAAAACAGTTTTATTACGTAACAGAAAAGGATAATTATTTAAGATATATTGAATAGGTTAGTGTGAAACTGACTTTGTTTTTGTAATCCCTATTTAAAATTGACAATTTTTTACAAATGGAAACTTACAAATTATATAATAATAACCGCAGTATCAGATTTATCTTACAAGGAAAAATTTCTTCATGCATATCTAATTTCGTATTTCATTCATTCTTTGCACAATTTTACGTCACTCACTTCCTGATTGTAACTTATTATGCATTATTATCTTTAAGTTTTTTATAGTTTCTAAATTAAAAAATATACACTATTAGAATATTTATTTTAAGGTTGCGTAGAAAGAACCCCATTTTTTATATATTCGCTAAATAATTTACCATTTAAAATCGAGCGACAGAACGTTCCGTCATAACTACTGTTCTACCTAATCGTCAACGTTGCATCTGTAACCATCCAGTTGATGTTTGTTTTGCAAAATCTCTACTCTTAGGGTGCATTTATAATAGAATTTCTCCACGCCAAGTTGCATTTATAATCACGGTACGGCGCGTTACGGCAAGTTAAATAGCTATCTTTATCTAGCGCACACAAATAACAACCATCCTGCTTGCACACTAAACTTAGTGGAAGTAGGACAGGTTATCTATATTGGTGTGTTAGATAAAGATAACCAAATGTACTCGGAAACTTGACGTGAAACAGTCCTTTAATGTTATTTACATGAAGTTCAATGACGTTTTTCTTAAAGTCTATCGTAATATTTGCGCATTAACATATTATTGCAATAAAATATGCCAATTTTGAATATAAATTTTACTTATTGTAGCCCTTAAATTGGCGTATAACGTAATTATTATTTAATGAAATTGAAAATATGATATATGTTCGAAATAACTAATTTAAATATATTTATTTTAAATTGATATTGCAAATATGACGAAAATTTAATTTGCCGTATTGTGTGCTAAAACAATAGTCAAACCAATAATAGATAATTAAAACCAGTGGTGTAGAGTAAACATTTTATTGGTTTCATGTTTATTTTGTAGTCGGTTCGTTACTTTAGGATCATTTGGTTTTAATTATTTTTTACTCTACACTTTTTAAACAATTTTTGTCATCACTTTTAACTAGTGCCGTTTTCGAGATTAAAATAACAGGAGGAAACTTAAATCCCTGGTTTAAATTTTGTTTTTATAAAGAGTTTTAATTCTAAGTTCTTTATTTTAAACGGTTTTACCGCATGTGTCACCTCGAAAATAGTCTATATTAATTCAGTGAAACTGTAAAAATAGTAATTTTTCACGAGGTCAAGAACGTTAAAAATCTATTTTGAAAATAGTTGACACAGAATTAGATGCATTTATGCAATAAATTAGAGTTTTAGACCACTCGAATGTTACTTTAGGATTATAAATGTATATTTTGTGCTGCTGACAATTTAAAGTTGAAACTGAAATACTATAATGTATCGTTTGCTTTAATCTCGTTATATATTCGAGAATACAGCATGCATATAAATTTGATGATTTGTTGGAGCGATTGCATGAATATTTGTATTGTAAATTAATACGCAGTATCAAATTATAAGATTAACCTCTATATGTCGTTCTAATATGTGTAAATTGTTGCCACAAATAATATACGGCCGTTTAGTTAATATGGCGGCCATCTTTGTGTCAAAACAAATAGATAGGCTGACCCAAATTTTATGCATTCAGAACGTATTGTATCTGAATATTTTTATTGGTCCTTAATTATTATGGTAGCATATGTTTTTGTCAACAATACATTTAGTATTATCTAAAATAATGAGTTAAATCACCACATGTTTAAATCCGTTAGTAATAATGTATATTCATCCGCAGATTATTCTTTCATTTACAGTTCATTTTCTGATGACTTGTTGTGAATTGTAATTTAAATGCATATATTTGTGAAATGTATTATTTGGCATAAATCAAATATGAATTAACTGAACCACTACTCAAATGAAAATCGTGTTCTCGGTATAATTCTAGTAACTTCTTTAACATTGTATTGCAAGTAACTTTTACTAGATAAGCTTATGGTGTGTTCTTTAATTTCTATTGTGTTTTATTGTAGAAAGAATGTGATAATAACATGTTTTGTATAAATTAAGCTTTACTAAAGCTTTGTATTTGTAATACTAACCTAAAACAATGTTATGTATGTATGTAGAGCTTACCACAGACCCCGCAAACCAGCAAGAATTTCGCAACACATTATAATGGCGATACAGGACAAGGCATTGAGCAAATTACCGAGTCTGAAATTCACCAGGATAATGTAAGAATAACCCACTAAATAATCGACAGTTTAAACTAAAAATAAATGAGAAATTTTACTCGTTTGGAAAATATTTTCATACTTATGCTAAATGATTCCTATTAGATACATTACTTTATATTAACAATGCTTGTTTTTGTTTTGTTATTTGTGTTAATTTATAGGTTTCTAATATTTAACATTGATTATATGGATATATTTGTTTCTTTGTTTAACAATACCGCACTAAAAGTAATAAATGTATTGGTTTATCTTGCAAATATTGAAAATTATCAAGTGTCACTTTTCAATACTGTCTGAAGTTGTGAAAACTCACCCTATTCATCACAACTGTTCATTTCATCACTAGTTACATAAAATATAAAATTAATCTTATATTTGGTTTTCGAAATCATTGATAATAGTGCATTTTGTGCCACCTTTACATCTACAGGGCTTCCACGCATTCACTATTTCCACTTTTATTTACTTTTTCCGAAATCTATCACTTATACTCACTATTTTAAGATTTTATTCACTATATTCATGTCATAAATGTATAAAAAGTATTAAATCCACGCTAAAAATTCGTCAATGTTCTAACTTCGTTGACTCAAAACCGATTTTTACATAGAGCAAATACTGTCAAACGTTATGATTGTGAAACTTCAAACTTAAGAAACCGGATCTGCATGTTTACTCTATGCATTTTTTGTTCAATTGCCAATATCACTAGAACAGCTGCACTTACGGCAAAATTAGTATTGATAGATATTAATATTTCACACATTTTTGTTTTAAAAGTTTCTTCAAAAAATGTACTAGTTACGAGAAAACTGCTACGGAAAATCTTAAATATCTTATTTATGTTGCCATGTACAGTAAAACTTCCCTAACTCGAATCTCGAGGTGCAGGATAAAAGATTCGAGTTAGGGAAACTTCGAGTTATAGAAAATACACAATAAAAATGTGAAAAAATTAGTTGTTTATTTTAAAGTATTCAGTAATTTTCTTTTGTATTATACAAGACCACCATTCATTTTCTACAAAATCTTCCACTAAATTTAAAGAATTGTATATATAATCAGGAACATACATTCATCAATATCAGTATAAACACAAGGTGTAAGCCTTTTGCGTTTACTAGTACCACTGTAGTTATTAACTTTTTCTAAAAGTCTATCCTTGTTTTTTAAAATGATCGATAAGGTGTTAGGGGGAATACCGAATTGTATAGCAATATCCTTTTTCTTCTTTGTGCCCTTTTCTACCTCGGCAATTAAAGAAAGTTTTTCTTCTAATGATAAGCACTTTAAATTTCGCGTCATATTCAAGATACATACATATGCACTTCAAAATAAAGTTTTGTTAACTAGTAATTACAGCACTGTATCACCTAATCTTCAAACTAAATCAATCACTAAATTATATACAATGACATTCTGAAACACACACTGAAATAATAAATATATGTCCTGCGCCTCACACATACAAATTTGATTGTCAGTGAATACCCCAGCAACGAGAGAAAATATCACTTTGAATTAGAGAAATATTCGAGTTATAGAAATTCGAATTAGAAAGATAAAATAACATGTAAAATCGAACGAAACATTAGTGTTCAAGAAAAAAGTTCGACTTAGAGAATATTTCGAGATACAACGAGAGAAAATATCACTTCGAATTAGAGAAATATTCGAGTTATAGAAATTCGAATTAGGGAGATAAAATAACATGTAAAAAAGAACGAAACATTAGTGTTCAAGAAAAAAGTTCGACTTAGAGAATACTTCGAGTTATAGAAGTTCGAGTTAGGGAAGTTTTACTGTATTTGCACATAGTTTAATCAATCATATGATGATCTTTTCTAGTAAAAACTACGTAAAACAAAGTCGAGTGCAGGCCACTCCAGCTGTTTTTAATACACTCTTAATTAAAATATGTGTATAACTTTTTTATTTATTTAATCAATTGCCTGAAATTTGATAACACAATGGTTTTGGGGTCGCAAATTACGAGTCTGGCCTCAAAATCGGTCTAAAAACAAAATGGCGTCTATAAGATGAATATTTTATTCACTTATTTCACTTTATCCTTAAAATACTACACTATTGCACTTTTTTGTATACAAAATTACTGTGGAAACCCTGTAATTATCTAAACTTGAATTTGATGTTTTTCGAATATGTCCAATTCCTATAAAATTCAAATCTCACAAACGTCTATGTCATGGAATTGTTATCATCGGTTAAAAACCTTTTATTTTAATAAAAATTAAAAATATCTTGTATAAAACACGTTAGAAAATGTGTAACTCGTGGGAACTGAAAATTGCAAATGCAAATTAAAATTTTACATTGCGCAAACATGAAAAATAATTTTGATTGGAGCTGCTTTTTATTAATTTTATTTGTAACAATGTTTGTTTTAAATAATGTAATTCAAACAAACTGGAATATTTTACGTTTACGTTTTTGGCGACTCATTGTAAAATTGTCCGCTCTACCGGGTAGTCCACTCTACCGGCGAAGCAATAAAAGCAGATGGCCGTAATTTCAGTGTCAAATTTTACCAAACTTTATATTCTAAATTTGTAAACATTGAAACACAACACCTATACATTATATAAATTTAATTATATTCACATTAATTAATAATGTAGTTGAATTCAATTATTGTTTTGACAACTGCAATCTAATTATACAATTTATCAAATCATTTTTATTAATTGATTATATAATAAATAGAATAATTCTATTGTATTTTTACAAATCCAAATATTGACAATATTAATTGAATCCAACCCCTAAAATAAACAAGTTTCATATCTGCAGCAATGTCAAAGTCAAATACTGTCAACTTTTGAATTCATTAAGTGATAAACTGTAAATTTCCCCACAGGCCTTGGTCTACCGAGACGGCAACCTAATATCAGGCTCCCTAGAGGCATTGGTCCAACACATGGTGCCCACCGATATTTACTATCCGGATCGAGCGTATCTTTTCGCGTTTCTGTTGTCCTCACGCCTGTTCATCAAGCCACATGAACTGCTCGCCAGAGTTCGACAGTTATGCGAAACGCAACAGGGCTTGGGAACGGCTGGCCTGCAACAGCAACAACACCACGGACCTGGTTCGGCCCGATTTGCCGAGCATCTGGTTCAACTGCTCGCCGAATGGACGGAAACTTTCCCATATGACTTCAGGTCAGTGCATTCAGATTGGATTACATCTATTTACCATTATTTGTAAAGGGATTTAGCCGATATATTGCATTCGTGTTTATTATGTCTAGTTAGGTTTTTACTTTCTTTTACAAAGTAATAAGTAAGTCTTGTAATCATGAAAAATTTCGAACGGATATACACGTTTTGACCTTCCCTGAATCGAATATGACTGAGTGTGTGTGTCTGTGAACGCTCTAGGGCCAAAACTGTCGAACGAAAAAATTATGAAACTTCAAACTTAAGACTTGTATATATGCGCTAGATGTGCACCTCTTATTTTTGAAAAGAATATTCAAACCGGTAGTGCGCATGTTTACTCTATACATTTTTTGTTCTATCTCCAATATCACTAGAACGGCTGCGCACTTACGGCAAATATAGTTATGTTCATAATGAAAGATATGAATATTTCGCACAACTTTTGTTTGAAACATTTCTTCAAAAAATGTACCAGTTGCGAGAAAAATGCTACGCGAAACATTATAAATATGTTGTTTACGTTGCCATGGAGCTCGCATGTAGCTTATAAAATCGGATCATCTGCTATTTTGACAGGAAAACAAAATAGACTCAATTAGATAAATGACATTTCAGGATATTTCTGTAGAGTATTGGTTAGTTTGACTGCTTGTTTTGGTTATATATATATATATATATATATATATATATATATATATATATATATATATATATATATATATATATATATATATACATATATCTATATCTAATGAAAACTGCGTAAAAAAAAAGTCGAGTGCAGGCCACTCCAGATATTTTATATATCTAATTGCCTTTCTATTCAATACCTTAAATTCGATAGTATAATTAGGGCATATATTCTATTTGAACCGTTATTTCAAAAATGGACTATTTACAACAAAATAACTTTTGAAATTAGTCTATTTACTTGTTACAAGATCTATATTAGATATAAACACGCATGCGCGTCGTACATACATAGAATGAACATCATCGGCAATTGTCGGTCTCGTTCGACTATTTGCTACTGATCCAAAATATTAAAATATGATTTTTGTGTTATTAAAATCATATTTACTTGCAGTAAATTTTAAGGATTATGAATGCATACAGAAATACCTTTTAGAATAAGGATAAAATCTGCAGTGTCCTGCACTAGACTTTCTTGTATGTAATATCAAAGTATATACATAGATATATTGTAGTTACAAGATCTATATTAGATATAAACACGCATGCGCGTCGGTCATACATAGAATGAACATCATCGGCAATTGTCGGTCTCGTTCGACTATTTCCTACTGATCCAAAATATGAAAATATGATTTTTGTGTTATTAAAATCATATTTACTTGCAATAAGTTTTAAGGATTATGAATGCATACAGAAATACCTTTTAGAATAAGGATAAAATCTGTAGTGTCCTGCATTAGACTTTCTTCTATGTAGAATCAAAGGATATATATATATATATATATATATATATATATATATATATATATATATATATATATATATATATATTAGATAATGAGAGTAAAATTTTAAGTGCGAAATTATGTTTACGTCGTCCAAAAAAAGTAAACATTGATTATAATTTAAGAATTTTGATTATTATTTTGACTAGCCTTCATTTAGTTAATCTTTAGATACTATGTGGTTAGTGAAAGTTAATTGTATTATTAAAATAATTATTAATGGTTCCAGAGATGAGCGAGTAATGCAACACGTTCGATCGGTAACGCAACAATGCATGACCTTGAACCAATCATTACGAAGCACCATTCCCATTCTACTACAAAACCTACAACAAAGACTGAAAACCCTTGAAATATATGAAAAACAAATCGATCAAGCGCACCCATTAGAAGAAAACCAGCCATCAGACATCACCGAAGTCAGTCCAAATCCGTCTACACTGGCCCAACAGCTTACACACATGGAACTCGAACGGTTAAGTTTCATCGGGCCCGAAGAATTCGTGCAGGCATTCGCTAAGGACAATCCACACATTGAAACAAGTTTCAAAGACATGAAGAAAACACGGAATTTGGAACAATATGTCCAGTGGTTCAACCGGCTGAGTTACTTTGTTGCAACACAAGTTTGTAAAGTAAGTACTTTATTGTAAAAGCAAATGGTCGCTGTATTCAAAATGGCCGACTTCTTGTTTGCTCACCTGGGCGCAAAATGTGATTGTTATTTTGTTTGTAGCATCCTAAGAAGAAGCAAAGGGTACGGGTTGTGGAATATTGGATAGAAACTGCGAGGGAATGCTTCAATATTGGCAATTTTAATAGTTTAATGGCTATTATTGCTGGGTTGAATATGTCGCCCATTTCCAGGCTAAAGAAAACCGTAAGTATTTTTGATATCTACATGAAAAGAGTGCAACTGTGTTTGTTTAAGTTTAAAATTTCTTAGGTTTTAATGCATTATTTATTTATTTACAGTGGCATAAGATCCAATCTGGAAAATTCTCCATTCTCGAACACCAAATGGACCCTAGTAGCAATTTTAGTAGCTATAGAAGCACTTTAAAAGCAGCTATGTGGCGGAGCGCTGGGGCTACAGACCAGCGACAACGTATCGTCATACCATTCTTCAGTCTTTTAGTTAAAGACTTGTACTTCTTAAACGAAGGCTGCTCCAATAAGTATTAATTTATAATTTCCTATTCAATTGTAATCTTAATTAAATTAATTTTTTATTTTTAGATTGCCGAATGGTCACATAAACTTCGAAAAATTCTGGCAACTTGCGAAACAAGTGACAGAATTCATGGCATGGAAACAAGTCGCTTGTCCGTTCGAAAAAGACACGAAAGTTATTTCGCTGCTGAACCGCGGCTCCGTGTTAAGTGAAAACGCGTTAGCTCTTGCCAGTTTCGAGTGCGAGCCACCCGAAAATAATCAAGAACGCGAACGATGCAAGAGCCTTAAAGCAGAAAATTCTACATGAAAAATTTGCCTAGGTAACGTATTTTGCTGAGTCTAACAGTGCGTTTGATTGAACAAGCGCCATCTTGTTTATAATGCGTTGCGACGCCATTTTGTTTATAAGTTAGGTTAGAAAACTAAGTGACAGTGAAGAATATTTGACATGAACTTTTATATTTTGTATGAAAATTATATTTAAAATCGTTTTTTGATAATTTAAAAAGGTAATGTAAGAATATTTAAATGATGTAAAATATGATTTGTATTTATTCTGTTCATGTTATTTATTTAAAATGGCCGTGAAATTGCGTTTCTTTTATTCATATGTTTTGGGCATGATTGTGTTTTTGCAGTGTGCGCGCGCGTCTGAAGCTTTACAATAAATTTAAGTTGTGCAAATCGCACTAATTATATATTTAGAGAATAATTGTGATTTTTTTTTATTATGTGAAATAGAAATAGTTGAGCGGAAATTGTAGACATTTTCTGGTAAATGTGCATAGGGATATGTAAATAGAATGACAATGAGAGTTTTTTTATTTTATAGACAATTTTCAGTACGATTTCACATGAAAAACCACTAAGAGTATTGAAAATGTTAAAAATTTATTTGCGGAAAATATAACCAATGCTTATTTAATCTAACTGTAGCCTTATATAAATTTCATTTATTTTTGAATATTGCAATTTTGTACAATTATCTGCACAATTTTATGTTTATATAGTAGAAAAAAATTGTTTAATGTTCCTCTAGTTTTAATTACGTACTTTTCCCGGAAAATGTATGCACATGCCAAGTATCTACCTTTTTCTTAAGAAGTTAATACACGATTCGCATTTCTAGATCGAATTACGCTTAAACGATTACATTATATATATTTCGAATATATAAAATAATTTATATAATAAAAACCGTATTTCATTACATAAAATCTAGAATGTCGTTATCGCTCATTATAAATCCTGCGTTTTGCATTGCGAAGCATTTAGATTAGTAATTGATTTTTTCATTATTAATCAAAATGCTTGAATGCAATGAAATTTAAAGAAACCGAAACTAAAAATACCAGAACATACCTATAATTCTTATTTTTTAGAATAATGGCCGATTTCATAATATATTTAAAGAATCTTTACCTTAAAGTTAATTTAGTTGCCATGGTAAAGATTGCTATCTCTTTCTACCCACATATAAATGGGATAAGGCCATCCTTATTTCCCTTCCTGTAAAATCTATTTAGTTAAAGGAAGCTTTAAGGAAATTTATGAACCCGGCCCAACGGTCTTAAGGCCCAAATACATATGATGTAATTGTGATAATTGGTTATTAGTTAATCTAGCGTAATTTGTTGTAGAACTACAAGCATTTTCGTGGTAATAATCTTAAATTTTGACCCGTTATATTGGATTATTTTTGGAAATAAATGTGATCAAAATTGGACCACAATTCAATCTACGTGTAAAATCATTTTTTGCCACAACTCATTTATGCCATTTTGAGGCAGTTTGTATGTGTATTTGAGTAATTTGCCATATTGAAATAATATTATGGGGTATATATATATATATATAAATAATAGTTTTAAAATTAATCGATAGTAATATTTCTTAATTTATTTACAATTTTAAAGAATAAGTCATTTCTACAATGTCATTCCTTTAAATTTAAACTAATTTGAACTACACAAGCATGTCTTCAAAAAAATCAACTTTTTATACATTTTTAATGTGAAAATTATTTTTATACTTGCACACATTTTTGAAATAATCACTATTTTACCTTAAAATAAATTATCAACCCTAATCTCATTTTTTCTGACAATTTACAAGTATTATTCGAATATAATGAGGGTTGTGTAACATTTTTAAATATATATATATTTATGATGTCTCGAGGCGCATTGACTGCCATTTTAAAATTAGTGTAATAAAATCACACTAATCTGATTAAATTAGTTTTCATATATCATACACAATCGATATTTATTTTCATGAGCAAGTTTATTTTATTGAACATATTTCTTGTGCTTTATATACATCCGTCCTATAACTTTATATGTTTAACAAATATCAAAATGGCGTCTTTTATCACCTAACAACATACAAAACTTTATACTTGATAAAGTAGCATATTTATATTATTTTCATTTTTATTAGATTTTCTTTAATCATTTCGTTCACTCAAAATTTATATTTTTAATAACCTAGCATTTTTTTGTATTAATAAAAAATAGACTTAAATGTCGATTTTAGTACTAATATTCAATTTTTACTCTATTTTCTTTATCTTAACTTTAAAGAAAGTGGATAATAATTTAAATTTATTACCCTCACGGAAAGTAAACCTTGACATCATGTGGCCTATTCTACATTTTTCGCTTTATTACAAACAATTCTTGTGTATTACCTAATGTTTTCGTTTTACAACAAAATTTATCATAAAATTAAAAAATGTAGTGTACTTAATGTTATAATCATATAAAGACCAATATTTAACAGTATTTAAAACAACAAATAATAACATTTATAATTAATAAACTATTGTCATATATTTGCTGGTATATATATTTAGACATTGACTAAAATTCTCATATTATGCTGTCATAATTTTCAATAATTATTACAATACTCTTAATTACTAGTAATGAAAATGTAAATCATTATTAGAATCTTTGCTAATTCAGCTTGACACAATTGTTGACATATTTCATAAAATGCAGTTATATCCTTAATATAATTTAAATAGAACAAATAAAACATAGTGTACATAGTTTATGTCAACAAATGTGCATTTTATAATACGCCCTGTTATTTACTGCTCAATTGTTTGAGCTGTTTAGAACTTTGGTGTCATTTTTGAGCCATCTGCTTTGTCTCACTCACACTGCTTAAGTAGATATTCAAAGGACACAAAAGACTTAATTTCATCAGTATTCTAGTCATATAAATTTAAGATAGCGCATTGCTAAATATATTATTATATGTTGTATTGTAGCTATTTACAAATTGTATAAATGATATTTGTAACATTATGTATCGATTGTTTTATGTAAATTGTCTCATACAAATATTGTCTTTCATTCATCCTTCATTTCTTTGTTAGCAAATAAACGATTATCATATAATGTGATTCTTATGTGTGCACAATTAAAATAAGTGAGTATCAAAGGTGCATTCAATTATTTTTATATCAGTTTTTATTTAATTTAATTGCAAATTAATTAATTTGAAAAGTCGAATGATTAAGGGTCGCGCGATAGTTTTAAAATGGCGGCTAGAAAACGGTAATAGTAGAGTAGATATTTCTTTCTAATTATTTTATCGATTTAAATCAGAATAAGCTAAATGAAATATTGAGTAAAATTCTAAAAAGCAGGTTATATATAGGGGAATTTGAACCTAACGTATGTGCTTATAAAATGCTTTTACATTTCGGATATCCGTTTTGAATAGTTCGAGAATTTTGTCATAGATGGCTACGAGTTCACTGTAGTGTGGGACTTTTAACGAATGCATTCATTCGGTTAAGGATTGTTCACAGCAAAAGAATTAGAAATTATATGTAATAATTTGAGTTTGTTGTATGACATACAAGGTTAACGTTCACAGCAACAAAATTTATCATTAATTGTGTTGCTTGGAATGTTAACATTGCTTGCCATAATACAAACTAGATTATTATTTGTAATTATCTAAGTTTAATTACTAATTGTTTCGCTGTGAACAATCCTTAAGGACAAGGTTAACGTTCACAGCAACAAAATTTAGCAAAAATTGTGTTAGTTTTGTTGCTTAGAATGCGTTAACATTGCTTATCATAATACAAACTAGATTATTATTTGTTATTTTCTACGCCTAATTACTAAATCTTACAATCTTTTAGACGCTAAAGAATTGTTCACAGCGAAACAATCAGTAATTAAGCTGAGAAATTATAAGTAATAATCCCAGTTTGTTAAATGACATAGAGTTAAGGATTGTTCACAGCGAAACAGTATTTAAGCTTAGAAATTATAAATAATAATTCCAGTTTGTTGTATGACATACAAAGTTAACGTTCACAGCAACAAAATGTATCATACATTGTGTTAATTTTGTTGCTTTGAATGCTAGCATTGCTTGTCATAATACAAACTAGATTGTTATTTGTAATTTACTAAGCTTAATTACTGATTGTTTCGCTGTGAACAATCCTTTAACGTTCACAGCAACAAAATGTATCATACATTGTGTTAATTTTGTTGCTTTGAATGTTAGCATTGCTTGTCGTAATACAAACTAGATTATTATTTGCAATTTTCTAATCATAATTACTATTTGGTTCGCCCTGAACACTCTTTAAAGGATTGTTCACAGCAAAAGAATTAGAAATTAAGCTTAGAAATTATAAGTAATAATTTGAGTTTGTTGTATGACATACAAGGTTAACGTTTACAGCAACAAAATTTATAATACATTGTGTTAATTTTGTTGCTTGGAATGTTAGCATTGCTTTTCATAATACAAACTCGATAATTATTTGTAATATAATCTAATCTTAATTACTATTTACTTCGCTGTGAACACACGCCTTTAAGGATTGTTCACAGCGAATTATTTAGTAATTTAGCTTAGAAAATTAGAAATAATAATCTAGTTTGTATTATGACAAGCAATGTTAATATTCAAAGCAACAAAACTAACACAATTTATTATAAATTTTGTTGCTGTGAACGTTAGCATTGTATGTTCTACAACAAACTGGAATTATTAGTTATAATGGTCAAACTGTCGATGATGGGCCTCACGTCCAAAATGGATGAAACTTTGTGGAAAAATCCACAAAAAAATTAGGATTATGGGAAAAATAATCGCATGTGGGGGAAACCCTTGGATGACCTTGAAATTAATTAATTTGTTTTTATAGCTATTTATCAATTACAATCAATCTGTGCGTGCCTAAGAGTGTGTGTGTGTGTGTGTGAGTGGGTTTGTGTGTTCGTTTGTTTGTTTGTTTGTTTCTGAGTGCGCGCGTGTGAGCGCGTGTATATGTGTTTCATCCATTTTGGACGTGAGGCCCATCATCGACAGTTTCACCATAATAACTATTGGCAGTCGGATTGTTTTTCCCAAATAACAAAATCCCCTAGATTGATTTTGGCGCTACTATTAAAACAAAATTACTTCCCATCACTTAAAAATTAGACAACCACAACGTAACCACAAACAGCGAAAATGTAAATAATCCGTTTGTATACAAAATCAAGGATTGTGGTTACGTTGTGGTTGTCTCATTTTTAAGTGATGGGAAGTAATTTTGGTTTTAATATTCCGACCGCCAATAGTTATTACACTCTTAGGCACGCACAGATTGATTGTAATTGATAAATAGCTATAAAAACAAATTAATTAATTTCAAGGTCATCCAAGGGTTTCCCCCACATGCGATTATTTTTCCCATAATCCTAATTTTTTTGCGGATTTTTCCACAAATTTTCATCCATTTTGGACGTGAGGCCCATCATCGACAGTTTGACCGTTATAATTTCTAAGCTTAATTACTAATTATTTAGCTGTGAACAATCCTTTAGCGTCTAACATTCACAAAATTAAAAATAAAAATAGTTTTTATTTTCAATTTTTTGTATTAATTTATATATATATATATATATATATATATATATATATATATATATATATATATTTCGATGTTTCTAACACATCAAAACTAGAAGTTATATTGGAAGAAGCTTGCTATTATGTATGAAATAAAATTTTGAAGTTTAATTAATTAAGGGTTGCACAAAAAACATTGTAGGTGGTAACCAAAGATCGCAGTGATCAATGAGAAAAACAAAAAGCGTTAGTAGAATAAAATTGCCAGAAAAAGATTTATGTAAGTGTTTCCCACATGAATGGGGGGAAAAACACAATAAATTGCGTATATTTAAATTCAATTTCCCGCTGCCATAATGAATCTAGTGTGCCCTCTGTGAATAAACATTTGAAGTATACACCAGTCGTCCATTACATTAGTGGAAATGACATGACACGTATTTTTTCGTCGAGTGTTAAGTTTGTGCTAGCTGGTCCGTTGTTTTATCAATAATCGGCGAACTCTTAGAAAAAAGAACCCATGTGCTTTTAAATTGGAGTTTCGCACATGAAAAACATAATTTTATATTAAAAACTCTTATCAAATTTCGTGTACAAGTTTTTAAGCATCTAGTTTTAATAAATGGGTAATGTACATGCGTCTGCACCACCACCGCCGCCACCGACTCCTCCAACGGCTCCACCAGGACTATCGCCATGTAAACCCGACGAGACGAAATCAAGTGCACAAAACATTCTTGAAAATCCAGGACCTCTAGAAGAACTGCATCGAAAGTGTAAAGGTACTTGGGATGTTTTACATCATTATCAAATGACATAACCTCATAAGCCGATATCATTTTATTTGTGAATTTAGTCGATGTATTAGTAAAATATTGACATTTTGAAACAAATGATTGATTTCAGATGTATTCCCAACACTTTTCGATGGGGCGAAGCTTATGCTTACTCGGGGCCTCAGTAACCACTTTCAAATCTCTCATACGCTGAATATGAGCCAGACAACGCCCAGTGGTTACCGTTTTGGGGCGACTTATGTCGGATGCAAACAAGTCTCACCCACCGAAGCGTATCCGATACTTTTGGGTGATATGGATCCAGCGGGTAACTTAAATGCGACGATTATCCATCAATTCCAGCCAAAAGTTCGCGGAAAATTCGTAGCACAAGTAAGCATTGCGTTTTAGCAATAAAAACAAACAAAATCTGGAGTGCCCTACACTCGACTTCTATTTCGTATTCATTATATATATATATATATATATATATATATATATATATATATATATATATATATATATGTGATTGTGTTTTAACTTCATTCTACGATTGCCATGGAACAATATCAATATGTAACTAGGGAAACCTAATCGTTAATTTGACTATTTTCAAAAGCCATTTCTCAGCAAATGGGACATTTTTCTAAAAAAAACCTATTTAACCACAAGTAGCTTTAATTTATGCAGAACGCAGAGCTAAAATGTATAGTTTGGTTTCCACAGACGCAGAATTTATATTTTTTTCATTTATGTTATCCTTAATATATCAGAAATTAATATTATTGATGAGAATTTTCTCGTGTTACCCATTTTTTTTTTGCAATAACTGCAAAAATATTACAAAATAAAAAGCGGTTTGATTTTATTTTGTGTCTGTATAGTCTGGATTTTGTTTTTGGGGTACGTAATTTTTTTAATCAGCAAAAAATATGAATTACCAAAGTATTATGTATTTAAAATATCTTGAGTGACCTGCACTCGACTTTCTTTTATGCAGTTTTCATGTATATATATATATATATATATATATATAACCAAATGCAGGTATCAAACTAACCAATACTCTACAGAAATATCCTGAAATGTCATTAATCTAATTGAGTCTATTTTGTTTTCCTGTTAAAATAACAGATGATTCGATTTTATAAGATACATGCGAGCTCCATGGCAACGTAAACAACATATTTATAATGTTTCGCGTAGCATTTTTCTCGCAACTACTACATTTTTTGAACAAATGTTTCAAACAAATATTGTGCGAAATATTAATATCTTTCATTATGAACATAACTATTTTTGCCGTAAGTGTAGCCGTTCTAGTGATATTGGAGATAGAACAAAAAATGCATAGAGTAAACATGCATTTCTCGTTTGAATATTCTTTTATCTCGTAACTGGTACATTTTTTGAACAAATGTTTCAAACACATATTGTGCGAAATATTAATCTCTTTCATTATGAACATAACTATTTTTGCCGTAAGTGTGTAGCCGTTCTAGTGATATTGGAGATAGAACAAAAAATGCATAAAGTAAACATGCATTTCTCGTTTGAATATTCTTTTATCTCGTAACTGGTACATTTTTTGAAGAAATGTTTCAAACAAAAGTTGTGCGAAATATTAATCTCTTTTATTATGAACATAACTATATTTGCCGTAAGTGTAGCCGTTCTAGTGATATTGGAAATAGAACAAAAAATGCATAGAGTAAACATGCATTTCTCGTTTGAATATTCTTTTATCTCGTAACTAGTACATTTTTTGAAGAAATGTTTCAAACAAAAGTTGTGCGAAATATTCATATCTTTCATTTTATGAACATAACTATTTTTGCCGTAAGTGCAGCCGTTCTAGTGATATTGGAGATAGAACAAAAAATGTATAGAGTAAACATGCGCACTACCGGTTTGAATATTCTTTTTAAAAATAGGAGGTGCACATCTTGGGCATATATACAAGTCTTAAGTTTGAAGTTTCATAATTTTACGTTCGACAGTTTTGGCCCTAGAGCGTTCACAGACACACATACTCAGTCATATTCGATTCAGGGAAGGTCAAAACGTGTATATCCGTTGAAATCTCGAGTTCGATATTTTTCATGATTACAATACTTACTTATTACTCTGTAAAAGAAAGTAAAACATTCAGTCTGCACCGAATAGACGCCATCTTTGTGTGTGATAACAGTTTTGAATCAACGTAATAAATAATTTATATATGTCCTTAATGTGTTGTAAACAAATTACACATGAAATGAACAAAGTCGATTCCGAATCCTTTTAAAAGTTGGCTAATATAATTTGGTTTTGATTAGATTCAGAATTCCAAGTTTACAGCTGGCCAAATGGCAATAGACTACCGAGGTACAGATTTCACGGCGACTGCAACCTTTGCCAATCCAGACATCATAAATGGTTCCGGTGTAATGGTTTTGCATTACCTGCAGAGTTTAACAAACAAAATGGCGCTCGGTGCAGAAATGGCGTACCAAGCGGGACCCCATGTTCCAGGGGGCGAAATTGCCATCTTAAGCGCAGCTGCCAGGTACATTCATATTTATGTCCAACAGAATTTTTTAATATATGTAGAAATGATGGCTATGTAATTGTATTAAATATATATATGTATGTGAATGAATGTGTGTGTAGAACGCTTTGTTTATATGGTTACTATCACATTAACTTATATAAGAAATACTTTTTCTCTAACTCAAGCTGTTGCAACGAAATATTGAAAAATTAACTAGAGTAAACCATTACTTCCGGTTAATTGTTTTCCTCTATACAGGCATTAATTATCAATACACAGTTTTTACTGCACACACAGATATAATTTCGAAAATAAAGAAATAAAAACAGCTCTTGTTTGATGATTATGCAATTTTCATTACATTTATATTTAATACATGTTGTAACACACCGGTATTTAATAATGATTTATTGTGTGTGTGTAATTAGATATACGACTGATTGCTGGATAGCATCGGGTACAGTGGGAGCAGCCGGCATTCATTTGTGTTATTACCAAAAGGCGTCCAAGCAACTGCAGGTCGGTGTCGAGCTCGAAACCAATTTCCGGATGCAGGAGTCCATCGCTTCAATAGGTTACCAGGTTGATTTACCCAGAAATGATTTAGTTTTTAGAGGTAAGTCACATATTTTATTACAGCCCTTCTCGGTTGCTTTTTCTCTATTCTAGCAAACAAGAACAATAAGTTTGATAAAATTTTTGGTTCTATTGGCATTGTGAAATATTTAATTAGTGGTTTATTTTCATATTTTAGTCTGAATTTAGTTAGTAAATTACTTAAGAAAAACCATCAGGTCCATCTAGTTCAAAGTAATGCCGCTCCGCTCTCGGCTATTTTAGATGGTGGCGCTACCATCGACTTTGAATGTTTAAGCAACCAGTGATAGAAATCATGCGCACAGTATTAGAAATTAACTATTTTTACGCTGTAATCAAAGATATTCCATCGAATAATGACTGTTTATTGAATATAAAGACATTACGGACACATTGTTACATTTTTTCTCAAAGTTATATTTCTTAATCACATAAAACTACTCAAAACCTATCATGATTAAACAAACCTCGATTACGCAAAAACCTACCTACTTTTTAAAGAAAAAAAAATATCAGTAAATTCGTAATTGCATAAATAATGCTTGGTAAAAATGATATTCTTTTTGTATTTACAGTTTCGGAGATAAAAAATGAAAACTATAATAAATGACCTATTTTGGAGGTTTTTATTTTTTATCTCTGAAACTGTAAATACAAAAAGAATATCATTTTTATCAAGCATTATTAATGCAATTACGAATTCACTGATAATTTTTTTTCTTTAAAAATTAGGTAGGTTTTTTTTTTCGAGCTTGATGTTTGACCTTAATGAGGAATAATTGAATAAAACACGCTTTGTTGGTTTCAAAAATAATTTAATTGTAACTTAATACGTATTTCGGCTTTTACACCATCGTCAGAAGTGTCGGAAAGAAGTAAACTGCAAGGTATAACGGTTATAAGCTAAAATTTTAGCTTATAACCGTTATACCTGTTATATTTATTTGTGTGTGCAGTTTACTTCTTTCCGACACTTCTGACGATGGTATAAAGCCGGAATACGTATTAAGTTACAATTAAATTATTTTTGAAACTAACCAAGTGTGTTTTTATTCAATTATTCCTTATTAAATAATCATGTTTCAACAAGTGCCTACAGCTCATACAATCTTATTAGTAAATTACATTTAAATAATAGGTAGTAGTTTCACTGCGACAATTAAAATAGTTTGTCTACATTATAAATGTTTCAAGAGATAAATTCTGGACAGTATGTATTGAATATATTAGGGTTTTCACTTTTAATAATTAGGTAATGTTATGTTTGAAAGTAAAATATTTCTGAAACTACATAAAATACTAAAATAATTAAACTTTTTGCGTTAGAACTGGTAGAATTGTAAAAATATACACAATGTGAGCCAATAATATGACCAATGTAAATAATTTTAATTGAGTACAGTTCATTTCTGAACTGCAAATGCCACTGATGAAATTGTTTGCAGGTCACGTGGATTCGAATTGGTCCGTTGGTGCCGTTTTGGAAAAACGATTAAATCCCATGCCCTTTACGATAGCGCTTAGCGGTCTCATGAACCACAATAAAAATCAATTTCGTGTTGGTCTCGGTCTAATGGTTGGTTAAAAAACAAATGACTAACTATTGAAAGTTATTATACTACCTCCGATTTCATCAACAAAAAAATAAATATAAAATTAGTGGAAAATTCCCTATTCACAAAAATATAACTATATTTCTTCTCTCATTGGCTAGAAGTACATTCACTTTTACTTCTAGTTCGATACGCGAAATTACTATACAGTGTTCAGGGGTTTTCAAATTTGTCATGTGGCCACACAGTGTTATTTCTCGTTGGTAAATGTACAAAAAAAATCGTGAAAAATCGGCATAATTAGCTTCATGTTTTCGTAAATTTGTCACTGACCACAGTCTTTATTTTGCATTTTCCTCCACGTATTATTTTAACCCCGAAAATAAAAAATAAATTCAATATAATCTTTGCAAGGGCATTTTTGAGCACAAGAAAATTTGACTATTTTTAAATAACGTGTTATTTATTAATATCCTATATTAAATACGTAATTTTATTTTTTAATTGTAAAATATTTAAACACTATATAAATACATAAAATATATGTAAATATGTTCTTGCATTGATGTATTATAAATCCCAGACGAAATTGTGGTAAATTTTGTTTTTTTACAATCGTAGTTAAATGGAACCTTTAGTTAAATTGTACATTGCTTAATACAGTCAGATTAAAATTATATTGTTGACAAATTGGTTTTAAATATTATATTATTATTTTTTAACCTACTTTGTTTTCGACCGAATTTTTTTTTACTGAGTTACTTTTTTGCGACTCATGCGATTGATTCATTAAAAGTGCCTTCTGAAATGAGCCGTATTCGTACGTTCTAACAAATCACACTTATGACGTCATTAGTATACGCAGAGCTAACGAACACAATGACGTCACAAGTGAGATAAATTAATTAATTGTGCCTTCTAATGTTAATTGTGTCCTTTTTGATTAAAAATACTCACTTACGACTTCACTGTATTCGAAAAATGTATGTAGATATTTGAAATTGAAAAGAAAAACATTAATACGATATATAAGATGATGGTGTGAGCCGCCATATTGTTTTACCTCTTGGCGCCGCCATCTTGTTTATCCCTGCCGCCAAACGCTTGAGTCGCAAATAAAACACTAACACTTGGGTAAAATGTAAGTAAATCTCATTTTATTTACTTTTCTACAATTACATAAGTAATGCATAATTTCACAGAAACGTTTACATACACTTATAAATATTATATTTAATTTTATTTAATCGACGTGTTTGTTTTTATACCAACATAACAACAAAAAATTGCTTTATTATGGAATGCAAATGTTGAAAAATGTCACTTCGGAAAAGTATTTTGTATCATAATCACTTGAAGCGTCATTTCTCATTTGTTCGTCCATAAATTTGTTTTATTAAAAATAGTTAAAATCTTCATTTTTATTTTCTTGGTCTACCCGCACTTTTCTTTCCTCCTGTGTTTTGTTTGTCCTTTGTTTTGTTGCTCAATAATGGATGAATTTCTACAAACAAATGAGAATTATTTTGTAAAATTCAGTAATAATTTGCAGGTAAATTGGGGATATACCATCATTGGCACCTTCGATTTGTATATCATATGATTTATATTTTTTCTTTTTCGCGGGCGGGGGCCCATTTCCAGGGGTCTGTGGAGGGTTATTTGCATCGGGGATGTTCCAGCTCTCCTCGGGATCTTCAATCTATATGAACACATTCAAAAGGTACGTGTAAATAATTTATCTTATTTATGAAAAGACGTGACATAAATTATGTGCTTACCTCTGGTGCAATCGGTAGAAATTGTAAAGCATCTGTATTTTCGTTTTCTTCGTCTGAACTACAAAATGCAGCTACAGGATCAACTCGACAAACATCCACCTAAAAATTATGTTTATTTAATTATTTTTTTAATTCTATGTGCAATTTAAATGAAGTTTACTTCTAAGTCAGTATCTTCTTTATCTTCGGCTCCACTTGCTACCGATTTATCCTCGTCTTCTAGATCAAATTCACTCTCGCGTTCTTCATACTCAACATTTTCGTCTAGCTCTTTGAAATCGGGCGCAAATGCAGACCAATTTTCTACTTGATTCTGGGCCCAAACACTAACGACTCCTATTCAAATTTATACACCATTCCGTTTACATACTTTCAAATATTATTACGCAAATATATTTATCCACAAATAAGCATACAGCCAACTTATAATCAATAAAATAATAAGTTAACAAAACATACTTATGCGAATGATATATTTCAAACTCGAAATTTTAACGGAAATACACGTTTTAACTATTCTGAGGCGCATTTGATTATTTTTGAAATGTGCTAAGCCTACTTACGAGCTAATGATATAGAATTAAAAATGTGCTCATTTTATTCAAATATTATTTTATTGGAGGTACAAACTGGTAGCTGTAAAATTGTTTTTATGTAAATTTGACAAACCTGATGAAATACTGGCAATGATTGGTCGCACTGGATGCCAAGCAACATCTAGAAGTAATTCTCCTTTTGTTCCGTGAAGAATTTTTACTAAATTGCCTATAGACTTTTCCCAAATATATAAAGCATGTTGTCGCGCTGAACCAGCGCAAATATATTCGCCGTCGCCCGAAAAACAACATTTTTTCCACATTGTCCTACAAATAAAAACTATCTTCAACACTATCTGCATTTTTTATTAGTTGTTTTCACACCAAACTGTCAATAACGTATTTTACCTGTATTCTTTTACACAAAATCTCAGCTTGTCTCCGTTAAATCTTTTCGCTCTGTCTACACATCGGACAGAGCAAAAACAGTTGGAACTGAAGCAGCTGAGACTTAATGTAAAAATAATTCAGCTAAAGTGTTCAGAAAATTGAGATCGATTTCAAAATGCACTTCCTCTATTTGAAATTGAAAAATTGTAGCCCGAATCCACAAAAGAGTGTATATTTACGCATAGTATTTAAATAATATAATAGGCGCTGTGTGTGCGTGCGCGTAAACTTTCAATTTGGAAATCCATTAAAACAAATGAACATATTTTATTGATTTGACGTGATGTTTATATAAAAAACAGTAGGTAATAATTTCTTTATTAAGGCACTAATCTTGTTTATATCTCGTACTTTGTCTAGCAATGGTAAATATCTATTAATTTCTGACATATTAATTTCGTAAAACTTGCCATATGTACAATTTGGCATATATTTTTACAACGAAATTTTACCTTTGTGGCTGCAAAATTATATATTTTAATTATTATTTACCATTTGGCAGTTAGAATAATAAAAAATTATATTGTAGATATTGTATAGTAGTAATAAAATAAAAAGGTATAAATAATTCTTAATATTAATAAACTAACTAAAACATTAGTATAATTTAGTAACAAGAATGAGAAAAATAATTGCGCTCCTTTTCGAGCAAAGTGTAAGAAATATATACGAAATTATTGACGAAAAAAGAAAAAAAAGAAATGGTTGTGGAAGTATAATTTTTTTTTAAACAAAATTAATCTCACTTGTTAACTAAATCTTGTAATTTCTGAATTGGTTCAGGTTCGCCATCTTTGCCACAAGTCAACACTTCTTTGCTATCATAAACTCTGATAACTCGATCCGCTGTATTTACTAGAAAACAGCTAAAAAGCAAACAATGTAAACATGAAACAATATCATCATTAATTATTTGTGTAAACTTACTCGCCCCTTCTCGCAAATTCAATACTTTTGACCGCCGTTGCACTCGACGTACCTAACGTAATCCTAAAACTAGCCTTCACCTCTAATGCTTTCGTATCTAAAACTAAAATCCGTCCTTTTGCGTTACCAGTATAAACATAATCGCCGCGCCTATCAAATGATGCTACGATATTTAAGTCAGCCTAAAAGAAAATAATATTTATTTCACTGCGATTTTCATGTTAAAAATAATTACATCATCGTCAAGTGGTACAACTTGATGGCCTCCGTTTGTGTCCACAATAACTGCAGCATGTCGCATTGGACATACTAATAGTTTTTCGTGGGTCCTTGGCTGGAATTGGACTTTTAATACTGGACATGGAAACCTAAATATAATTTACATTTTATATATATATATATATATATATATTGAAGGAAACGCTTCTTCGTTATATTTGACGCGATTGTTTATTATGTTATTATGGACGTGCAAATTTTAAGTAATTATGATTGTATTGTTTACAACACATTATGAAATCTTTTGAATCGTGATTAAAAGGACACATTAAAATATATTACGATGATTAAACACACAAACAAGATTTCTATTCGGGGTGGACTGTGTTTGAATTTATCTCCGCTAGAAAGCGAACAATTAATCTTGAAAGAAGAGTAGTGATTGACATACTTGATATAAAGAAAATTAAAACCCTTATAAGAATACAAGCATGTATATATAAAATTAAACAAACATAGGTACAAGCACCAATGACTTCAGCTCGCCCTAAAATCAATTTGGTGAATTTAAAAAGAACTGAAGTAGCCTCATTCGACTTTTTCATACTTTCACGATCTATATAATATAATATTGCTTTCTTTATTTTTACTTTCACAGACGAATTATTGTAATCATGAAAACTCGAGTTTCTAACGGAAATACACGTTTAGACCCTAGAATCGAATCTATTATACAATTTAGTTTATTATTACGTTATTAAATACTGTTTCGCTAATATAAAATATAGATTGTTTCACCTTATCAATATATTCAAATATGATTTTTAATATGTACTATTTTTCAAAATATATTACAATATTTATCTGCAATAACCATTATAAACACGTTCTCAGTCGATCTATTTGTGTTAACCGGTGAAAAATTATTTCTATTTGGTTTTTGACAAAATATTTTCAGTCATAGTTCATACGATTTATTAAAACATATCTCTTGAATGCTTTTCTGACTACATAAATAAGAATTTTAAGATTTTCCATAGCGGTTTTCTCGTAACTGGTGCATTTTTTCAAAAAACTTTTCAAACAAAAGTTGTGCGAAATATTAATATCTTTCATTATGTACTTTATTATTTTTGCCATAAGTGATATTGGAGATATGACCAAAAATGCATAGAGTAAACATGCACTTTCGGTTTGAATAATCTTTTAAAAAATAGGTGCACATCTAGACCATATACAAGTCTTAAGTTTGAAATTTCATAATTTTATATTCGACAGTTTTGGCTCTACAGCATTTAAAGACGTCCTTCCGAAAATAGTCACATTCAATTCAGGGAAGGTTAAAACGTGTATATCCGTTCGATATTTTTCATGATTGTGTATTCACAGCGAGACAATTAGTAATTAAGCTTAGCAATTACAAGTAATAATTCCAGTTTGTTGTATGACATACAAAGTTTACTTATAATTAATTATGTTAATTTTGTTGCTGTGAATGCTAGCATTGCTTGTCATAATACAAACTAGATTATTATTTATAATTTCCTAATTTTAATTACTATTTGGTTCGCTGTGAATACAGTTACTAATTACTTCGCAAAAGAAAGTAAAAATGAATAATTACGTATGTTTTAAACAAACTTAAAAACAATAATGAATGAAGTTAGTTGAAATTAGTTTAAATTTTAGTAAAAATCAGGTTATGTCAATGATTCTAACCTATATTTCTGGTCGCACTCGCCGGTCAGAACATCCCAGATGCACACAGCGTTATCAGTCGACGCTGACGCCAATTTATGCCCTGATCTTGACCACGTTAAACTACAAACCGGATGTACATGGGCCGAAATAATTTTCGCAATACCTCTCGTCAAAAAATCCCATATTACGATTCGGCCATCGTTGCAACCAACTGCTAAGAGCGTTCCTCTTTTGTTAAATGCACATGTAACCGCTAACGAAATACAATCTAACGCGCCATCGAACTCCTAAAACAGAAATTAGTACAATTGTTTTTAAACAAGTGAGGTTAGGTTAGGTTACCTCTGGATAATTCTGTCCAAAGGATTCTGTAACAGAAAACATTGATTAGTCGATAAATTAAAGGGTGTAAACAAGTCGTAAAATTCACCTAATAATTCTAAATTCATGATTTTATATAAAATAAACTATTTGAAAAGAAATGTAAACAAACGTATAAGCTGTCAAAATTTTAATTTTAGTATTTTTGTAATATTGGACCATTGTTGCCAACCGTTAAAAAATTGTTTTTCAAATTAGATTTTCGTATTATTAATTTATGCATTATTGATAAGAATATGTACACGATGTATATATTATTATTTTATATATTTAATAACTAAAGTTAAAGTGTGTATTAGTTAATTAATTAGTTTAAATTCGTATTTCAATAAAATAATTAATTTTGATCTAGTTGGTAACCATGCATTAATTCGTTTTATGACAGCGTGAGGTAGCCATTTCACAAAAGTTGTCATCATTCATTACCAAAACATATTTTAATTCATCCATAAACAATGAGTGTGTCTTTTAATTAAATTGTGCAATTATTCTCGTAACATAAATATGTGACATTTAAATAATATGGGTCTGTGCAATCAGATCTATTGCTAAATAAAGCAAGTGCCAATTTTATTAAGTTCGATAGTACCTAAAATGGCTGGTAATCTGACTGATGATAATTATAGTGAATTGTGTAGACTTTGTGCAGCCAAAACAACAATTTTACTCCGTCTAAATATATTCGAAGACGAAGGAAATGTTAGAGAAATTCATAAAAAAATTGCTACACTATTAACAGTACAGGTATTTTAAAATAATTTATTTTTAGTTGAGGTTATTTTCGGCAAGTTAAATGACATTTTAAGTGCTTATTAATTACTTAAGTAATTAATTGTGTCCAGTTTAAGTCGCCTTTTGTTGCCTAGACAATTATTTTATCACATATATGACAATTTGTTATTGTTCTTTTATGAAATTATTTTTATTTGCATATTATTGTTTTGATATCAATTTAGTTATAATTAGATTTTTGTGCTAAATTTAATTTTATTCAGCATTGCGATTGCAAATCAAATTCTAATACGATTCGGAATTAGATTGAATTGGATCAATTCCAAATATGCATACTAAATGCTAAATTTACTTTCTAATTACAATACACCGCATTTTCGATATTTTATATATTATTAAATACAAATATTGGAAATTTTCAAATTAATTTTATAAATGGGGGAAAATAAACCGTATTGATTTTAGCGGATAATATTAAATAATATATTAATGTTAATTTTCTATTTATTTAAAAGTTAAAACTTTTTGTTATTACTTTACGATACGCAGGAAAAAAATCGTAATTCGATTTCAACCGAAATACACGTTTTAACCCTCTCTGAACGCTCTACAGTAAATCTGTCGAACGTTATATATATATATTTTTAGTATAAATAATAAAATATAATCAAAGCAATAACAAAGAATTAATAAAACTCTTTGTTATTACTTTTATATACGCAGGAATAAGTCTTGTAATCATGAAAAAAATCGTAATTCGATTTCAACGGAAATACACGTATTAACCCTCTGTGAACGCTCTACAGCAAAACTGTCGAACGTTATATATATATTTAGTATAAATAATAAAATATAATCAAAGAATTAATAAAACTCTTTGTTATTACTTTTATATACGCAGGAATAAGTCTTATAATCATGAAAAAAATCGTAATTCGATTTGAACGTAAATACACGTGTTTTAACCCTCTTTGAACGCTCTACAGCAAAACTGTCGACCGTAAATTTGTGAAACTTCAAACTTAAGACTTTTATATGGTCTAGATTATTTTTGAAAAGAATATTCAAACCAGAAGTGCATGTTTACTCTGCAAGTTTTGTCGTTTTTCCAATTTCACTAAAACGGTTGCATTTATGGCAAAAATAGATATTTATATTTCGCGCACAACTTTTATTTGAAAAGTTTCTTCATAGCTACGGGAAAACTGCTACGGAAAATCCTAAATTTCTTATTTATGTTGCAATTGATACTCATGTATGAGTATTATATTTAATATATCGTATGAACTATAGTGTTATGATAGGGAAACAAAATAGACTCAAATAATTTGATATCGGTTATAAATAGATCGGTTAAGAACGTGTTTCGAGCGTATGGTTTATTGAAAATAGCAAATAGGCAAAACAAACAATATAATATAATGTGCTGGCCACAATTTATTTAAAAATTTAATTACACAAATAAACTAAATATAATTAGGGTAATAATAAAGAAAACAAGCTTACTTACAACGCACCTATGCGTCTAGGTCGCCTTATAAGTAATATATGCGATGCGAATAGCGTACTTTTTAAATTAAATATTATTGTATTTAATTATTATGGTCTTTTAGGTAACAATTTGAAAAACTGTTATAGATATAAAAAGTTTTACAATTCCTTGTAGATAATTTTGATATAAAAATGTACATATTTTATAATTCTAAATTATAGTTTTTAATATTTTTTACGGCAAGAAAAAAAGCAAAAATCTTGTAGGTGTAATTATTTTTCTAAGGGGGGCTTCAAATTTTGGGGCCATATATTGTGATTACAATACTGCCTTATATACATTCGTATAAGAAAGTAAATAACAATTAAACTTGAAATATTGGTTTGTGAAGGTCCATGAAGCAGATCGTTTACCAAAAATGATTTGCAGCGATTGCATATACAAACTGGATTTATTTCTAACATTTCGCGAAAAATCGATTGAAACCGAATGCTTCCTAATCGAACTAATCAATAAAATGCCTATGCACCATCATACCATCGAAAAACCAAAATCACCACCAGTGCACATAATGGAAGACCATCAAATGAACACAGACGGTCTGTTAGGCCACCCAAATATTTCACTCGTGCACGATATGGCAATCCGCGAAAATTTGGTCAGTGAAGAAATGATACTCGGTGTTCATGAGAATATCGCAATGCATAATCATGAGTTAGAGAATATTGATATCGCTCCAAATGAATTGAATACGCATGAGAATTTGCACAATCACCACCATTTAGACTTACACCATGAATCCGAGATGGCGCAATTAGTTCAACAGAATATGCAGATTTCGGATACTCAACTCAGCGTGGAGAATTTACACATGCTTCCGCCGCATAATCTTGTTTCCAATTATGAGGCGATGCAGGAGAAGCATTTGGAAGAGCAGGATTTAGTTGATAGGCCGATGTTGACTCTCAAGGATCAACGGGGCTTGATGGAAGTTCATGTAAGTTCATTTATAAATATATAATTGAAAATAAATATATATGTAGTGGATTTAATAGTTATATAATAAGGAATAATTGAATAAAAACACAGTTGGTTGGTTTCAAAATTAATTTAATGTAATTTAATACGTATTTCGGCTTTTACACCATCATCAGAAGTGTCGGAAAGAAATAAACTGCACAAATAAATAAATATAACATTAGAAATTAGCTATTTTTACGCTATAATCAAAGTAATTCCATCGAATAATGACTTTATTGAGAATATAAAGGCATTACGGACACATTGTTACACACTTTTGGTGTTATATTTCTTAATTACATAAAACTACACTCAAAACCTATCATGATTAAACAAACCTCGTTTACGCAAAAACCTACCGACTAATCTTTATAAAAAAAATATCAGTGAATGCGTAATTGCATAAATAATGCCTAGTAAAAATGTGAATTTATTTGTATTTACAGTTTCGGAGATAAAAAATGAAAACTATAATAAATGACCTATTTTGGAAGTTTTTATTTTTTATCTCTGAAACTGTAAGTACAAAAAAATTTACATTTTTACCAGACATTATTTATGCAATTATGAATGCACTGATTTTTTTTTATAAAGATTATTCGGTAGGTTTGACCTTAAATATTAAAATTGCCCGTAAATATATATAATTTCATTTATGTTTGATCTTAAATATGTATCAAAGAAATCGCAATATATGGTTAAAAGACTAATACATCTTTAATTATTGTATGCTAATCAGATTGAGCTAATTAAAACTGAGAGCCAAGGAGAAACGGAAATCAAATATAGTGATCCATCTGATTCAGATGATTCTAGCGATACAGAATTCGAGTCTACCCTAAATACTACAACGGGGGAAAATATGAAAAATGAAATTATAAACTCCAATCTGTACGATGAACAGAAACATAACAATGTAAATGTAAGTAAATTTAAAATTAAGTGTAATTAATGCAAAGCAAATAATGAATTACTTTATAATTCTAATAAGTAATTTTAATTGTTTATACTAGATGGGCGCATCAACCGATGAAAAACAACAATTTTCGTGCAATCTTTGTGGTAAAATGACAACAGACCGGGAAGAACATTTGACCCACTACGGTGAACATTTGAACGAATGTCTCATTTGTAATGAGGCATTCGCAAATTTAGAGGCTTTAAATACGCATAAAAAAGAAATACACTCACGCCGGCCTCAGAACCGAAAGGTAGAACTCTTACATCAATTAAACATATTTAAATTTCTTAACAAATACATTTTAGTCTCATAAGTCTATAAAATCTCGCGCTCGCCTTAAAGAAGACTCCATCGTTAATATCGAGGATAATTTCTTTAAAGAAGAAAGCTCAGACGATGAAAAATCTAACGAATTTATGCCCGATGAGGATGAAGAAGACGAGGAGGCGGTTGACAAAAATGAGAAACGAAGAAAATGGCAGCCGAAAGTGTGTAAGGAATGTGGGAAACATTATAAAACGAATTATAAATTGGCGGAACATATGCGGAAACACACCGGTGAACAGCCCTTTAAGTGCAGCATGTGTGTTAAAGCTTTTCGGAGCAAAATCGGACTCGCGCAACATGAAGCCAAGCATACAGGTAAAAAAAAAGCGTTCTACACATACATATATTATCATTTAATTTCAATTGTCATTTTAAATAGGGCAATTCGATTTCGCGTGTCCAACGTGTGGAAAAGGATTTCAATGTCGAAGTTATTTAATTGTTCATCAACGAGTACACAGTGATTTAAAGCCATATCCGTGTACCACATGTGGCCGAAATTTCAAAACGAAACAGTCACTTTTGGATCATATGAATCGCCATTTAGGCGTTAAACCGTTTATGTGCGAAATATGTGGCCGATCTTTTATTACAAAGGGTAAGTTTTCTCTTACAAATGATATTTATATCATTTGTACGGATAATTTTCTCATTTTTGTAAAATTAACAATAGGGGTTTCCCGCATTTTTACTTTCTTTTACGCAGTAAGTATTGTAATCATGAAAAATGTCGAACTCGAGATTACAACGGATATACACGTTTTGACCTTCCCTGAATCGAATGTGACTATTTTCGGAATAAGGCTCTAGGGCCAAAACTGTCGAACAAAAAATTATGAAACTTCAAACTTAAGACGTGTATATGCCCTAGATGTGCACCTCCTATTTTTGAAAAGAATATTCAAACCGGTAGTGCGCATGTTTACTCTATACATTTTTTGTTCTATCTCCAATATCACTAGAACGGCTACACTTACGGCAAAAATAGTTATGTTCATAATGAAAGATATTAATATTTCGCACAACTTTTGTTTGAAACATTTCTTCAAAAAATGTACCAGTTGCGAGAAAAATGCTACACGAAACATTATAAATATGTTGTTTACGTTGCCATGTATTCGCATCTAGCTTATAAAATCGGATCATCTGCTATTTTGACAGAAAAACAAAATAGACTCAATTAGATAAATGACATTTCAGGATATTTCTGTAGAGTATTGGTTAGTTTGATAGCTGGTTTTGGTTATATGTATATCTAGTGAAAACTGCGTAAAAGAAAGTCGAGTGCAGGCCACTCCAGATATTTTAAAAGTAGTTTTAATCGAAATAATGCTTATTGAACACATGTTTAGTTTTTTTAATTCATTAATTGTTAATATCTCTTTCACGGGAATCCCCTATTAGGGTCGTCTTTTAAATTGTGACTGATTATGTTTTATGTTTACAGGATTGTGTAAATCACACCAAAAAGTCCATAGTGGCACCGATAACCGTCAGTTTCCATGCTCTGTGTGCAATAAACTATTTGTTAGTAAAAGTTATCTAGCTACTCATGTTCGTATTCATACTGGCGAGAAGCCGTTCATGTGCGAGGTTAGTTAAACCAGCAAATAAACATACATTATAATTTATAACTACAATAGAATCGGGTATAAAACGCTACAGGAGAATGAAACGCTTAAAGTGTGTACAGTTAAATCTCTTTATAGGCTGATGACGTAATCATTGTGTTTGTAAATTGTTTCTTTCTCGTTAGGTTTGCGGTAAAGGTTTCCTGACACGCGTCGACCTACGAATTCACTCTACAATGCACACGGGCGAAAAGTCGTTCGTTTGCGAAATGTGCGGTAAGGCATTTGCAAGAAGAGATGCGTTGCGGTGCCACAGGAGATCGCATACCGGGGAACGGCCCTACAGGTATGCATAAACATATAGTTCTATAATAAATGAGGTCCACCGCTGCCGTGATTGGCGCTTCCACTTTGATGAAAATAATCATTAAAATAATTCTGTACCATCAACCATGGATTTAAAAAAATATTGAAAATTACTGTTACTATAACATTGTAATTTATCTATAGCTGTGACATCTGTGGGCAAACTTTTACCCAATTCTCGCCAATGGCAATCCATAAACGACTGCACACCGGTGAACGTCCCTACTCATGTGAAGTGTGTAAAAAAGCATTTGTGTCCCGATCAACGATGATGTCACACCGGAAAAAGCATACACCATAAAAAAAACCGTACTAGCCTCTACATTGCTGTCCATTTGATTTTAACCCGTGTTTAAATGTGTATTAAACAGTTGAACTGATTTATTTGTAAATAATTTATTTAAATTGTTCATCGAATTACAGATTCGAATAAATATTTAATGCCAAAGAGCCAAATAAGGTTTAATTGTAAATTATGGATTTTTTACTCATTTGGATAAATGGTATTTTAATCATATAAATCCATTTGTTCAATTATTTATGTTAATATTTATGTGTAACACTATTTTTAAATACAAATTTTAAAATGATATACTTAATTATTGATAAAATAAATTGGATATTTAAAACCTATTTATGCATTACTGGGTGACAAGATTGTATATATTTCATTTTTTATTAGTCACTGCATAGACTGTAAAAGGAACCATCTGACTTCTAGTTATTTCTAGATGATTCAAGTCATTTGGGACAAGATTTTACATATTTAATTTTTTATTAGTCACTGCATAGACTGTAAAAGGAACCATCTAACTTCTAGTTATTTCTAGATGATTTCAAGTCAATTGAGACAAGATTCTATATATTTAATTTTTTATTAGTCACTGCATAGACTGTAAAAGGAACCATCTAACTTCTAGTTATTTCTAGATGATTTCAAGTCATTTGAGACAAGATTTTATATATCTAATTTTTTATTAATCACTGCATAGACTAAAAGAAACCATCTAACTTCTAGTTGTTTCTAGATGATTCCAAGTAATTTGAGACAAGATTCTATATATATTTAATTTTTTATTAATCACTGCATAAACTGTAATAGGAATCATCTAATTTCTAGTTATTTCTAGATGATTTCAAGTCAATTGAGACAAGTTTTTACATATTTATTTTTTTATTAATCACTGCATAGACTGTAAAAGGAACCATCTAACTTCTAGTTATTTCTAGATGATTTCAAGTCATTTGAGACAAGATGCTATATATATATAATTTTTTATTAGTTACTGCATAGACTATAAAAGGAACCATCTAACTTCTAGTTATTTCTAGATGATTTCAAGTCATTTGAGTCAAGATTCTATATATATTTAATTTTTTATTAGTCACTGCATAGACTGTAAAAGGAACCATCTAACTTCTAGTTATTTCTAGATGATTTCAAGTCGTTTGAGACAAGATTTTATATATTTAATTTTTTAACTTCTAGTTATTTCTAGATGATTTCAAGTCATTTGAAACAAGATTTATAATATTAAATTTTTTATTAGTCACTGCATAGACTGTAAAGGGAACCATGTAGCTTCTAGTTATTTCTAGATGATTTCAAGTAATTTGAGACAAGATTCTATATATATATATAATTTTTTATTAGTAGTAGTAGTAGTATAAAAGGAACCATCTAACTTCTAGTTATTTCTAAATGATTTGAAGTCGTTTGAGACAAGATGTTACATATTTAATATTTTATTAGTCACTGCATAGACTGTAAAAGGAACCATGCAACTTCTAGTTAATTCAGCCCGCAAAATATAAAAGTACAGACAAAACGCGATATAACAAAAATTCACACCAAATGCAATTTCATAATGCGAGGGCGAAAATGAAGTGGTCTAGTCTAGTATTAATATAACTAATTTCAAATAAATAGCAAGTTTAACTTATTTTGCAAAAATATAACAGGATTTATTAGAAATATGCTAAAATAATTTTGAATTTAATTAAAACATCAACGTACTAATGCGTATTTAGATAAATAACAAAAAAAAAAAAACTTTGGGGTAGTGGGCAAAGTACGGCCCTGGCAGTAAATTATGCAAGCTGTAACGAATGACGTAATCCTATATTTGTGTTTTGATGTATTTTTATTAGTTGTAAATACATGGTTAGGTGTACATTTTAACAGATGTTTAATGACTTTTCAATAAGATTTTATTAATTTTGTGTCTCATAACCTAAAATAGCCGGTTTAGGTGTACGTGACGTTTGGCTTTCTTGTTATGTCAACTACGCGATGCAAATTTTTAGTTGTGTTTATAACGTTCAATAGAAATTAGTGTTAGTGCCGTTTTATCAGCTGAATTTGCACTGAGTTTTACTGATTTATCAATACGGCGTACAAGTACGCAATATGTCTGAATAATAATAAAATTTTATCTTATCACACAGTGAATTAAGGTTAAACATTTGTAAATATTTATGGGTGCATGTTGTTAGTTTAGTGTTGTGATTATTATTGTGAAAATGACCGATGATAAAAAACAGTGGGATCCTAGCCAATTGCGGAAATATGATTTAAATTTGGAACAAATACCACGGCTAGATAACAATGATCCCTTAATCGACGATTTTCTCAAAGCAAATGTAAGATTACTTTCAAACCTTAATATTCATGAAATGTATTACAATTTTAGATCAAATAATTGTTGCAAACTTTAGTTTGTCTGATTGTGATTTTCTTTATTATTATTTTTTTTTTGTTAAATATAACAATTTAAAACTAGCCCTTATTTAACCTAACTTTAAACATTGCTTCACTTAACCTAATGGATTATAGCATTAGAGTTTTTATTATTGGACCTGTATATTTTTTACAATTTTTTAAAATTTATTTTGTGTTTAAATCGCAATAAATAAATAAGCTGGAGTGGCTTTCACTCGACTATCAATGCATAATATTTTTTATATATATACTTGGATGTTAGTCGTCGCTCGGTCGTAAGACTCTGAAGGTACCGGAGCGATTTACACCAAATTTGCTACACATATTATTTAGCATTCTATTTGTATCCGCTCGCAGTTTGAATCCAATCGCCCGTTTACTTCCCGAGTTATATGGCCCCAAAATTTGAAGCCCCCCTTAATACTGCTCTTATAAAAATAATTAAAACACCTACAAAATCTACTAATAATTCTAAGATATTTTATGTCTACAAGAATTTTGTATATTGTTAACCCAAAGGCCGTAAAAAATTATTAAATATTTTAATATTTAATTTTATTATATGCACTAAAAAATTTATTTTATCAAAATAATCTACAAGAAAATTTTAAGACTTTTTATATCTATAACATTTTTTCAAATTGTTAACCAAAAAGCCATAATTATTAAAAATCGCTGCTCGCATATCTTACCTAAAGGCGAGCTCTACGCATTAGTGCGTTTTACGCATGCCAAATCTTTGTTTATTAAAATATTCTACAAAATTTTTTTAAGTATTTTTATATCTACAACATTTTTTCAAATTGTTAACCAAAAGGCCATAATTATTAAAAATCGCTGCTCGCATATCTTACCTAAAGGCGAGCTCTACGCATTAGTGCGTTTTACGCATGCCAAATCTTTGTTTATTAAAATATTCTACAAACAAATTTCATTATTTTTATATCTACAACATTTTTTCGATTTGTTAACCAAAAGGCCATAATTATTAAAAATCGTTGCTCGTATCGCATATATTACTTATAAGGGGACCTGGACGCTTAGGTGCGTTGTACCTAAACTAATGTATATACATTAGTATAAGAAAGAAAAAATGTAAGATAGAATATTTATTTTCTTATTAGTAAATCATTTAATTCAATAAAATATCAGTGAAAATTAAGAAGAAAAGTAAGAAATAAAGAATCTAAATGGTTGAAAAATGAACACTTTTGATAAAAGTGCTTTTAAATACCAAGCAATAAATTCATTTGATACTCAAAGAATTCCAATTGATTCAATAAAAATAAAAGGAATTTAATTTTATAGCAGTTTTATGTTTCTATGAATAAGAGTATAAGAATACCAAAAATAAAACGTCAGTAATTTTTGCGGCGTAAAATTACGTTTTACTATCTGATCAATATTACAATATTGAAAGAATTTACAAGGGCAAAATAAAGTTGTAACAAATTATGCGTTTACTACATTATTACACCATTAACAAAATGTTTAGAAACCTTTAATCATAACTGGAAGTAAACTGGTGAAATCAGCGGAAAAATGGACGTTATCCTACCTGGAGAAGCACATGGGCACTGGAGACTTCGCCGTTTACGTATCTCGAAACCACAAATTCAAATATTTCGACGAAAAGAAAATCGGAAACCTTAAGGATAGTAAAGTTGAATTTACACCCCCTACGAAAAGAGTAGACATGAAATTACCAGATTTCATGAAACGGTTAAAGGAATGGAAACGAGGAGATGACCGGTAAATTTTATTGCGTTTTAGATACATTTGTTTAAATAAAATTTCCTGTTCATTTGTACATATTTACTTAGTAAAAATAGATAATTACAAATTTTCCTCGAACGTACATAACATTTCATGATGTGTCATATTAATGTTTATTTTATTAATTAAAAAAGTTTTTCCATATTGTCATATCGTTTTGAATTGTTATGATATATTAATTTTGATTTATTATAGGACGTTCTAATTTATATGGGGAAATCACAGAATGCTGATAAATTCAAATAAACCAATAGTTATATATAAATTAAATTAAAATATTTGTTTTAGTTTCACTTAATCATCAGGTATTTACCCGATGATGACCAAAAGGTTGAAACAACCGTCGGAAGTGAAACTAAATCCAGTATTTTAATTTAATTTATTATCTATTAATGACCATTCACAACGAACCAATTAGTAATTTAGATTCGAAATTACAATTAACAATTCAGTGCCAATTCTAGAATTCCTCATAAAACAAACTGGATTATTTGTAATCTTAATTACTAATTACACATAATTCAGTATATTTCATGAAAAACAATCCTAGCGTTAACAGCAACAAAATTAACACTTGAATTTTAAATATTTAATTAAATGCTTGCAAACTTTTCCATGAGAAATAATGTGATAGCTTTTGTATTTGTCAGATTTAAACTACGTTATTTATTTACGATTTGCAATTTATATCTGTGTTTCATTAATAACATAAATTTAAATGTAAAATACAAATATATTAAATTACAATTAAATATTATTGCTTAATTTATCTTTAATCTTGGCGAATAAAGGCACAACACAGAAGCGAGTCAATTAGTAATTACAATTAATAACCGTTTGTTTTACGACAAATTAAGCCAGAAATCACAAAAAGAAATCTAATCTTAATTAGTAATTGGCTCGCTGTGAATGCTGCTTTAAATGAAAACACAACCCATAATTCATTTAAAGCAGCATTCACAGCGAGCCAATTACTAATTAAGATTATCATTTTTTTATGAATTCTGGCTTAATTTGTCTTAAAACAAACGGTTATTAATTGTAATTACTAATTGACTCGCTGTGTTACACTTAAGGATTGTTCACAGCTAAAGAATTAGTAATTAAGCTTAGAAATTATAAGTAATAATTCCAGTTTGTTGTATGGCATACAAGGTTAACGTTCACAGCAACAAAATTTATCATAAATTGTGTTGCTTTGAATGTTAACATTGCTTGTCATAATACAAACTAGATTATTATTTGTAATTTTCTAAGTTTAACTACTAATTGTTTCGCTGTGAACAATCCTTTAAGTTACACTATGTGCCTACACGGCACATTTTACGAAATTATTTATATAAAGCTTAATATTTACCGTTGCTAGACAGAGAACATGATATAAACTGGCCTTTTATGTTGTTTACGAATGGAAACTAAACTAGTTACGAAATAAATTAAAACAACCAATATGCCAATAATGTTCTTAATTACAGTGTTAACGTCTTCTCTGGTTAATTAAATAGCGTAAAATATAATAATTTTAGAATATATCTACAACAGTCGCTGAATTCAACAGTCGGTACGGAGATCGTACAAGATTTCGTTCGATTCGACTGGGAGTACTGTAATGGCAAACAGCGTTTACATAACTGGGGTCAACTGACCTCTAACCTATTGTTAATAGGACAAGAGGGTAATGTTACCCCTTGCCATTACGATGAACAAGAAAACCTATTTGCGCAAGTACAAGGCTTCAAACGATTCATTCTATTCCCACCGGAACAATTCGACTGCTTGTATTCGTACCCTGTTCATCATCCGCACGACCGACAGAGCCAGGTTAGTCTAATCTTATCTTGATTGAATGATTAACTTAGGTGGGATTTAAGTAAAAGGATAAAAGAAAAGATATCTTATATTCGCAAATTTTAAAATTTGTTTCGACCAATTGGTCATCTTCAGTGGATACCGTAGGTGAAATAAAATTGCTGCATTATAGTCTTCACCAGTTATACCCTACAACGGTTATTATATAGTTTTAATAATAAAATAAAATATTCCAATGGTAATACTTGTTTACTGTTGAACATAAATAACTAGAGTGGCTTTCCCTCGACTTTCTTGTTCTTTCACAATATGTATTTTATTTATACTATGCAAATTGTATTTAACTATTTAAATTAATTCTTTTGGATTCTTAGGTGGATTTTGAAAGACCCGACCATTCTAGATTTCCAAAATTCAAGGAAGCTCGAGGATTTGAAGGTGTCGTAGGACCTGGGGAGGTGCTGTACATACCCATTTACTGGTGGCATCATGTCGAATCGTTACTACGAGGTGGTCCGACGATATCAATTACATTTTGGTATAAGGTAAGAAATTACCTTTTATCTTTTTTTTTTTTATATTGAAAACATAACATGGTGCAATTTTAATTTAATTATCAAACTTCTATTACATTTAAACCTTTAGTAGTGACGTCTGACATGTGACCTCACAGACCAGCAGCAATATTTTAAGTTTAATAATTGTATATAGGCAAAAGAAAATTTATATATTCTAAATTAGTTAAGATTTATTCATGCAACTTTTTTACTATCTAAACGAAATGAGTCAGAGAATAAGTTATTAAAATGTCTGATAAGTTTTATTTGCATTCCATTTATTGGAAAATCGTATTTAAAATTAGTACATTTATTATATTATTTCATTATTCTATGATAATCGCAGTATCAACAAGTTTAAAAATTTAATTTGTTCACTCTAATTTACTCAATAATAACTATATATATATATTCTTTGATTATACGTATAAGACAATCTAGTGTTGGACTCTGCAGATTTTGTATTATTATTTGTCTGTTTGTTATCATTTACATTTTTTAATCCTACATATCGTTACCGATTCCGCAAAACCACGTGGTTTTGCGGAATCGGTAACGATATGTAGGAAGATTTTTCCGTACAATGGCAAAATATTCAATATCACTTTTGCACTTATATATAAATATTTATTTAAAAATATATGTAAATATTTTAAATACGCATTCCTTTGCGAACAAAACAAGAACGCAACAATTATAAATGTTTGTATATTTTACATAAAAATAATGATTCATTTATTAATACTTATTGGTTAGTTAAAGTAATTATTGTTAAACATATTAAATTTATATCGAGGTCTATTCGACCTTCGCCTTTCGAGGGTTTAATAAATGGTTTAGTACAAATAACATTTCTGTTAGGCTGGACCTACAGGACAGATAAGTTACCCATTAAAAGATCACCAAAAAATAGCGATAATGCGCAATATTGAAAAAATGCTAGTGGAAGCGTTGCAAGATCCAAAAGAAGTAGGACCGTTACTTCGAGCCTTAGTATTAGGCAGATACACCGAATAATAAATATAAACATTTAGTGCTGCTATACATTTAAATCTAGTGTTCTAATATCATTTTATAGTTATTTATTGTGATGGATGTGTTTTTTTTTTTTTTTTTTTTTAGTATTGTTAACAATAAGTGGAATCAGTTGAACATATCAGTGAATTATATCTGTAGATTCTTTAAATAATATCTCCATAATGAGTCGCTTTTCACTATTGTTGTATTTGCTATTTGTTATTTATGTAACTCAAATTTAAATAATTGATACACACATTTCTATAAAATATACAAAACAATATTAGAAATACACTAAATTTAGGCCTATACAAATATTTTTAGAAAATATTGTATACTTATTAATTAATTAAATTACTAAGAAAATCGTGACTGATCAAATATAGAAATATTATTTAAATCGAACATAAAATATAGATAAATATATTTATTATTACGTAATTTTAATTATTTGTAAACGTATTATAGTATGAAATGCTTTAACTTTATCGTAACTATTTGACGTTATTATAAGTGATACTAAAAACTAGATTTTGTATATATTAACATATGTTGTATGAATGTATACCTAATATTAAAACATATAATAAATTAAAACATTAGTAAATTTATCAAACGGAAATAAAATGTATTATTTGTGAATATTTAATTAATGAAAAACAAAAAACTATAGGATCTATTTATTTTTATTAATTGAAAATATACATATTACATGTGTCTCTATATAAATATTGGTCTACCCTAAAAAAATATAGCGTGGAATTTATATTTGAATATCTATTCTGGAAGTAAATCATCACCAATTTGTTCATCACCGAAATCATCATCAAAGTTCTTCCCAGCCGAAGTTCTGGGTCGCGACGCCAAAGGACCTAATGGATCCGCATAGCTTGCATCTAAATCAAAAAGTATTAAAACAAAACAAAATTTAATATGTTAATACATTAATTACGAACCAACTCCGTTTTGGGTAAATGTTACAGAACTCTCTTCGCTATCCATGCTGTCTCTTAAGGTAGCCAAACGAGTCGCTCGGCTCGCTGTCACCCGACTGCCTGGATGGGACAACGGGGCGGAGTTTGATTGATTCACCCCGCCCATTAGTGGGCTGGATATACGGTGGGCGCCGCCCATTTCTGGGACTGGGCTGATCCCCGCCGATCTAGTCGATAAACTGCTTCCACTTCGACGAGATGCTATCAAATTTAATTATCGTCATCCAAATCTCATTTCCTTAAAATGTGTCTTACCTGTCCCAGGCCTTGAACTGCTAACCCTTTCCCGCACCTCTTTAGCTTTCTCCAATTTTTTCAATTCCATCGTATATTCAGCCGCTTCGCGTAGCCCAAGATCAGTACAGAGTCGAACCAAGAACTTCAAGCATTCCACATTCTCAGGAAAACGCTGGTAAATATCTTGATACAAAGTCAGAGCTCGATGAAGATTACCAGTTCTTCTATGGCAACCAGCTACCATAAGCCGCCATTTTGGCTCTAGTGGTTGCATGACTGAAGCCTTTTCAAAATACACTTGTGCCTTTTCGACCACTTGCAACTCGATAAAATATGAACCAAGCCAATTGATTACACTTAAATTTGAAGGATAGTATCGGAAAGACTACAACATGGGTCAATGAGAAAGTAAGTTATGGTATGTATTTTGGTAACTAACATCAAAATGGTAATGGTACGCTTGTTGTTTGTCTCCTTCGTGATCATATAATGAGCCTAGTCGTTGTAGAATGCCTGGGTCGGTTGGTACAATGCCTAAAAGTTGTTGGTAACATTCTGCTGCGGCTTCTGAATCTCCTGATAATTCCAACATGGCTGCTTGTTGGTATAAAACTTCTGGTAGCAATGATAATGATCCTGTAAAGCGCTGGAAACAATCCAGCGCATCGGAATACATTCCTTGACGTTTGAATACTAATCCTGAAATTTTATAATTCGGTTATTTCATTTTGTTTTATAAAATAATCAGCGGGGGTATTGCTAGTAATTTGTCACCATGAAGGTTGCGGGTTTGAATCCCAGCACAAAGCATTTTGTATACGTTTATTATTAGGACTCATTTCCTTTATCCTTCCCATATAATAACAAGGGCGCATGTGCACGGGACGTACATAGAATGAACACTTTCGGCTATTGTCGGTTAAGCTCGACTTTTTTCGATATATTTATTTTGTTAAATGTGACTGACTGAAATGATCATACCTAGATTAAATAGAGCTTCCACGTTAGACGGATCCCAATCCAAGGCCGTCTCGAAATATTCCCGCGCTTTACTCAATTCTCCTTTCGCCATTGCACAAGCCCCTAAATTCACAAAACCACCAGCGTTGTAACCATCAGCATGTTTGACCATTTCACCATATTTCAATGAATTATCAATATCGCCTTGCTATTAAAAATAAAGTAGTATTAAAAATAAATAAAACTAGCTTAAAAGTTAGTTACCAAATAGTAAATAAAAGATAGATTAGTTGCGGCTGAACTCGCAATTTGAGATTCTTTCTCGAAAATTTTTAATGTATCTATAGCGTCGCCCATATGTCGCTGCTTTAAAAACATTACGGCTTTATTTATCTCTAAATCGCCGGCTAATTGGGCGAATATTGACGTTTTTATCGATTGTACACACCATTCATATCCTATAAATATAAAATAAACAAAAGATTTATGGAATTACTCTTATGGTGCAATTCTGTGCTCCTCTCTCTAATCAGACTGATCTAAGCTATTTTAATAAATATTTAAAAGTTCATAGTTTTAAATTGATTAGGTTTTGCAGCAAAATATGTAGATAGATCAGATAATGTTGTTCAATTTATTAAGTAAATGAATAATAAAATGATTGTCTATAGCGTTGTCAATATTTTTTAGATAATAAATGATTATTTGCTTTATTTTTACTAAATTCAATTATTATATGTATTAATTAAAATAATTGTATAATTCCATGGAACTACTCGGTTCGAGATACAAATACGCATGCGTATGAGACATGAATAGAGGCAACAGCGTCGGCTAGTATCGTTAATGCTCGACTATTTGCGATACATTACTCCTTAATTTGTAGCTACATATTAATTATTTTGTAATTGTGTATAAAATGCTTCAAGTTATTCTAATTATTATTATTTTACCTGCATTGAAAGACTGTTCAATAACTGGTGATATTAATTTAGCCGCTGTTAAAATACAATACTCAGCATCTGACTTTTGTTTTAGTTCGAATTTATGTAATTCGTCATTTCTAATTGCATCTGCAATTAAAATTTCTTCTGGATCGTCCTGAGAATATTAACATATTAATTAAATATATTAATTTTTAAATGAATCATTCCGCATTTGAATAAAATTCCGAATAATTATTATTATTTGTTATATAGTTTTGATAGTATTTAGATCAGTATGCAAATGTGGAATATATGCCCTTTTTATTATATATTCATACAGATGATTGTTTATATTTGTCTTCGTCTAAGTCAATATCTAAAGGTGCATCTAAAATTAATTGAAATGCATGTTTCATTTTTTCTTTATCTTCTAAAGCGTAGTAACATAAAATTAAATGTAAACCAGATCTGTAATTAATATTTTTGTTAAGTATGCACAATCAAGATCAATTTGAATATTACCTATGATCGGCTTGCTCGCTCATAATATATTCTAAACTTGCAACCGCTTCCGAATATTGTCCCATTCGTACAAAAACCATACCAATATTATGCATAATCTTTATTCTATATAAAACATATAATTATAATAACTAATACAATTCTGATATTGCGTATCGAATACCTAAGCGCTTTGGAACTGGATGGCACTTGATCCAATGCCATTCGATACATTTTGATTGCTTTATGAAAATGCCCCTGTTTAAAATAAATATTCCCAATATTCACTTTCAATCGATGCGAATTTGGAAACATTCTATTTTTTGTTATCATTTGATAATTATTCAAAGCTTCAGAATACAATTCGTTTAATGTGTATTGATTGGATAAATTAAATAGCACCTAATTTAAAAATAATAATGTTAAATATACGCATGCGCAGGGAACCTGCACGGAATGAACACAATCGGCTAGCGTCGGTTTAGTTCGACTATTACCGCAAATGTAAGGTCTAAATTATTTGAATCGCTTAATCCAGCTTGCTCCTGAAGCCGCTGAAGACTACGTTCTTTACTGGAGGCCTCTTTTGCTTTGTCCAATCCTTCACGGGGTTTTCCTTCACAACTTGCAACTATTGATTCTTCGATGTATTGCATTACGCGGTTTTCTAGGTTTCGTATCTTTTCTTCGACTCTGTAGCAATTAATATAAATATATATATGTTATGTTTTACTAAAGAAGAAAACTTACGTTTCTTCCTTTTGTTCTGTACTGTGTCCAGCTTGCATTTGGGCAGCTTGATTCAAAGGATCAAACATTTGTTTCCCGTGTGACGTATATCCGGCCCCTCTAACCGCGGTCATAGGCCGATTAATGCCCGCTTCCACGAATCCTGATCCTGGCCTGGCGGTTGCCATACGATAACTCGATGGAGGCATTACAGAACCTGGCCGAAATCCTGTAATAGGTCGAAACCCAGTTCCTGGTCTTGCTGTCCCTAAACCATGTCTTTGAAACTAAAAAAAATTATGGTCATCCGAATTAATATCTAATTAATCTAGTTGGACATAATTCATTTGTTTACACGATTTCTGTCAAATAACCATTTCAAACTTATTCGTAGTAATAGAATTTAATTTTAAAACTTATTTTACCCCGCTGGATGTACCAAGTCGCGTTGAAATAGCCTTTCTAGTTCCTTTATCGTTTCCCGACATTAGTAATTGTCGATATGCTTCGTTCTCGTGCAAATTAAAAGCTGGTTCGGAATCGAACATTGTGTACAATTCTGCATCTTCTGTCGGATCAAAAACAATAGCAGCAGTCATTTTTTTATGGGAGAATTCTGCTTTTTTAAACAACAAATAACTATTTTTTAGGAATGCGGGACAATACAAACAATATTGAATTAACAGGTTGCCATGTATTTCGTATGAATTCGTACATATTCGGGAATCGTAACATAGAAAAATGCAAATTAATTTGTAATTATATATATATTATATACGTTTTATTTAATAATGAAATACATTTAGTGTTATAATAAATAAATAAAGTTATTCGTAAAAGGAAATAATCGTTGAAGGAGTATCCTTAATATATTAAAAGCATTTAATTTGTTTAAAATGTAATATACATTTGTTATTATTTAAATTTGAATAATATTGTATTATTTATTATCCCTATTGGCTAAGCACTCTATTTCTGCCATATTTTGTTACTTTCTTTTACGAAATAATAAGTAAAGGATTGTTCAGAGCTAAAGAATTAGTAATTAAGCTTAGAAATTATAAGTAATAATTTCAGTTTGTTTTATGACATACAAGGTTAACGTTCACAGCAACAAAATTATCATAAATTGTGTTGCTTGGAATGTTAACATTGCTTGTCATAATACAAACTAGATTATTATTTGTAATTTTCTAAGTTTAATTACTAATTGTTTCACTGTGAACAATCATTTAGTCTTGTTTTTTGTTATTTTTAAATATAATTTTGAATTATAATGTTAATTAGTTTTGTTAGGGTTAAACTTTTTATATTTCATGGTTTTTTAAATTTAAAATACGTTAACGTACGAAGTACCGAAGAAGCTAAAGCAATCGGTCGTATGTCTGTAGCATTCTCGGATCAAATTTTTTAACAAAAAGTGTTTGTCTCGTCGCCCTGAATCCAAAAATATATATAACTTGTATACTTGGATGTTAGTCGTCGCTCGCTCGTAAGACCAAATTTGTGCCCTATACTCCTCTGAAGGTACCGGAGCAATTTACACCAAATTAGCTATACATAATATTTAGCATCCTATTTGAATCCACTCGCAGTTTAAATACAATCGCATGTATACTTCCCGAGTTATAGGGGCCCAAAATTTAAAGCCCCCCTTAATACTGCTCTTATACAAATAATTTAAACACCCAAAAATGCTACTAATTATTCTAAGATAGTTTATATCTACAAGATTTCTTCATATTAGTAACCCAAAGGCCATTAAAAATTATAATCTGCACACGTTTTCTATTTTATCTATAAATTTTGTACATATTTTTAGATTTAAGCGCAAAAACCATAAATAATATTAAAAATAATATACTGCTGGCATTACAATCACATTATTTGTTATGCTCGCTACTTGTTTTTTGCTGATTTTATCGCATAGGTGCGTTGGACCTATGCTTGTTTATAGTTTATCTAACCCGAAACACTAATAGAATTATTAATGTAATACGGGCTAAATTATGAATCATATAGTAATTAATTTCGTAAGAAATGATTAGGGAAGGGAATTTAGAAAGCGCAGCCTTCGGCAAATCACAAATAAAATATTGCGATCCAAATAGGCAAAGCCGGCCCTGTCTATTGATGTAACAAAACAATATGGCATCTCTTTTTTGGTGATTTGAAGTGTTAAATAGCATAGTGGTAAAATTTTTAATGATAATATATTCTTACGAAAATGGGAGGTCAACAAAGTACAAGAAAACTAACAATTGACAACGACGATCCGTCGAATGTCATAAAAGTATCGGAATCGGTCGTTGACCGGCTGCGAGGAGGCGAAGGTACGCGCACTTAACCCCAGAATTGTGTTAAAAAAAAAATTAAATTGGACATTTTCACACTGTCTATAATTCGTGTATTTGAATGAAATGTATTAAGAAAGCGTGTGTCGAAATTGTTATGTAATAGTTTGTTTTTTTATTTATTTGCAGCGGTAAGGAAAAATAAGGAGAAAGGAGCAGCAGGATATCCCACAGCGATCCCAGTGACACCAATGCCTGTTCCAGTGGGCCCTCCTGTTACTCCTATCTATCCTCAATATATGTATGAACCTTCTCAAACATCCCTTCAACTTCGACAGAATCAAGAGCAAGAACTACGTAGAAATGACGCCTATTGGCAAAGTAGGGTCAACAAATTGGAAGAAGCCCATGAGAAGATTAACATGATTATGGAAAAAGAATACAACGACGCAGTTAGTACACAAAATTCTATTCATTTTCGCTTTTTTATTTTAAATCTATATATGTTAGGTTAAAAAAACCGGTATAATTCGTTAGGGAAAATAGGTTATAGGTTAGCATTTGTATTGATCCTCCATTAAATAGATTTGACATGTCAACGTTGTAGTTAAAATTTAAATTTGTTCTGCATTATTGAATTAATAACAATTCTAGTGTAGTTTTTTAAATTTTCGTGTTATTAACATGTTAAAAACAATGTTAATTAACATATTAAACGTCTGACCTATTTTTGTAGGTTAAAATTTAATATATAACATTTATCCATTATCACTTCGTTTTTACTAAATATCAAAACAAGAATTATATTACAAATTGTATAACCATGGAATCAACATCTAAGGTTATGTAAATCACAATAATATTAAAACAAAAAACATTTATTTTTCGCTCGTTAATATTTACAAAATAAGTCTTCAATTATTAAATGTCGCATTTCTAATAAAATAATAAGCTAAATGATATAAAGGTATAAATTGGTATTATTGGTGGATTTCTACTAAAAACCATGTACAAGAGTGCAGGCCACTCCGCATTATTTTATTATATAGGGCCCTAAAACTCGCATCCCTTCGTAATTCTTTTTTTTTTTAATAGTCAGAAATTTGAGAATTGTAATATATAGTTATTTCATTTATAAAATAGATTGCTATATACAAGAAACGGCCAAAATAATACAAGAAAGTCGAGTACAGGCCACTCCCAATTATTTTATTATTATATAGGGCCCTAAAAATCGTATTTCTTCATAATTCTTTTTTTTTTATTAGTCAGAAATTTGAGAATTGGTTTCGTAATATCATATAGTTATTTAATTTATAAAATAAAATCGGTTGCTATGTACAAGAAACGGCCAAAATAATACAAGAACGTCTAGTACAGGCCACTCCACATTATTTTATTATATAGGGCCCTAAAAATCGGATCCCATCGTAATTTTTTTTTTTAAATACGTTATCAAATATTGTTTCTTTAAGTATAAATGTTGCTTCTTTAATATTCACCTTATCAATATAATCAAATATTATATAAAATATTGACTGTTTATCAATATTTATTTCAATATTATCTGCAAAAACCTATACGCTCGAAACACAATATATTTGTGATTATCGATGGTAAATGACAATTATCAATTTATTTTATTCTATTTTGTTTCCGTCTTAAATAGTTATCAGGCGAATACGAATTTTTTAAACAACATGAATAAGAAATTTAAGTTTTTCCGTAGCAGTTTACTTTACACATTTGTATCCATTAAGGCGCTAGACTTGTTTATATCTCATTCTCTGTCTAGCAACGGTAAATATTAATTAACACAAACAATTTTGTAACGCAGCACCCTAGATCCACAATATGGCATTTATTTTACTACTAAATTTAATTTTTGAAGCTGAAATATGGTGAATAGATATTTTTTTGGAATATACTATGCAGCTACAATAATAAAATTTCGTTGTAAAAAAATATGCCATAATGTATTGTATGATTCTAGGGTGCTGCGTTACAAAATTATATATATATATATATATATATATATATATATATATATATATATATATATATATCTTAATAAGTCAGAAATCAATATTACCGTTGCTAGACAGAGAATGAAATATAAGCAAGTCATAAACGTTTCATGAATGCCTTTTAGTTATTTTTTGAATAAATGAAAGAAAATAATGAGGAAACATTTGTTTGTTTAACGACTGTTTGAACAGATGAGAGAAGTGAATGGGTCATTTGCTGATACGTCAACGGAAAGCAGGAAGCCGATGTGTCAAGAAGGTAAGAAAGCCGTTATGAAGTGCTACCAAAAGTATCCAAATGAACCGATGCGATGTGCCCGGGAAGTGCAAGCGTTCGCAGACTGCGTTGATCAATATCGATCAACAGTTGTCTCAAATCGTGGATAGGTAGATCTAGCTGCAACAACCGTGCAACAAATCAGCCAAACTGATGACGGAAATTACCTAGTAATTGTTTAGTACTTGTATCAGAACTGATTTAGTTCAAAACACGTATGTTTTGTTATTTAGTTAGTTCAGAAACTGACACACATTTGATTTTATTATTATTATGCTATTTATTTAACTATTTCATTTTGTATTTGTTTGAAATTTCAACTCGCCAAAATCAGTTCTTGTTACAAGATATTGTAAATTACAACTAAGCGGTGCATACACTGTAAATAATTCAGACAAATATATTTCATTGTGTTACAATTTTTATGTTTTCCCTTTATTCCAAATCATCAAATCAATCCTGGTTAATTTCCTAATATTCAAGCTAAGTAGCGCAAGCGCAGTTTCTTGGTTTGAATTAAGAATGGCAATGAAATATATGAATTTTAAAAATTTAAATACAGGATTTTCGTTTCACGTCTTCACCTATAATAAATCTTTAGTGTGAAGTGTAGCTTTAGAACAATTGGATAATTTGGCGGGTGGCGATTATTCAGGATACAGAAACCATGGGTACAAATAAATAAAACGTTCCAGATATAAATCACAAATATATCTGGGTTTTATATATATATATAATTTCATTATCTTTTACATAAACTATTGAAATAAAGCAAATTTGAAGTAGTTTTCAAATATATTTTTTATAGTTTGTATGCCCGCGCAAGTTTTTACAAAGTCGGTCTCATTAAATTTAAATAATAAAGATAAATGTTCGATTATTTTATCAAAGATTAGATTTAGATTCTTTCTAGTTGTACCACTGCCTAAATTATCGACAATAATAGAAAACGAGGAAAAACAAAATCTTCCAGCAAAACCGAAAATATTGTTCATCGACGAAATTAACAATAAATCGCAGTATGCTTTCCAATTTTTTTGAATAAAAATCCCAAAATCCAATCAACTTTAAGACTACCCTGGATACGAAGAGGAAATGGGCAATTAGAAAAGGATAATTTCATATTTTTCATCAATAAAATTTTATTCAAAAAAATCATTATAATGTATGACATTTTAACTAATATATATAAATATGTATTTAAGTGCGTAACTTGCAATCTAGATGAAGATTACAATAATATAAAAAATTATAGCTGGTTTTTATTTTTAGTATAAGGCACCTAAAAGCACAATTTAACAAATATACACACAGTAGCCTTATTTTTGGTGTGGCTATAACTACCACTTTTACAATAACCATGCTTACAAAAAAAAAAAAAAAACTTTGCAGTGACTACTTTTATACTTAGTGTCAGGGGCTTCCATTTCCAAACGTGTTTGTGTCACTGATTTTCTTTATGCTACGAGAACTTCGTAGTCGGGGAAGCCGAGCTCTTGACCGCCGTATGCGATGTAGCAGACGCCGTGACTGGCTTGCACTTTGCCCGTGGTCAAGGATCCTTCGTGGTTTACACGCCCAACATAAAGCGCTTCACCATCCTCGCTCTGGCCGCCAGCGACGGCATTTGGAGGGATATTTGCACCGTTTACACTGACCTGGAAAATAAATTAGATATAAAGATACGATTTAAGTTTCCAATATCGAAATAATGTTTCTTTACCCATGTTCCGTTGCATCCGCATAGTACTTCGTATTCTTCGCATGGATTTTCAGCACCGCCCCACGCTACGTAACAAACGCCATGGCTTGGTACAAGTTTGCCGGGGATGAGGCCACCTTGGAATGCAGCACGGGCGACGAACATTGGTTCACCGTTATCCTCACCGCCTTGGAAGCCGCTGTCTGGGACACTGCCAGCTGTGGCACTGACCCAACATTGGTTTGCAGCACTGGATCCACCGCCAGCTATAATTATTTATTAGATTCTTTTAGATGAACATTTTTATGTATTTGGTACGTACCAGCACTTTGTGGTGGTTGTTCAAGGATCCACTGGCCACAGGCACCCCATCCGGTGCAAACGCCGACGTAATCGACTGGGAATGGTTCGGGGTCTTGCCATTCCATGAATGGACCAGTTTCACCTGTAAAATAAACATTTCAAATTTATTTAAAGTTACAACTTCCCTAAAAATCATTTAGACAAACTAATCAGTAACTATTTTATTGGTGTTAGTATTATTAGAAAACATACCTTCTCGGCCAACGGTGATGTTGCCGCCGCCCCAACGGATCCAGAATCCCCTGAATTCGTCGCCGTTCAAGATGCCGGGTGTTTCAGCCTCGACCTTTTCCGGTTTGGTGCGGTTGCGCCGGATGACAGACTTGGTGTTACCCCAGCCGCCGAGGAACACCTCGTACATGGGGTCGGCTTCGCTGGAGCCGGTGGTGAGTGCCATATGGGCGTCATTTGCAGCGCGTACTCGGAATTGTTGGAAACCAGAACTGTTTGGGTAGAACTGGTATTCCAATTTGTCTTCGGTTGAGCATTCTGCAAAACAAAACAAAAATTAATTAATGTATATAAATAATAATACACATATATTTAGATTTAATTTGGTTCTACATTAAAGTATCGTATAATTCTCGTTTATATAATATATATAATTTACGAAATGGTAGATTATTAATATATTCATATTGACATTAAATGTCTAATTCAAATCAATATGAATAAATATTCATTTATCATTCTTCTTATTTATTATGTTAGAACTTTTTCTAGTTCAATAAAGAGTCCTGAATTCGGGTCATATAGTCTTTAAAATATATTCAAAGAGAATATATTAAATAATAAATACCAATCTTGCTATAATTAGTCCATTATTGATTAAATAATGTTTTATTATTAATCTGTGATTTTTTCTTTATAATAACTGGCAACTCCTTGATGAATATAAACTTAATTTGATATTTTATTTCGATTACTAATAATTATAATTATATTTTACTCTCAATTATTGATACTAATATATGAAAGATTAATAAATCAATAGCATTAAAAAAAAAAGTGTCCTACACTTATCTTATTCAATGAAATAATTTAGTAAATATAGTAACAGTGGATACAACGTATAATTTATATGTTTATTAAAAATATTTTTGTTTTGTTTAACTTTTATACTATTGCCTTTTTCAATATAGTAAACAAAGTAACTAGAATAAATCCGTATTACCGGTTTAGAATTACATTTTCAAAGAAAGAGGTTTTCTTCGTAGTTATTGTTTTTATTTTCAACCGGTTTTGTTGTAGAATTCAGACACGACATACATGCATACAGACACGCATAGTCAATAACACAGAAGAAAAAATCGTGTAATTCCGTTAAAATCATTAGTTCGGCATTTTTATGAATACAATACATATTTTGAAATTTTGTTAAAGTAACAGTAAAAAATACATTCCAATGTTTGAACTGAGTAATTCTTTTTAGAATGTGTAATATAGGCAACAACAGTTACATGTGTGTTGTACATTAAGCTACGTACTCTTATTGTATAGATTTGAAAATGTAAATAATATACAATATATCATGAATAATAACTGCATAGATAATGATTTTATTAATAATGCTATGCTATATTATTATTCATAATTTATATCAAAAGGAAGAAAACATATTTGACTATACAAAATAGCCATTACGCATGCGTCATTTTGAAAACAAAGTATATAAACACAACAACGGACATGCATATACCGTCAATTTCATAGTAATAATCTTCATCAGTAATAATGTCACAACAACAATCTACAACGCAACAATACACTACTCGAAAACAATCTCCTAAACATCGAAAACAGTTTCTCGCCATTTTGTAAAGTTAAAAATAGTTTGTATCCATAGCTCTAACATACCACGAATTTAGGTGTTTATAAATACGGGAATACAACGCATAAAAAAATTATAATTTGGAAAAATAGTTAGTCCCGAAAATACTCGAAATTTAAAATATAATAAATGATAATTTATGTACATTCACAACAACTTAAATAATCATTATATATACATTATTTGTTTTTTTGTAATTTGGTAATTTTCCATACGAACTTGCCAAGCAAGTTTCTAATAAGAAAAGAAATATATAAAATGCCAACATTTCTATTATTTGTAAGATGATAAATCTCCAAAATAATAATAATTACTAATGTAAGATTGTATATTTCAATGCGAACAGGTGACAATGCAATAGAAATTCATATTCTATTTTGTCCCACGGTAAATAAGTATATGCTTGACTAAGTGGCGGCCATATTGGATATGCTCAAATGAAATTTAAAACCAGTGGAGTTACACACTGAATTTCTAGCTACCAAATACAGATTGTTCTTAGAAACCCCCATAATTATGTTTAAAACGATTAGATACAATTAGTTCAATTTATACATCCTACAATATGCTTATTTCATAACATTCTTTAACACCAACGTCATTTTGATTTGTAACACCATATTAAAAACATGATTCATGCGTCTATTTTTCGGTATTATTCATTCAAAACAAATCGTCTAAACAACATATCTCTATATTTTCAACAATAATTCAAGAAGACACTTAAATAAAACAGTTTAGAACTGGCATTTTACAAGTGACCTTGACATGTATACCCCTTTTTAAATCTACGCTACTGCCTATGTATGGTTGAATACCGATGACATCAGCGCTGGATTTCAACTTCTAAACTTGGAACGACCGGCATACAAAACCTCTGCAAACATTTATTATACGAGCCACGTAATTGTATTCAACTAGAATGGGCAAAATGAATACGTAATGCACCTGTACATAAGGATCATTTTCGTGAAATCGTACGACTATTTCGAACAGTTTTCCGGTTTAGGTTCCCATTTGTTTTAAACCGGAAGTGGCCAATTTCTGTGATAGAATCAAAAGTAATTATGCGCTCTAGATGCTTAAATAAACCATTATATATTGTCTCTCGGTTTACGAACAATTCACAATTCTATATTTCTTAAAATCGCCAATAGAAAATAATATTTAATAATTTTTTTCGGGCTTTGGGTTAACAATATAAAAAAATCTTGTAGACATAAATTATCTTAGAATTTTTAGTAGTATTTTTGGGAGTTTTAATTATTTTTATAAGGGTGGTATTAAGGGGGGTTTCAAATTTTAGGGCCCTATAACTCGGGAAGTATACGGGCGATTGAATTTAAACTGTAAGGGGATTCAAATGGGGTACCAAAGGATATGTGTACCAAATTTGGTATAAATTGCTCCGGTACCTTCAGAGGTATTTAGGGCACAAATTTGGCCATACGTACTACAAACACAGATGCAATCTCGTTTTACTACGAACATTATTCTAGGTCATACACTGTAACAGTAGGTTGAACGCAGTATAGTATACAGTGACGTACTTAAAATTTATTTAGTATTATCGTCAATATAAAAGTTTAAATAATTAATTGATGAAATCATCGTTAGCATATTATTGTTTATAACTTTATATAATTATGTTTTGGATACTACGCGTGAGTAACTTTTAAAAATGCACAATTTATTTATAATTTGCATATAGAATCAATCAATATGATTGAATATATGTGTAAACATAATTATTTTTAATAATAAATCATTATTTACAATTTATAAATATCAAATATCACTGTAAGAAATGTTAATTGTGGCACAAAGTAAAAATACCGTGAATAGTACATAGGCGGGGAGAATTCATTTTATATAGGGGGTAAATTACTAGCGCTTAATGGGAAAAAAAAAAGTTTAAGACAGTTAAACCACAAATATATAAATAATATTTTTAATAAACTATGTATCATTTTCATCAGTTATATAATATCTTAACCACATATTTTTTAAATCAAAGTATTCTATGTATAAAACGTATAGGCACCAATGCATTCAGCTCTTTATTAATAATGTAGGAAGAAAACATCTTTATAATTTAAAACAATTCAATAAAAACAATTTCATATATATTTTTTATGGCCTTTGGGTTCAAACAGAATAAACTACGTCTAAAAAATTCTATATTCCATCAAAATTTACTTTAAGGGCTTTATCAGTACCTAAGACGAATCTTAGTGTAAAATTCGTCTTAGGTAATTCTAGAATTATAAAATATAATTCGCTGCTGCCGCAAATCGATCGATTCGTAGTTTCGGGGACATAAGAGACTAGAAAACTGGCACAAGCCCGCATTTTTTGTGTTTAGACCGAGTAATAGTTCAATAACCTTCCGATACGCCACCTGACTAGTATTTATTAACCTCGAAAATTTATTTTAGAATCTACAAATAATAATCCAGTTTGTTTTATAACAATGCTACTGTAGTATTGTTTATTATAAAACAAACCGGCTTACTAATTGTAATTTCTAATTTTAATTCCTTTTGGTTAGCTGCGAATGACCTAAACTTTGTAGGTTATGTCGCAGCGAAGTGTATACAAAACAAGATGGCGGATAACCGCATACTCTATGCTGCATTAGAGCACCTGCATAATATCTCTGTAATACTGTCAATTATAAAATATTTTCTACTACGCAAAACCTGTTCTGAAATGATATCATTTATATTTAAATTCCAAAGATGTACATGCCATGCATAATTAGAAAAAAAAAACACTATTGGCGCGACAGTTCAAATGCCGAAAGTGAAAACAAAATGAATCGTAATCGTCTATAAATAGAAACTTATTGGATTCTTCTTTGAGAAATAGTAGTTGCGTTTTAGAGGTCAAATATTGGGCGTGTCAAAATAGTCAAATATAATTATCTTTAGTAGGTTAAATATTTTATGCATTTTAGGGGTTATGTAATGTTATAAAAAGTACCACTTTGTTAATGGTAATGGCGGGGCATAGATTTTTACTGAAATAGGTCACCTATACACCAACAAATTACAAAAATATTACGTCTTATACACTTCTAATACAAAAATGGGCCGGTTTTGCTTAAACACAATAAAAATAGAAATAATTTCGCCTTATACACATTTTTTTTTTGGCTAAATACTTTATAAGATTGACAAATCGAAACAATTTGGCCTTATACACTATAGACATAAGGGCGATTTTGTTTGGTTTTTATTTTAACCGAATACGTTTATACAGGCATATATGATGACGCGACAAGCAGCAACAATATTGCGTTTAATCGATAAGAACCCAAGTTTAATGCGCTATTAAAACTTTTTATCTCTTATTTTACTTATTTCCCTATAAATATACTAATAGCTAAATATATTAAAGGACTTTTTCTATATAAATAAACTTCATAAAAACACTTTTAACACTACCGGCATGGTTGCTTTTTTTTAAACTATTTTTAAGTAATTATTCAGTTAATTAATTCTTTGGAAAATATATTTAAATTAAAGTTAAACTTACCGACTGGAGCTGCCATTTTGTTGAATTAAAAATAACCCAAATAACACTTGTAACTATCACAAACACCGCTCTTCAAGAACTGCAGGAGCGCAACTTTCTGAAGCCGGTTAAATGTGGCGCGGCAAGTCGACATGCGCAATCATTGGCGTACGATTACCTTGGAGTTTGGGGGCATACGCAGAACGCAGATCCTTCCAGAAACAGCAAAACAAGTGATAGAGAATGATGGAACGGGTTTGAATCGATTACTGCACCATAGGTCACGATGACTCATTCGAAAAATAAAACTTTACTACCTAATCAAATTCTATACGTATACAAATAATTGAGTCCAAATATATATATAATTGTTATTGTGATACATAAATAAAAATATTTGCTTATTGAAATTCGTAATCTTTGAGATTAGGACGTTGTTTTTGATACCCCGAGTTGCTAGTATAATTTTATTTACTTTATGTATTAAATGGGTTTTCCATTTATATTAAAAAAAATTAATAATTAAAGAGTTTATAAGAAGTAAAACAAATATTAAAACAAAAAACCGTAATAACGTCACAACGGCCTAAATACAGTCGAAATGAACTTGACGTTACGCTCAGACCATAGTTTGCTTTAAAAAACAAGCACCTATGCGTCCAGCTCGCCTTATAGGTCATATATGCGATGCGAGCAACGGTTTTAATAATTATTGCCTTTTGGTTTACAATTAAAAAAATTGTTATAGATATAAAAACTCTTACAATTCCTTTTAGAATATTTTAATAAATAAAAATTTAGTGCATATTTCAAAATTAAATATATTTAATAATTTTTTATGGCCTTTGGGTTAACAATATGAAAAAATCTTATAGATATAAAATATCTTAGAATTATTAGTAGAATTTTTGGGTGTTTTAATTATTTTTATAAAGGCCGTATTAAGGGGCCTTATAACTCGGGAAACACAAGCGATTGGATTTAAACTGCGAGCGAATTCAACTTCTTTAATAAAATAACATATATAATATAAAATAATAATTAAATTTAGACGTAAGGGACATTATTTAATTGCATATTTTTCAATATGCAGTTCTTTTATTAAACAAATTTATTTATAAAGGTAATAGGAAATTTATTCAATAGTAATGATAACATCTATTAAAATAATTTTCATGTGAAAACACCTAAGTAGCCAAAATATATTCATGACAACAACACGTCACCATGTATAATGACGATACTTTAGAAATGATTGTAATAACATTATAATACTGATGACGTGAAATAAATCACATGTTTAGTGATTCATCTAACGGTTTTTTGATTTTTTCTATTAAGATCAAATTTACATGCAAACATGTGATTATTCGATTATTACGGGCACATCTAAAAATAGCGTGAATTCCATGAAAAATTTTATATTAATTTCGTTACGAAGGAATAGTAATTTCGAGGGTAATTTATGTAAGAAAGTAATTCTCTTAATTGCGTAGTTACCAATTTTTTATTTAGATCATCAAATACGCGCTAAATATAAATATTCACAATATATTGTTATTAGCTTAACGTGTTAATACATTGACAAGGTTAATTATGCATCATATAACAAAATGTAGTAAACGCAATAATAAAATAAGTATAATAATTATTGAAGCAGTTGTACTGGCAAACTTTACCCCCAAATACGTGCAACTTGCAATACAACTACGTCTTGCATAAATATGCAAAAGAAATTTTCATGAAATTACTCTATAAAATGGTGCCCAAGACATACATTCTTAAGAAAGTACTTTAAGTATTTACGGATCGTTTTTAAAAATAGCCATATTACATTTACGATTCCCTATAGGTACCAGTAAGTAACTCATATGTCAAAATAGTCGGAATAAGTAAAACTTTTGATAGATGAGTAAGTAAACAGCTGATTCGGCTATGGTTATCAGGATTTCACTCCTACTGTATTAGAATTATTAATTATCAAACAATGATGAACGCGAATTTCAATTTACAGCGAACATAGCTGTGTATACTTTAGTGTTAGTGGTGCTAATATATTTTGTATTCTTTGCTTTTCAATCAGCGTTCTTTTTTTTGTAATTATTGCATTTGAATTGTTGTATTTTTAATTTTGAAGTTAGTTTTGACTGTATAAATATTAGCCGTATTCTTTTTATACACAATCTCAGCTTGTTTCGGTTAAAACTTATCTTCTCGCTCTGACTACACATGGGGCAGACAGAGCAAGAACATGAGCTTAGCTGAGATTTTGTGTAAAAAGAATACAGCTATTATCTCATGAAATATAGGCAACCTGCGTTACGTTTCTGTAAAATGGGTTGCAAAAATACAGGCCACATTTACAATATTAATATTGTTTATGTTAAAAGAATTAAAATTGTTCTCGTATATTATTAATGGGGAATAAATACATTATTAAAATTGGGGTTTCAATGTAATTTAAATAAAAGTATGAAATAGGTAGAAGCCGGACCTGTATTTGGTAACGTTGTTAAGTAACATGTCAAAATATGCAAACATAAAGTGTTCTGTATGGAAATGAAAGATAAATAACAAATATGTATGACATATTATATATATGACAATGATTTAAAATAATAATGTACATAACAAAAACAAACAATTATAAGTGAGGTTATATTAATTTGACAGTAAAGACAAGTGCATGTGAGTTTACGGTACACGATGAGAAAACCATCGTGGACGTTAATACTGTCAGGAATATTCCTGGCATATGTTATACATTCTATGTGGACATTAGCAACATTATTTATACCGCCGAAATGTACAAAAGAACCATGTTTACCGTCATATTTTAATACTAACCCGAAATTGTCACTGAAAGTGTACACGTCAGAATATTCAAAGCCAACCGGAAGCGAAGCTACAAATATTTTATACATAGACGACTTCGATTATGATGTTCCTGTAGAAAAGTAAGATATTTTACACCATTTATAAAATTCAAATCTATTCGACATAAAAAACATTGTGTATTTTATTGTTGTAATAATCCAACAAAAATTGATAATTAATGCGTTAATTTTGTTGCTGTGTATGCTAACATTGTCTGCCATAAAACAACCTGGAATATTATTTGTAAATTCTAATCTTAATTACTAATTAAATCGCTATGAATGCAGTTTAGAGTACTAATAATAACAAGAAATATGTATATATATATATATATATATATATATATATATATATATATATATATATATATATATATCGGAAATAGCCGAGCTTGGCCGAATGTGTTCATTTTATGTATGTTCGACGCGCATGCGTCTTGTTATCACCTATAACCAGTACTTAATTTTTCTTTAAGTCGATAAACTCTCCGTTATTTAACGTATTTTGTATGCTTCAAAATGAATTAGATCGCCCGTATACTTCCCGAGTTATAGGGCCCCAAAATTAGGAGCCCCCCTTAATACTACTCTTCGAAAAATAATTTAAACACCCAAAAATTCTATGATATTTTATGTTTACAAGATTTTTGTGTATTATTAACCTAAAGGCCATAAATAAATATTATAATTTTAAATTTTAAATAAGCATATTTACAATTGAAAATTAATTAATTTAACTTTTCAATACGTAAGAAATAATATTATTTGTATAAAAATTATAGTTTGGAAACGTAATGGGTATAATTTTTTTTAAATACCTCTTCTGCCGTAAACCGTAAAACGAACAAACCTGAAAATTATAAAAATTTAACTAAATATACACCGTAATAATGAATAAATTGTCGCACGTGTACAATTTTTAATGTGTATTAAACAAATAATATTTTATAACCCAACGTTTATTTATATAGCTTATGTTTATCGCAAATATTTACAAATGAGAGAATAATTTTCTTCTGATAGCAAATTTAAATTATTATAATATTAAAGTAAAACATCCAACTCGAATAATAAAAATAGGCGCAAGTTATTTAAAAAAAATATTAAATCAGTAATTGTATTGTAAAAATGCCTAATATTAATTTTTCAATACACAGTTTCGGAGATAAATAATAAAAACCTTTAAATTAGGCCCATTTTTATAGCTTTTATCTCCGAAATTGAGGAATAAAAAATATGTACGAGGGCTGTCCGACAAGTACTTAGCCTCACCGGCCTATGGCGCCACTGTCGCAAGAGACATAACCTATTGTGTAGTACATTATCTTAGACGGCTACTGTTCAAATTTCAGCCGAATCGGACTCGTAGTTTTGTTTTGACCACCTGTGAAAGCGGGAGTATCCGCAGATTTTTTTTTAAATTTGCGGAAACTCCCGCTTTCACAGGTGGTCAAAACAAAAGAAACGAGTCTGATTCGGCTGAAATTTTAACAGTAGCCGTCTAAGGTAATGTAGTTATGTCTCTTGCGACAGTGGCGCCATAGGCCGGTGAGGGTACGTACTTGTCGGACAGCCCTCGCACAAATACCATGTATTTATTGATGTAATTACGCATCGACAGACAATTTATGAATTTCAGAGAGCTTAAAATCAACATTCCTGCCAAAACCCGGAACAATGGCACCTTATATTTACACGCTGTTGTATACCCAGCAAAACGAAGTACAAAAAAACAATTAACACTCAATGAAGCGATCAAAATACCCGAAGCATCGGTGTTAAGTATGCGACTAACCCGGTACTCCGTACCCCAATATCAAGCGTTTAATTTACTAACCGAAGAAGCTGAGCAACAACATGAGATTCCAGTGACGCATATTAAGAAGAAAATCACAATTATTATGTTAACAGATAGATTAGTTTTGCCGACAGACGGTCTGCCGTATGAGATAATACGGCTGCTGAAATTGAACCCAAAGGGTGAATTTTTGCCTATAATGCAACAAGATTTCTTGCAAACGCGGGTTCATGATTTAGAAATGGTCGAAAGCACTTCGTATAATACGACAATATTTTTGAAATTCAACCCTTGTTCTGCGGGGTGGTTGCGATTTGTACTGCAAGTTGAAAATGCGCTGGGGCAGTTGTTGAAAATGGGCTTTACAACTAAAGACATCGATGAAGTGAAAAGGGTTTTTTCGGAGACGAATGTTTACCTTTTATGTGCAACGATGTTAATAGGAAGCGTACATGTAAGATTTTGTCTTCGACTTCGTAAGGGGAATAGAAAGAACATAAGACTAATTTATAGCAGTAAAAATAGTTGCTGCTTACAGCAAATAAATTACACTCGATATTGATTAATTATTAAATTAATTTAATATTTTTACTCTCTTATACGTAATTTATAAAAGAAAATATTGAAATTTACGTTTTGAGAGTCTCTGAATCCATTTTGACTATTTTCTCATAACGCCTGTGTGTATCTGAATGCTTTATAGCCTATACCGTAGAACAGTGGTACCCAATATTTAGTCTATCGCGAGATTATTATGAATTTAAATATTTTAAGTAGCCACACATCGAATCATGAACCTTATTCAAGAAAAGGCTGCGATTGAAATTCTTTTGGCGGGAAATTCTTATTAAAATTGTAAGATTTTCATGATGAAAACGTGTACATATATATATATATATATATATATATATATATATATATATATATATATATATATATATGTTATCAAATTATTTTATTAGGCTGCGGTTGAAATTCTTTTGGCGTTAAACACCGCATTCTTATTAAAATGTGGGTTAAATGTACGAATTACATGATGAAAAGGTGTATATATGTCATCAAATTATTTAATTAGGCTGCGGTTGAAATTCTTTTGGCGTTAAACTGCACATTCTTATTAAAATATGGGTAACATGTAAGGTTTTCTTGATGAAAAGGTGTATATTTGTCATCAAATTATTTTATTAGGCTGCGGTTGAAATTCTTTTGGCGGGAAACAGCACATTCTTATTACAATGTGGATAACATGTAAGGTTTTCATGATGAAAAAGTGTATATATGTCATCAAATTATTTTATTAGGCTGCGGTTGAAATTCTTTTGGCGTTAAACAGCACATTCTTATTAAAATGTGGGTAACATGTAAGGTTTTCTTGATGAAAAGGTGTATATTTGTCATCAAATTATTTTATTAGGCTGCGGTTGGAATTCTTTTGGCGGGAAACAGCACATTCTTATTAAACTGTGGGTAACATGTAAGATTTTCATGAGAAAAGGTGTATATGTCATCAAATTATTTTATTAGGCTGCGGTTGAAATTCTTTTGGCGTTAAACAGCACATTCTTAGTAAAATGTGGGCAACATGTAAGGTTTTCTTGATGAAAAGGGGTATATATATATATATATATATATATATATATATATATATATATATATATATATATATATATATATATGTCATCAAATTATTTTATTAGTTAAGGCAGCGGTTGAAGTTCTTTTGGCGTTAAACAGCACATTATTATTAAAATATGGGTAACATGTAAGGTTTTCATGATGAAAAGGTGTAAAAAAAATTTGGAGTAATAAATTGGAACACAAATAGGTAATAGATGTTTATAGCTTTTAAACTCGAAATTTAATCGCTATAATTTACTATCCCCAAATAATTTGATGACTTATATAGTTTTAGATAGTATTTAGACCAAAATCACCTTTTCATCATGGTGATCTTACGTATTTAATGATTACCTACTACAGAATATGCTATTTTGTAGTTATTATTTCCCTTCTATTCCCCTTAAAGTACCATAAATTGATTTTAAATTCGATTAAAATTAAAATAATCTTTTTAGTTATTATTCGATTTTCTATCATTTAAAAACGATGTTAGTTTTTGGAAATCGCATCGTACAATGGCTGGATTATCATCCAGGACCGTAATGTGGCGGGCGTTCAGCCAGACAATTATATTTTTCTATTTATTAGATGAGCAAACATCTTTATTAGTTTTAATTCCGAGTGGCGTAGGCACTTTTATAGAGGTAAATATGTGTACATAACAATAAATATTATATACTTATATGTGTATAATATTTTTTGTTTAAGTTTTGGAAAGTAAAAAAAGTATTACGGGCTTCCATTAAATGGGAATTTCCCCTGCCTAAAATTATGTTAAATTCTACACGGGAAGAAAGTGAAGCCGAAGTTCAAACAAGGAAATACGACGAAGAATGTATGGTGTATTTAAGTTATTTACTGTACCCATTATGTATTACTGGGGCTGTATATTCCCTATATTTCCAACCGCACAAAAGGTAAAATAATAACAACTACAAGTGAAGTTTCGCCATTTTGTTATTAATGACTCCTACGAATTGAATTTTTTTTTCAGCTGGTATTCATGGAGTATAACTAGTTTAGCAAACGGTGTGTACGCGTTCGGTTTCTTATTTATGTTACCGCAACTATTCGTAAACTACCGTTTGAAATCGGTAGCAGCATTGCCATGGCGAGCATTTACCTACCGAGCATTTACTACTTTTATAGACGATATATTCGCATTTATTATAACAATGCCGACTGCACATAGACTGGCCTGTTTCCGGGACGACGTTGTATTTGTGATATATTTGTATCAACGATGGTAATGTCCCATATAGCACAGAATGCCTAAAAACGTCTAATAGATGCAATATTTTAAGATGTCGTCTATTAGACGTCTATATGGGGTATAATCTAACATAAACTAAATTTGCAAATTATTTTTTCAGGCTATATCCTGTGGATAAAAGCCGTATAGAAGACAGCATGGGTGAAACTACTGAAACTAAGAAGAATGATTAGTTATTTATTACTTTGATATGTAAACATTCCGTTATAATTAAATGTTTAATCGAAATATTTATTTTGTAATTGTTATTGTTTAGTATTTTTATCATGTCAATTATTTATTTGAAAATCATGGATATGTATAAGTGTATTTTCTGAACTAAAATTGGGTTGTCACACACTTCCGTATTAAATTATTGCACGAAATTTCATTGTATTTTATTCAATTGACACCTTTGCGTGAAGCGAATATATATGAAAGTAGTTTCGCCATAAATGGAAGCGAAACAATTAGTAATTAAGCTTAGAAATTATAAGTAATAATTCCAGTTTGTTGTATGACATACAAAGTTAAGGCGTGTTCAGACCGAACCGAATAGTAATTAAGATTAGAAAATTACAAATAATAATCTACTTTGTAGTATGACAACTGATGCTAGCATTCGCAGCAACAAAATTTACACAATTCATTATAAATTTTGTTACTGTGAACGTTAACATTGTACGTCATACAACAAACTGGAATTATTACTTATAATTTCGCGAACCAAATAGTAATTAAGATTAAAACATTACAAATAACAATCTAGTTTGTATTATGACAAGCAATGATAGCATTCACAGCAACAAAATGAGCACATTGTATAATAAATTTTGTTGCTGTGCACGTTAACTTTGTATATCATACAACAAACTGGGATTATTACTTATAATTTCTAAGCTTAATTACTAATTGTTTCACTGTGAACAATCCTTTAACGTTCACAGCAATAAAATTTATCATACAATGTGTTCATTTTGTTGCTGTGAATGTTATAATTGCTTGTCATAATACAAACTAGATTATTATTTGTAATTTTCTAATCTTAATTACTATTTAGTTCGCTCTGAACACACCTTAAGGATTGTTCACAGCGAAACAATCATTATTTAAGCTTAGAAATTATAAGTAATAATTTCAGTTTGTTGTATGATATGCAAAGTTAACGTTCACAGCAACAAAATTTATCATACGTGTTAATTTTGTTGCTTGGAATGCTAGCATTGCTTGTCATAATGCAAACTAGATTATTATTTGTAATTTTCTAATCTTAATTACTATTTGGTTCGCTCTGAGTACTAATAAAAAACACATTAATCCTAATTTGCTCGCCACAGTACAGAAGAGCTAACGCATACATTTGTGTGTCTGTAGCATTCCGGGATCTAAAATTGCTTTAGTAAAAAATTCTTGTCTCGTCGCCTTGAATCCAAAAATATATATCTTGAGTTTTAGTCGTCGCTCATAAAACCAAATTTATGTCCACTACTTCACTGAAGGTGAAAGTGATTTGAACCAAATTTGGTAAATATATTCTTTGGTACTCCATTTGAATCACTCGTATACTTCCGGAGTTATAAGCCCCCAAAATTTTAAATCCCTCTTAATACTGTTTTTTTATGTTTATTGATATTTTAAAATTAATTTTAAATTGCATGAATAAGATTCTTTTAAAATGAAGACACATTAAAGCATTTATAGGCATTTGATATTTGGAAAATTATGCATAAAGGCGCAGGAAGAAAGGAATGTGTATAATAAAATATATTTCTAAGACAAATGATACTTTAATATTGTTTTATATATATTAATCCCTATTTGGAATCAAATTAAACAAACGTGTATTCTAACATTTGCAGAATTCATTTTATAATATATATTTACAAATTACATTTGGTTTTTTAAAGGAATTTATTTAATTTTGAACAAAATTGATTTAAATTATAAAATTAATGGTTTGTTTAAAAAAAAAAACACGCTGCAATTTCCTAAACACGAGAAATGCAGCTTTCGATTATTATGATGTTGAATACATACGTTTTTAATGTAATAAACTAAACATATTATTAATACTTGATGAACAACTTGCTGATGTCACACATTTCCAGGTTATAGTCGAGAAATTATTAATAATATTTTTCGCGAAATATAATGACTATTTTTATAATAATAATAATAATAACAAAGCAACAGAAAAGAATTTTGTTTAAGCGATTTCTCGATTGCATCGATAACCAGATAAATGTGTGATGTCACAAGTGAAAAAGGCTTTGGTTTGAGAGAATCTAGAAATTCGAGCATTTCTAAACTCCGAACTGGCTACAAACTGAACAATCGTACCACACATCTCAATTGCGAGTTAATCCAAAATAATTTACAATAATTATAACATTTTTTAACAACATACAATTTATTAAAATAATATTTAATGTTTTAGTAAATTTAATGTTTAATTAATTATTTAAGCGTATTAAAAAAATAATTTATTGAGATTGTGGTATATTTTCTTAAACGGATTTTGCTAAAATAATACAAAAAAAAAACATAATAACTATTTATAATAATTAATAATAAGTTAGGAACCAATAGTGCTTAGAAATATTTTAAATTATACAATTATGATATTATTAAAATTTTCATGTGCATATTTCTTTTTTGGAAATTTTAATTAATTAAATATATAATTACTGTAATATATCTACATTTATACAACAGCATATTTTAAATTTTTGTTACAATTGTTGTATTAAAAAAGAGAATTATCGACAGTGTGGCGCAACAAGATTGTAAAAAAAACATTGTGTAACCTGAGTGACTAAATAACATTTTGGTGTGAATCCTATTTTGTGTATCACTTTAGCTGCCAGGAACCAATACAATATTTCGTAATTGCTTTATTAGAAAATAGAAAAAAGATATTCGATAAATAAAAATAATAAAATTAAATAAATAAGGTAAGAAATAAATATTTATTATAAATGTTTTAACAGATAATAGTTGAATAATCTGTAAATACAGTAAATAATGAGATAAAAACAAAATGGTGGATGAGGGTTAGGGGAGATTAAATAAAAACATGAAATATCGAGTTTTCCAGTTCTAATAAAGCAACCGTTACATATACATACATTCGGAAAGAAAAAATCAAATTGGGAATGTTGCATGATCAGAATAAAAAGTAGAAAAAAAAATCCATTTAAAACATAAAACACATTCTATTGAAGCACATCTTCTTTCATACACGTTCAGATTTAATGCCTCATTATTAATTTTCAGAGTCCTGTGCTTTTTGCCACTAAATATAGCGTTAATATTAACAATAGCTATACTATATTTTAAAATACTTCTCAATGCAGAGAAGTCACAACATTTATGTACAAGATTAATCATTTTTTTAGTTTTTTCCATTTAATATTATTTATAATTAGTTCATTTTTTAATTAATTTTTATTTATTAATTTAAATTAAATATTTATAATTTAATAACTTTTTTGTCGCAAATTTTACAACGCACAGTTCAGACTTTGCTTAATCAGACTTGACTTTTTTATTTGGGAACTCACTTTCTTGTAGCTTTTTTTTTTAAGGGGAAAATTTATAAAATTTTAATTAAGGGGGGACACGACGATTATTTATGACAATAGCTAGCACGAATATGGCAACCGATACAGAATTGTCAATAATAATCAATTGACCAATCAATCAATAACAATACTGTAACAATGAACAGTAAAAATTAAAATTTCAACTAAAGATTGTATATTAATGGGAAAATATAACAAAATTTTGAAAATTATTTCTTTAAAGTTAGGAACATTTATGTTATTTATTTATTTAGTGTTTGCTACCAAATATATTTTGATTTGGTACACTTTTTCGATTGTTTGTATTTTAATTTTTGTTTTATCATAATTTTATTAAAACGGTTAACTACCAAATGTGTATTTGGTATATCTACCGATGCAAATTTTAGGTTTTGGGTATTTAAGTTGTCAAAATGCGGTTTTTTAATATATATTTTATGTAAAAAAGCTGCCGTAACATTCATACCAAATATTCAAATAAATGGTATGTTTATATAAAAACGTATTTTTATTTATAATTTGCCAGCTATGTCATATTAAAGAAAGAAACCACTAATATTTTAAATTCACTTTCGCTGCCAACAATTTTCATTAAACATTTTCGTTTATATATACCAAAATGAGTTTATTTGGTAAATTTCACACGCGCGTATTCACAACATACAAACACTGCATTTATATGATTTAGTAACAAAAAAAAAAAAAAAATTAGAACAGAGAGTGCATATTATATGTCATCACTGGTATTATTTCACTTATCTCCTCCGTGTGTTTGTTTGTTTAGGCAATATTTTCGCCCGCGCCGGCACAGGGCAATAATGTTGTGACTTGTGTTAGTTCTTTGTTTGTGACGGTGCGACCGTCGCCTCGATCGTTAAAGGCCACGTCCGGCCCTGTACGTTCGGGTTTCCAGCGGGTGCCGAACGTCGGCTGCCGCTGGACCGTCGCGCCGCCGGGTCCATCCACGCAATCCGTACTGGTACGGCTCTGCTTCGCTTTGCGCTTGAAGTGAACATACACAACTATACACAGAATGACCACGAGGAACACAGCGATTGTCGCACCGCCGGCTATACTCGCTGTCTCCAACATGAATCGCCTTTGCGACGCTAAACAGACAAAACATCACTTTAATATCGATATATATTCACAATTAAGGCGCATTTCTAGTACTTTGGGGTCAAAAAAATCGATTTTTCATATAATATTGATCTCTCTAGAATATACTGGGGAAGGTTTTTTTTGAAGAATATTATTTCTAGCCCAAGATATTTATATATATATAATAATGGAGATTTTTTTTATATATATTCCTAAAAGTATATATTAATGTATAGAAAAAACTGCAATTTAATAAATGGTTTTGATTTTAATATAAATAATTTAAAAGATCCCAAAAAACCCCTTAAGAAAAACCATCAGGTCCATCTAGTTCGAAGTAATGCCGCTCCGCTCTCGGCTATTTTAGATGGTGGCGCTACCATCGACTTTGAATGTTCAAGCAACCAGTGATAGAAATCATGCACGCACACTATTAGAAATTAGCTATTTTTACGCTATAATCAAAGATATTCCATCGAATAATGACTGTTTATTGAATATAAAGGCATTACACGGACACATTGTTACACTTTTGGTCAAAGTTATATTTCTTAATTACATAAAACTACTCAAAACCTATCATGATTAAACAAACCTCAATTACGCAAAAACCTACCTACTTTTTAAAGAAAAAAAAAATATCAGTAAATTCGTAATTGCATAAATAATGCTTGGTAAAAATGATATTCTTTTTGTATTTACAGTTTCGGAGATAAAAAATGAAAACTATAATAAATGACCTATTTTGGAGGTTTTTATTTTTTATCTCTGAAACTGTAAATACAAAAAGAATATCATTTTTACCAGGCATTATTTATGGAATTACGAATTCACTGATATATTTTTTTCTTTAAAAAGTAGGTAGGTTTTTTTTTCGTGCTTGATGTTTGACCTTAACCCATAATACAAATGAAATTGAGAGGAATAATCCTTTAAAATTGCATTCATAATTCTTTTAAGATATTTTTAAAACAATTAAAATTGTATTAATTTTGACAATGCATATTTTATACATTATCGAATAAAATAATTGTTATTTGAATTTGAACTAAACAGAAAATGTAAAACAAAGGGACAAATTGCCAACACAAAGATCGTGGCGCAACGCAACCAATCACAGAAATATATTAATATAAAATATAATACCTAATATCGGTCAACTAACAGACTCAACTACCTACTTTGCGCAGAGACTACTGCGCATTCCACTAGCTATGATTTTATATATTTAAATACTTACTGAATAGCATTTGATTTCCAAATAAAAGCATGATTCAAACCTAACACTAACTCAACCTAACACTAACCCAACCTAACCTAACCAAACCTCGCATGCTATTCATTTACTTTAACAACCAAATACCATTCACCCCTATTCTTAACTTACTATGTTATCATTGTAAATTCTAGTATCTCTAACCTTTTCAAGGCGATCGATCTCTTATAATATTTAACCAATACAACAGTACAATCAATATTTAACTTGAAACCAGTATGCAGTATGTACTAGAATTTTCATCAAAGTTAAAATTTTCTCAAGTACAACCATCATTTTTTCGCCCTAAACTTAATGGGAAACGCAAAATTACAAATGGCAAGTTGAAGACGCGATGCAACCCGTTTTACATGAATGTAGTGCGGTGTCCATGAAAATGGATGGGGAATACTTACGTAAATACGAGCCGTCCAGGTCCTTGTATTCGCATCTCGGGCCCATATACCCATCTGCACATCTAGACAAACAAAGAAAAATGAGTAAAGTTGCATTTAATTTTGATTATGCATATTAGATGTATTAGGACAACAGGGATTAGATTAGGACTGGTGGAGGACTTACTCGCAGTTGTAGAGGAGACTCTCGCCGATTTTGACGGTGAAACAGGTGGCCCCGTTCAGGCAGTACCACGTGGCGTACGCGGGTGGACACTTGTACGTGTGGAATGTGATGTTTGGACGTTGGGTCGGCGCCGGTGGACGAGGCTTGGGCGTCGTCCGACTCGAACACGCCTCTGAAACAATAATCATACCATAAATAAGAATTTATTATTCTATATACATAAATAAAATATAGTTTATTACTCAATTACTGCATTTTATTCAATATTCGAAAAGCTTTCTAGATAACTAGTGTCACCCGTGGGCACCATGTGCCCATATGGTATACAGAACATACGTCAGTTTTGACTCATGCAATTTAATAATAATTACACGGTTTTTCTTCAGTATGTATCGTTTGAAGTGAAAATATTATCTACGAATTAAAATAAATGCGACGGAAACACGTATTTGCTAAAAATATATGCAAATTAGGCAAAAATATGCACCTATTTCATATTTAATACTTCAAAATTGAATAATAACATGTTACTCCCCTTAATCTTAGGTTTTACAATTCAAACAATGTTTCCGTAACTCGTACGTCACTAATTCACATTGAAATACTGTTTTTAACGCTTACGTGGTAGCACTTTTATTTATATTTGTTCTTTGGTCGGTCATTTTAACATAAATGCTTAATAGCGACTGACAAATTTCAAATTAGAGTAAATAAAACTTAATTTTATTAACTAACAATTATTTATATTTCCGATTGACATACAATATCAATATAATATAGCAGATGCCACTCTGTGTAAAGTACACAACACACTAAATACACTTCAAATCATCAAATTAATTGGAGATTTATCACAAAAACTTTTTTGACTGATTTCATTCTGACGTTTGATTGGTTTTTGTCTATTTCAAAGCAAACTAAACTTCAGAAGACTAGTGATTGTTTTATTTCAGTATAAACTATTTGATTTTTTTTTAACATTATTAACAGTCGCCATGGCTCAGTGGTTAAGGGTCTTGCCTTTCACCCTGGAGGTCGTGAGTTGCCAATTTGTATTTTTACAAAAAAGCGATCTACACACACATACATACAAACATTTCTGGGTAATTATATTAATGATTACTGCATTTTATTCAATATTCGAAAAGCTTTCTAAATAATACAATTATAGTAAAGCTTTTAGTCCCGTTAGATTTAGGAGATATGTAGTATGTATTAAATACACTATGGAAAATCTGGAGTGGCCTTCACTCGACTTTCTTATACTTATATGTATATGTAATATAGTTTTATTGTGTTTAAAATTAATTCGCAATGAAACAATATCGATTTGTGTAGTAACTAGGGAGTAAATGAGGAGTTTTCTTCTTATCTTTAATTAGGAATCGTTATAACTGATTATGAAAGAGATATGCGTTATTATAAATATTATTTAACCGAACGGCAAAGACCACAAGTGGCTAATTGTTTACGGTGGGTGGTCGGGAAACTGCATGGTGTGAGATTTAGATAAAACACACAATGTAACTAAATACGTAAGTGCGATCAAATTGCGCCACCCGGTGTAGATATGAACCATATTAAAAAATAAAGGCGAATATGCCACTACACCCCGAAATATAATGCCCCCTGTTATAGTGCAATAATATGCATACAAGATATCCGGAGATTGGTGAGATATCGTGCGATATTACCTACTTGCCACGTGCCGCCACTTCACAGTGTAACAACAGCACGGTCACGAAATGACGTATGATTTTTTTTTTACTTCACTCTAATGAAATTTGATCATACACAATGGTTTCTAAAAAAAATGGTTAATTTTACGCATAAGGCCTAAATACCCGGGTGCCATATGGCTTAATCCGATACACTGTAAAGAAATGAAAAAGGTGCAAAATGCAATTAAAATATACGATACAGAATATTTCTTTTCGAAAGGGCCTTTATTTTTAATACACAGAATAACCATTCGATCAAAATATACTAAAGACAAGATTTGGTACGAGTAAAACGCACCAATGCGTAGAGCTCGCCTTTAGGTAAAATATGCAAGCAGTGGTTATTCATTATTATGGCCTTTTGGTTAACAATATATTGATTATATTAATAATAAAAAAATTAGTGCATATTTTAAAATGCAAAATTACATTATTTAATATTTTATTTTCGGGCTTTGAGTTACCAATATGAAAAAATCTTGTAGACATAAAACATCTTAGAATGTTTAGTAGAATTTTTGAGTGTTTAAATTATTTTTATAAGGGCAGTATTAAGAGGGGCTCCAAATTTTGGGGCCCTATAACTCGGGAAGTATACGAGCGATTGGATTTAAACTAAGAGCGGATTCAAATAGGATGCCAAATAATATGTGTACCAAATTTGGTGTAAATCGCTCCGGTACCTTCAGAGGAGTAGACAAATCATCTCAACCTAAAAACGCCGTATAGTAATTAAAACCTAACAATACATTTTTTTCAAGATCCCTTTACTATCTTTATAAGAAAGCAAACATTTTCATTAACAGTGTAGACTATACTTAAAAATTGTTCATTGAACATCTGTTGCTTTTTTGTTATACAAAAAAAAAAAACGTCTTCTAAAAAAACCGCGCCTGGCGAAATGAAATTGAGAGGGGGTGAGGGATACTTGGATGCTATTTACGAAAACCAATTTATGAACACTAAAAAACATAGCATATGTTTCAATTTCATTATACCAGTAGTTTATAAAAGTTTCACATATGAGTGCCTTTTTTGTATCGAAGTAGAAAAAACTGGCTTTATGTGAATATATTTGCAATCATAATAATTGTTATTTACAGAAATAAAACGCATGAATTCTGGTCAATTCGTTGTCTAAATAATAATTTTTGTACAGCAATAAAACATTTAATTTCGAACACGGCAAATAAATAAAATTAAAAGTAATATCGTAAGTTATGCATCTTCATTATCGTTAAAAAATGCGATGAAAAACGACGTGAAATTAAAATTACAACGTGCTACATATATTTTTCGTTTCTGAATGATAAGTGGTGTGCTATAGATAGGTTATATACCGGTCGGTGGTGTTCAGTATTATAAAAATATATATATGCGTTGTTTGTCGGTTCTGGGGCCGTGTATTGTGTACCCTGTTATTAGTCGCTGACCACCGATGATTTGTGGCGCTACTAGTTAACTTGACCGGGTACTAAACCAACGCGACCACCCTTCCGATTTACCACAGCCAAAAAGACGAAAATAAAAAAGCAACTTAAACTATGCCGCGCTAACGTTTATAAGATTTATATTGAAATTCCTTTGCTGCTTTGTCGAAGGGTACTACCATTTTTAATTTTTTTGATTGTTCTATTACGCTTTTAAATTAGCTTTAATATTCATTGGAACATTCTACTGTACTACTATGTGGTTAAACGCGTGTGAAACTATTTAAAATATGGAGCTAATTATGATTAAAACAAGTGTTTTGCTAAATTAACCGAAAATTAATACATTGAAAAGTTTTATTAGTGGCATTCTTGTGTCGACAATAGAAAATAATTTTACATTGTATAAATAAACACCCAGATATGTCTGTATGAATAAATGTATATGTAGAACGCTTTGTTTATATGTATTCTAAGCTTACAGTGACTAGCCATTATGAAAATTTTGAAATATTGTACTATGAGCCAAAACAAAAAGAAAACTGACCTCTGACCTATATGTATATTAACATATGGCCATTTATCACTTTTAAAAAATGCTGTGCCACTGCAAAATCCAGTCTAACTTTGACACTGGTTACTTATAATAAATAACTACTAAGTTATTAAATGTCAAAATTATAGTAGTTTTTGCCAGTGAGGTTATTAATGTGTATTGAATAATCTATACAAATACAAAATAGAAGCAGTAAGTAAATTTATACCCCTGATTCTTGAAGAAATAAAATAATACTTATTAATTGAATTAGAAACAATACACAGAATTGAATGCAATATTACAATTCAATATAAACTGTCTCACTGGGCGCGTCTTTGTGTGTATATGTAAGAGAAATGCTTTATTTACAAATACAAAATAGAAGCAGTATGGGCATTTATAATCCTGATTATTGAAGAGATAAAATAATACTTATTAATTGAATTAGAAACAATACACAGAATTGAATGCAATAATACAATTCAATTAAACTGTCTTACTGCTGGCGTCCTTGTGTGTATATATGTAAGAGAAATGCTTTATTTATATGGTGTATCTATGATAAGATACATTTATAGATAAATTACATGAATAATCGCCACCCGTCAAATTATTAAATTAGGCGGATTCATGAGTAGTGGACTATATTCTGTATATGATATTGGCACGTAGTGCCCATTAGTTAACCTAGTATAGAATAATAAAATAATGAAACCTAACCTTATGACAGTTAAATAGTAAAGCGAGCATTAAAGTTTTTAAAATATTTAATACCTCCCATAAAACTATTGTCTATTTTCTCGTAGAAAATCGTAAAAATTTCATTTTTATTAATTGCTGCACAAACATAAATAATTAATTAAAAACACTGTGGAATTTTGATTAAATTCTTTTGTTTCTCACGGAAGTTTTTGTTATTGCTTAAATTTGAATTGAAGAAATTTATTGTACCGACACGCACATAGCGTTACAATTTTATTCACAACCAGATTACGATTTTTATTATTATTATTTTTTAATAATGACATGTCACGAAATTTCACATTTGTCGACGACTAATTTTATTTAAATTGGCAAACATTCGCTACACCAAATAAAAAAAAAACTTTTTCATTATAATTCTCTGTTATTTTACATCATATGTATCTTTTTATCATAATATTAATATTCAGAATAATACGACATTCACTTTCTTTCTCCAAAGAGTCAATAATTGCGTTTGTATTAAGATTTATTTACCATAAGTAAACAATAATTTCTCAATTAAATATTATAATTGTTTGTTGAATAGTGACAATTCTTACTTAACAAGCATCGCTACATCAATGACTACAACGTAAGAAAAGCATTTTTATAACCTCTGATTTCTTACTCTCTTAAACGTTAAGTATAAAAGAATTATGACATAAAAAATCAACAAGATTTGTTAATGAAAGTCACGAAATTTCATCCGTAAATATTGACTCTACGAAGTTTCGTAAAAGCAGAGATGATACAATCTTATAAATATGTCCCATACGAAATAACACAATAAACCTAAAATGACATTAGAGCCTAGTTGTAGAAAATCGAGCAAACAACGTATAATAGAAAATATAATAATAAAGAAAAGTAGCCTGTTCTGATTTGGTCAAATACAACACATCTGCCCATCAGAGCAGCATAATAAAATAACTTAAAATACCGTCCAAGGTTTTGAGCAACAACAAAAGCGTAAACCTCACCACCGCACTAGCCACCCCTGTAATTCGATTACCAGTAGGGGGACACTGGTCAGGCCCTTTGCTCATAAAGGTACAACAGATAACAGTATTATTGGGCCGTCAAATACGCTTCGACTAATCAGCATTGGTGCTAGCCAATTACCCGTAGGTAAATATGCATTGACGCTAAACAGCCACTGACTAACAGTGCCGTATCAACCATATTTTTACCGGGGAGCATCATTAATTATATATTTACATGTAGGTATCTAATTATTTAAGAGTGTGGCGGAGTTAATATAAAGGGAATATTATTTGGAAATTATAAAAGATCAATCAAGTGTGATGAGAAAATCAATAGCTTGGAAGAAATTCTACTATTTTTAAAAATAAAATTTAAATATCGGTGGTAAAAGTTTTGCTACTTTTTTTCTATCTGGTAATAAGTTAACAATGTAAAACTTTAATTTACTGTATTAACGTTGTCATACGTTTTACATTGTTTAACTTGTTAATGTTAATTCTTAGTTTAATTCTTGTTTGTTTAAACCCAGCATAAACCATATATATATATTTTTTTACAAAACAGTTTTGCCAAATAGTTTAACATTATTAATAATTCCTATAAAAATTCCTAAAAACACGAAAATTTGTTTTTTATTGTATTAATTCTTAAATTATGTATATTATTTTACCATATTATTTGTAATAATAATTCCTAAAAATTCGCAAACATTACAGAATTATTAAAACACGAACATTTGTATTCGTATGTAGAAAAATAAAATATTGTTTTATAAGAAATAAATGATATTGTGTAATATTAGAAACAGGTAAAAAAAAATTAATTGTCGATTATAATTAGGTTTAAAATACAGTTATGAAGAATTATGCAATTACATGTTTATAACGTGAATCACAGTAATAAACTTAGAATCAAATCTGCATAAGGTTGTAAAACTAATATAATAATATTTATTTTAATATTCATATATATATATATATATATATATATATATATATATATATATATATATATATATATATATATATATATATATATATATATATATATATATATAAATATATATATATATATATATATATATATATATATATATATATATATATATATATATATATATATATATATATATATGTAATAACTTTCCTGTGCGCATGCGCAAGATATTATTAGTATTAAGACTCTAAAGATTTATAGGCATTAGATTGTGTAGATTAAATAATAAAAACAATAACACATTTTTCTAATATGTGTCCTTTTCAAAACTGCCGGAAATTACGAAACAATAGACAAAATTATTATATATATAGTTTTGATTTCTTCAGAATCAAGTTCTTTTTGATATAATTTGGTATATCTAAACTACATCTTTCTTATTATTTATTAAAATTTATTTTTATTTTTTCAAAGAATATACGTAGAGTTCAAAACACTGTACCTAACGATTTCGTTATATTTTCGTAATGAAAATTGAACTTACCAGCGCCGACCAAGAAAACGATGAAAATTGCTAAAATCGTGGCGAATCCAGTGCGAAAACGGACAAAGAATAGTGGGCAATAACACAAAACGTTAGCCAGATTTGCGGGGAAAAGTTATAAATGCCCCGGAACAAGCAACACAGTTACGAAGCGTCTCCCACTAAATCCTAATCACTACTGACGAATCTGACGAACGAAAAAAATGTTACGTGCACTTGCCTAGAATATAGTTTGTAACAACGCCAGTAGATGATACGTATTTTATTTGAATAATGTTTGATTATAATTATAAATTTATTTGCGATTATTATTAAAAAATAATATAAAAATGTATTGTTAAATATTAAAACGATTTTATACTAAAGAAATATTACATTATTCAAGGTTGATTTATGTAAGCTGTTAAAAGTAAACTTTATTAATAAATGTACGATTTTGATTATGTTTATTACTTAGATGTCTGTTTTATGTAAATAACTATTTACTAACCAATTAGAACGAGTTGAAAAAAGTAATACTTAGTTGAGAATTCTTTTTAAATAGAATTTGATTGCAATTTTAATATATTTTACTTTTATAATATGACTTTTTCACTAAATCATGCCAAATAAGATTTAGTATGCGTTAAACGCACCAATGCGTAGAGCTCGCCTTTAGGTAAGATATGCGAAGCGAGCAGAGGTTTTTAATTATTATGGCCTATTGGTTAACAATTTGAAAAAATGTTATAGATACAATTTTTTGTAGATTATATTGATAAAAACATATTTTAATGCGTATTTTTAAATTATTAAATATTTAATAATTTTTTTCGGGCTTTGAGTTGACAATATGAAAAATTCTTGTAGATATAAAATATCTTAGAATTCGTAGTAGAATTTTTTAATGTTTTAATTATTTTTATAAGGGCAGTATTAAGGGGGGTCCCAACCTTGGGGGCCCTATAACTCGGGAAGTATACAGGCGATTGGTTTTAAACTGCGAGCGAATTCAAATGGGATGCCAAATAATATGTGTACCAAATTTGGTTTAAATTGCTTCGGTACCTTCAGAGGAGTAGAAAGAACAAATTTGGTCTTACGAGCGACGACTAACATCCAAGTATATAAGTTATTTATATTTTTGGATTCAGGGCGACGAGACAAAGACTTTTTTGATCAGAGAATGCTACAGACACACGATCAAATGCCACTTTTTAATCATTTTTATGGCCTCGGCAACTGTTATTTGATGTGCAATTTTAAATTATTTGTATATCTGATTGATTCTTCGCAAAAACCAAAAACCGTTTCCAATCATTGGCGTAGTTGTGTCAGATTGGGGGAGGCGGCCGCCCATTACCACAACTAAACAAACAAGCCGACTTGACCACCTCGTTAGTCACACACATCACCATTGGAGTACCCCATCTTATTATTATTATTAGCTAGCAAGTGCCCCCGGCCCCCTAGAATCTCCTCCCCCTCGAGCCGGGCCCTTTCATTAGGCGGTGCCCCTTGCTCCACCTCGCCATTTAAAAAATAGGAACGCGCGTAGGTGGTCGGCGGGCCGCGAAAATAAACACATTCGCCGTCTGTTCTGGCGCGCGATAATTTGACGGTACTTTGTTTGACATAAGCAAGCTTTTGAAAGAGGCTGCATTTTGCACAGGTTAGGTTTTGTTTTTTTTTTGCGCCTTTGTTTGTTTGTTGTTTTTTATAAATTTCTCATACTCTGTTGGTGGTCGTGAATGATTGTAATGTCCGTTTTGATGAATCGCAAGAAATGATTTTGACAGTAATTTATTATCTTATTCCCATTTATTGAATGCAGCCTGGTTTCATATCAGTTGGGATATTATTGAATAATAATTTATCAAAATAAATAATATATATATGGTTGCTAACGTCTATGAATTTTAAATGCCAATATTTCTTTAAAAACATTTCAAGTAAAAGTTGTAAAAATTGAAAAGGATTTCCCGTTACGTTCTCCATTGTTTATTTAATCAATGAACAATTATTCAAGTGAGAAAATAAATCTGATCCATATTTTGTGTAATATAAATGATTCTACGGCAATGGATCACTGCCATGGCTAGATAGGCCCCTGGTCAGCTAGAAATGTGTGTGCTCGTTTGTCACTGTATGCCGACAGAGGCGCTGGCCCACCTGGATTGTCTATCTGTCACCGTTCCAGGTAGCCGCAGGACAGGGGAGAGAAAGAGAGAGATTAGGAATTTTCTTCTCTTCACATCAGAAAGTTGGCCGAGGTAATAGAGCGATTTTGGGGGAGCGACCATAGTAATAAGCCAATAATAATAACTATAGTAGCTCGGACGGTGGCCGCTATTTAGCAAATGGCCATGAAATCACTATATATATAAAGTTTTTGGGGGCGAAAGAAATAATGCGATTGCTTGTTTGAATAGACCATTCATTGCCTATTCGCACGCAACTAAAATCAACGACTTGATATTAGATTTCATTTCACGATTCATTGCTATTTTAGATGATAGAAAATATGCAAATTTTATTTTAATATATAGAAATGGTTGCAACATATTTATAAGTAAAGGAAATGTGATGTTTGTAGACAATATTTCTATAAATTATATTTATAAAACATCTGTGTTATTACACAGGTACTATTGTAACCTGCACATAGGTGCAGGTTACAATAGTTGAATATTGGATTTAATTTTATGCATTAACTATCATATATGAATGTATATAAAAAAGTATTGTAATCATAAAAATGATCGTTCTCAAGATTTTAACAGAAATACACGTTTAGAACATTCCTGAAACGATTCCGATTATATTTTAACGTTATCTCTCTCTCTCTCTCTCTGTGTGTGTGTGTGTGTGTGTGTGCTCTAGAGACAATTATATGAATAATTAAATTTGTATATACATTCAAAAGACGAACGACTATTTTTGAAAACAATATTATAATCAGAAGTAATAATTTACTTTTGCTATTTCTTACATATCTCAAAAACGACACAATGGACTTTTATAGAACGTAAAGACAATCAAATTTCTAGCAACATTTGCTTGATTATTCTTTGAAATTATACAATTCACTGCTACATTTACGTTTCCCTAGTTACAATATACATATTGATATTGTTTCAAAGCAATCATAGTATGAATTTAAAACGAAATAAAGCCTAATTATATAATATAGATAGTAAAAGCATATGAAAGTCGAGTGAAGACCACCCCAGTTTTTTATGCATAGTGTTCCAACCTTGACACTTAAATTTCCCGTATTCTCTAGTAATTATTGACGTATTTTGATAGAATAATACGGAATCGCATAAAATATAACAAATTGCAGAAATTATACCAGTCAATTTTGTAAAAGAAATATAAATACCTATCTCTAATTATCGAAATAATACTATTTTAATATAATTAATCTAACAGGCTTTACGCTAACTTCAAAATATTAATATATAACGGTCATTTTTAAATATTTTAATATCAGTTTAAAATATGCTGGTACAGTAATAGGTCCTTACCGAATACCGTTCAAATTTGATAAAAATCGTACACTGTCGGAAATCTCAGTGTCCCATTTACGAAACACTGAATCGGTGTTAATTTTGTACATAATGGTGTTATTATAATATTAAATTTACACAAAAAATGATAAAATAACATTATTTTTCTTGTACATTTTACACTATTTCAGTGTTTCCTGGGGCATAATTGTTATTTTTTCAATAATGTACAAGTTTCAAAGCGTTCAGGCAAACTTGTGTGCATTTAAGCAGACAAAATGATTAATATGATTGTTTTCATATTGTAAAATTGACTAGATAAAGTATCCCTGAAGGCAATCCGCAGTGTAACATAACTCAATGTTTATGTGCCCCCAATAGAACGCCTCTGTTACAGTTCAGCTTCCCAAACATATACTGTGTGTTCCGATAACAATCAATGTCCAGTCCCAGGTACCCATAGATATATATATATAAATTAATGACACACACACACACACACACACACGCATACACAAGAAGCGAAGCAAAGCGGTAGAACGCGACAAAGGGTGTCACAAAGATATGTCCGTTGTCACCTTGGTATCACTCAGGCATCGCTTCTAATTAGGGTGAATAGCATTTTTTAACTGAGCCCGTGGCGTGGTCAACGAAACTATACGGAATACCTGTCTACCTATATCGTTTGTTTGGGCATTTTTATCACTTTTAGATAGAGACGTTTTGTAAACGATTGCTCTTTGAGATATTTGAGCTGCCCTGCAGCATTCCTATAATGGATTTATACTTAATTGTTCCCACAAAGTCATAAAATTAGTTAATAAGTGATTGCTATCTTGGAAACAATAAAATGGTCGGTTACTTTTATTTCGGTTAGTAATGACTTAATTTATATTTACTTCCTTATACGTACTGTATAAAAGAAAATATTGTGATTACAAAAGAAGCACTGACGTAGAAGTATATTTTCAAATCATTGAGAAGTTTTATTATAGACAAGATTGTATAGTGAGAGATCGGATTCTTTCACGTTCCAATTTACCCCTCCTACTAAATAAGGGTGTCATAGACCACCCTTAACGCTGTGAACATGAGAATTCGTGCTTATGTCGGATTGACGTTACTCCTGATGAAATATACTAGCTACAATGAATTGCAGGTACGTGTTACTTTTGACAAATGGGATGGAAAGTTTGTTCAAAATATAAAATATTGTTTTATTATTATTTTCAAAGACACAAACATAAGAATAAATTTTGACACTCGTTCATACCGCGATTTCCATAAACCCATTTAGAAAATGTGGTAATCATGGATACAATTTAAAAATGTACTAATTTCAAATGCGATTTGGAAAATTTCTAGTAATTAATACGAAATTTAAAAAAATATATCAAACAAATTTGAATATCCTTATATTCTATTTATGAATAATTCTATGTCTAATTCGTGCCGTTTAAGAAATAATGAAAACGTTGCAAACAACAATCTGTTTAAATTTTGTTTTCAATAATACGTTTAAAGTTTCCTGTTTTATTTTCAAAAATTCTTGCTGTAGACCTTTCACACACACACACACACACAGTCGTCATCTCGAAAATAGACAATAATATTTCTGTAAAAATCTAAACGGGTATTTCCGTTAAAATCTCGAGATCAAATATTTTCTAGATAAATTTTTTTTTAGACATCGTAAATGTAGGAACAATTAAATTATTTTAGTTAATTGACGTTAACAAGCAATGAATCGACAATAGGCATAAAATGAAAAATAAAACCGAAATAAAAGAAACCGAAAGTTGGAAATTTCCAAGAAGTAATCATTATAATATTCGGTCGACCAATCACAGTCGAAGCAATTATCGCAGATAATCAGTGCTGATAAAACAGTATAACTAACTTCTTTGGCTATAGTTTGGACCAAATTTGGGTGACCACACAAGACCCAAGTAATTGTCTTTTTACTGTTTCCTAGCGCCGACGTTGTTGACACAGTAATCCCATTAGTGGCCTAAATAAGACAGTGGCGGCGACGATTAAAGAGCGAAAATAAACAATACCATTCCAAAACTCTGCAATGTATCGCTAGTGATCGACTTTAAGTAGAGCTTAGAGTTTGTTGTGTTTAAAATGCATTTGAAAAATTAATCTAAATTGATTAAAATTCCAAATGCTTATTGCGTATTTCTCAAATCACCGTGTGGTATATTTAAGTCACGCTTAACGATAAGTATAGTTGCTCATTTCTGACAAAACGCTGGATATGCGAAAAATATAGGTGCTTTATTTGCAATTGTGCAATTTAACCATTATATTTTGCGGTCTCTATTTTTATTTAAATTTGTGCTAAATTTCGAATACGTTTTGATAGGATAATGATTCTAATCCGGAAACAGCTGATTGACATATTTATTTTCATTGTTATTAGATGTCGCTTACGAAATAGTGCTAGTAAAATAAAATAAATTTTAACTATTTGGATATTTCAACGCAAGATCAACAACATCACGCTCAGTGATGCAAATTAAATAAATTCTTGGTATTATAAATAACATACAAAGAATTCTGTACCGCAAAATTGGAGTAAACATTCAAGGTTAATATATAAATAATTGCACAAAACTATTATATATATATTGTAGTTCAATGTTGAAATATATCAAAAACAACATAATTATAGTCACCTTAAAATGTTTGTGTGAAATAATAATTTAGCTTACGTGTTACCAAAGATTTAGGATTGAAACTCTGAACTTACCTGAAACAAAGGAAAATTATTATAAGTATTTTTTGTTGTGAAATTCATAAAAAATATATTATTTGTTGTATTGTTGTATAAACAGGAGGCCTCTTAAATTAAGACTATTGCCAGGGGGTCTGTGTGACCGCTAAAGAGTATACCAAAATGTATTTAAAACAATAATCGTTAATTATATAAATAAAACTTACTCATTTCACACATAACACTACAAAAAATGAACCGCCGTAATAAGGAATCGAGTCAACACTAATCGAAAACCCGTCAATAAAAACAAAATAAAAATGAGCCGCGAAGCAACAGGTCTGAACAAGTCGACACCCAGCAATCAAACAAATAAAATTATAATATTTAGCAGTTGGTTAGTCAATGTATGTGTATAGGTATATATCGAAGATCGGTAGTACGCGTGCGCAGTCATCGTTTATGTAATATATGCATCATATGTGGTTTTTCAGAATATACCCCGCGCGCGATAGCCGCAGGCGATGGTGATTACAAATCATGAATGAATGGTTTAAGCGGGGTGGGTGGAGACGGCGAGGACACTGCGGCCACGTACTCAGGACGGAAGGGGGCCCGGCCCATTGACGGGGCCCGCGTCTCGTCTGACCTCAAAAACGAGAGACTTGTATATATTATTACCTACACCTGGCGACATACATAATTTCACTGGCGGATCTGCACTGTTTTACATTCACATTTAATAAGCATTCGCAGAGGGGTCTGTCCTAATTATACGAGTAGTTGACTATTTGGCCAACGGTTCAACCTTTTCCCTACGATCTCTTGGCCAAGCCTTCAGATTCACAGAAAAGGTCTGATAATCCATAAAACCCAAATTTCTTAATAACATTTTTGTCAGTGTGAAATTAACTTATAAAATCGGGTATTAAAATGTTTTTATTTTGGCTAAATAGTTGACTGATTTTGACGGTTAAATGATTAACAGTCTGACCGCTTGCCAAATAGTCAACTACCTAGATCTATTATTACACTTTTCCTAACCTAATCCAACATGACCTTCTGGAAACAAAGGTTATCAAAAAAATAATGTAACAACAAATAATAATACACATATTTCAAATGAATCATTCAAACACCGGTCGGTAATATAAATCCTACGTTTGATTTGCATAATATAATATTTTATCGTGGCGTTATACGTGCTGTATAATATAAATTGATATTTAAAAGAAAATTTTTGTACGCGTATCAAAAAATATGTATGACTATTTTGAGGTTTGATTATAATTATATTATTTTATTTCAAAAGAAAATGAAAGGATATTCCGTTATATTGTTCTACATTTGATTTTAAATGTTGACAAATATTAATACTGCGATTATCATAAAATAATTTAGTAAATATGGTACACATAGAATCGACGTATAAATTCACTAATTTCAAAAGCTATTTATCAGTAAATAATATTTTAACTGTCTTGGGCGAAATCTAAAAAGGCAATATTTCGAAAAAAGTTACTAGAAATGTTAGTATTTATAAGATTTACTTTTCTGTAATTCAGGTCGTGTTCGTGATACTTAAAAAATAACACAAGTAAACAAGACCTTCCCGTTGAAATATCCACTTCAATAGTAAAAGGTAATCATTCCCCGGGTAAACAAGTAATTAAAAAAAATTATGTACGAACTGATTACTGAATAGCGTTCACACACACATACATACACATTGAGATAGACAGACACACAGACGTCATGGTGAAAATAGTCAAAATGTACCCAGGCACTCTTAAAAAAATATTTCTATGCACATTTCGTGATAGATTTCTTTTATAATCACTATACTTTCTTTAATACATGGTGTATAAGAAAGTAATAAATATTGACTATTCGAAGTTGAATATTTCAACTAAAAATAATAATAATAATAATATATATATATATATATATATATATATATATATATATATATATATATATATATATATATATATATATATAAAATAGGTGTTGAAAACGTATATGGTAAATAAGTTTGGTTACATAATTATGAGCGGCAGTGATTCGTAACGAAAATAGACATAAACGTGCATTTATAAAAAATGACACAAATAGATCAATTCTAAATAAAAACATGCCTACCTATGCTCTTGCAACAAGGCCATTTCTTCCACCAATCTACATATTTATTTATAACCTAATCAGCTGCTTTTTGTTCAAAAGCACTGACAAAACTAACAAAACAAAAATTCAGGAAAAGTTAGAAAAACACAGGAAGCTGTGCAGTACCGTATCAGCTAAAATAAATCAAACATGTATATTTAGTAATAAATCCAAATACATTTTTTGTATGAATAAATGAGTGTGTAGAACGCTTTGTATATATATATATATATATATATATATATATATATATATATATATATATATATATATATATATATATATATATATATATATATATATATATATATATATATATATATATATATATATATATATATATATATATATATATATATATATATATATATATATATATATATATATATATATATATATATATATATATATATATATATATATATATATATATATATATATATATATATATATATATATATATATATATATATATATATATATATATATATATATATATATATATATATATATATATATATATATATATATATATATATATATATATATATATATATATATATATATATATATATATATATATATATATATATATATATATATATATATATATATATATATATATATATATATATATATATATATATATATATATATATATATATATATATATATATATATATATATATATATATATATATATATATATATATATATATATATATATATATATATATATATATATATATATATATATATATATATATATATATATATATATATATATATATATATATATATATATATATATATATATATATATATATATATATATATATATATATATATATATATATATATATATATATATATATATATATATATATATATATATATATATATATATATATATATATATATATATATATATATATATATATATATATATATATATATATATATATATATATATATATATATATATATATATATATATATATATATATATATATATATATATATATATATATATATATATATATATATATATATATATATATATATATATATATATATATATATATATATATATACAAACTGGGGTACGAAACACTAACTTCATGTATCTTCACTGTCTTTCAAAAGCGATTTTCTAGTAAATAAAGAAATTTGCTTATCTTTAACTGTAATAACTTTATCTTTAAATTATGCTTATTTCCGGGCAACATTTTGACTTATAAATATAACATCTGAAATGTTATAGAGCAATTAATAAATCAGCGTTTAAGTTGACATTACATGTGATTCCGTTGTAGTCTCCTTTATGAGATTAGTGTGAAAAATGCATTAGGCAAGCAGTGGCGTACAGTAAAGTGGGGGAAGTGGAAAATCAAACAAAAAACCGTCTAACTATTTCCTCTGTTTGAGTATGTATTTTGTTATTTCTGATTTTAAATATATATGCTGTGCGGCGTTGTTAGCTGGTAGACCGGATGAACGAACTAGGTTTGGAAGACAAGGCCGGTCTATCCAAATATGGCTGACACGCGGTGTCTATTGCTGAGTTCGTTCACCAAATCATTACCAAATTGGTGTGATGAACGACCCAAGACAATAATACCACATTTGCATAGAAAGTTTGGCGGCACGAAAAGTATTTAAATAACGAAAAATAATACTGTGAGACAACAAAAAGCTAGTAATGCATTTAATTTAATAAGGCTGAAGTGGCCTTCGCTCGACTTTGACTATCTATTTATTATAAAAATCGGTTTGGTAGTTCCTGAGAAAAAGCGCGTTAAATAAGGTACTAATTTCTAGTTTCTAATAATAAATAAATAACATCAAAGGATTATGAAAATATATACTGAGATTGAAATCAGACAAAGCAGAAATCTGCAATTCGCAAATCGTTTCAATGTTGAATGAATAAATGGATGAATGAATGAAAGGAACAACGCAACTTAGTGCATGTAAGGTCAACCGAACATGTACAAAAATACTGTATTTCATATGCCATTGGCGGCAAGCGGCATCAGGCAGGAGTTGGGTTCGCGGGTGCGAGAGGTTGTCGTCTGGGTGTTTATAGTAACCGGAAGGGGAAGTGACGTGTGCAACATCGACGGTGGTGGTGGTGGCGCTGCTGTCAGCGGTGGACCGTGGTGGAAGGAAGTACACGTTTTGTAACTGTGATTTACCTGCACCTCTATCTTTACCTGCATGCACTCTCTAGGTACACATGCCGCATGTATGAATCTCCCCAACTGCAACTGCACTCGGTCTACCACCGCCGAACTTGCATTCGTATAGTTCGCGTAGTGCTAGTTGGTTACTGGGATGACAGGTGGCGACATTGGTTCATTTCGACATTTTTTACGTGTTTGTTTATAAACACATTTTGTTTAAAAATAGTCATAATAAGACAAACAAACTATTTATTTCAATTTTTAAGATTTTAAATCGGTTTATTACGATTTTAAATCAATATATTACGTTTTTTTCACGATTTAGGATCGATTTTTACGATTTAGGATCGATTATTTACGATTTAGGATCGTTTTTTTACGATTTAGGATCGATTCTTACGATTATAACCGATTATTAACTTTTCTTGCAATTTTAAATGGATTTTTAGCCCGGATCAAAAAAATTCCTTAACAAAAAGTGTTTGTCTCGTCGGCCTGAATCCAAATATATATATATATATATATATATATATATATATATATATATATAACTCATATATTTAAGCCCTCTACCCCTCAGAAGGTGCCGAAGTGATTAACACCAAATTTCCTACGCAATTAATTTGAAAGCCCATTTTAATCCGCTCGCAGTTTAAATCCAATCGCCCGTATACTATCCGAGTTATAGGGCCCCAAAATTTAGAGCCCCCCTTAATACTGTCCTTAGAAAAATAATTAATAAACATAGAAGTTCTACAGTTTCTTTTATGATATTCTATATCTACAATATTTTCTCATATTTGTAGCCCAAAGGGCATAAAAAATTATTAAATATTATAAATTTTAATTTTGAAATATGCACTTGTTTCTTTTTATACTTGTAAGACAAGCTGAACGCATAGGTGCGTTGCACCTAAGCTTGCTTACAAGATAACGATATAGTTGATTTAATCTCGATTTTAAAGATTTTAAATCGATTGTTTACTATTTTAAATCAAAGTTTTACGATTGTAAATAAATTTATTACGATATTAAATCGATTTATATACTTTTCTTTCAATTATAAATATATATTTTCTTTTATAAACCAATTTCGATTAATTGAATATCGACCAGTCATACTCTATGGTGCCGGTTCCAACTTTAGTGTCAAATCTATGAACTAATTTCTTTTAGACTGCTGCCACCATTTTTGTCGTAAATTTGACTTTTATTTTCTAACAAGTCACAGAAGTTTATGTTTAACGAATACACAATTCACAACTAATCAACTATGATAGTATACTAAATATAACCTATAAGTTATAACTGTTTTTATATTTGACTGTTAAAAGAAAATAGTAGTGAGTTTGAATTCAGTTTGCAAAACGGTCTACGCCGAGTATATATTGCTGTATAGAGGGTAGAGAGAATGTTTGCAAGGGCTTGGGATGGGAACGCGTACCTATATAGGGAACATCAACATACTCGTATGTAATGTACTGGTCTGCCCACATATTGGGGGCGGTGTGAACTGGCACGTGTGCGGGCGGCGGATGACTGTGCGTGATTAATGCACACTGTGCCGCCGCCATCATCTTCTTCTTCTTAACCCATCCAGCCACATTATTTGATGCAGCTTGTATACATCACGTTGTATTAGCTACACATGTTTTTATAAACCACCATATAAACTCATACTTGAAGAGAGAAAATATATGTTCTACGACTGCATTTATATTGCATATAAGTGAAACCTACATTCAACTGCAAACATGAATGAACATCAAGATCTATGCACGAGAGAAATGTGCACCTATGTTTCTTACACTGTTATTACGAATTTGTAAAGCGTTTACTTTTTGTCTATTTATTTATTATTTTATTTGCTATAATAAATGCCTATTTTGGTGGTTTTTATTTTTTATGTGGCCTTCACTCGACTTTCATGTCCTTTCACTATCTGTATTTATAACAATACTTAATTTTGTTTTCACACTACGATAACTATAAAACAAAATTATATTTAGTGTAACTAGGAAAACGTAAATATAAATTTACCATTTTCAATTAAATGATACATTTTATCAAAGATTAGTAGTAACAAAAGTTGCTAGAAATATTAATATTGTCAACTTTTATAAGAAGACATTTTCTCTAAATCGTGTTGTTTTGGAGATATACAGAAAATAGCAAAAGTACGCCCTTATTTCCGGTTAAGATAGTTATGAAAAATAGAAATTGCACCGGTTTGGCTTTAGAGCGTTCCCACACATACACGTTATTCCGAAAATAGTTATATTCGATTCAGGGATGGTCAAATCGTGTATTTCCGTTAAAATATCGAGTATTAACATGTTCATGATTACAATACTTCCTTATAGACTTCGTCCAAGAAAGTAAAAATTATTATTGTTTTTATTACACTCTTGTAAGAAGTATTGAAATAATGAAAAAATTAAAACTTATTATTTTACCAAAAATACACGTTATTAGTTTTCCTAAATGAATATAAATTAATTACGCGAAATTGTGTGTGTGTGTGTGTGAATGCTGTACATAAAAAACTGTTGAATATAAAATTACATTTTAGAAGTTGTAGCCCGGAAATAAATCGTCTAGTTTTGTAAACTAAATTTAACCCGATAGTTAAAGTTTATTCCTGCTACACGACGAAGTATATTATAGATCCTTTGTACATCAAACTAATATGGATGATTGTTTTAAAATTATGGAGTTAAGAATTTATTAAAATGATAGAAGAGATGAAAATTACACCTTGTTTCAAAGTTAAGTGAGTGAGTAAAAAAATGTGTATAATCTACAATAAAAATAAATTGGTGTTTATTAACAGTGTATTCTTTGATATTATGAACATGTTGTAGTTGTGTGTTGAATGAATATAGGTGTGAACTGCGTGCACTGCGAAGCCGAGGCCGGGGGCGGTGTATGACGCGTCGTAATTGATTTCAGCACTCGCAACCAAACCAGTGTCGCACGTGACAGGGGCACACACCGCATTACATTATTCATTACCGAACATGATTTATTATACGTCTTACCCTCAGACAAATTACTTATTTAAACTTGATTTTGTACACTACATTCTACATACTTGAAAGTCATGATCAAATTACATTAAGCTTTCATTTTATACGCATGCACTCCGAGAACATACGTTCGGAACCAAAGGCATTTATTCAGAACGATTAAGCAATACGAACATTACTTCAAGTGAAGACAAAAAGTATCAATTTTAAATACATTAATGTTAATTGTTGAGAACATATGTTCAAAGAATGTAGATTATGAAAAACAAGTTTTGACCATTTTTGATTCGAATCTGACTATTTTCGAGATATCATCTATGTGTGTGTGTGTGTGTGTATGTGAACGCTCTAGAGCCAGTTGTTGTAAAGTAAATAGGATAAACCAATGGATATAATATTTAAATTTACTTATTTTAGACGCGATTTTCCAGTAATTGGTACGTTTCTGAGTTTTCTTTTTCTTTTCCCTTTATTGATTTTATTGTCTGGATGTTGAAATATTTACCGACTGCACTGACAGATTTGCATTTCAATTCCGTTTCGAAAATCTGATTAATAAGATCGTATTCATACATGACTCTATTGTGTATTTTTTGTTCGACCAACAATAAAAATAAATCAAATTGAGACCAACCCTTAAAAAAGTTTTGCCTCTGTGCTAGTGGCGCCACCATACATATGCGTCTGGCAAAACTTGCCACTATAAGTAGAAAACAAACGTGATTTGCACACTGAAACTCAGCGTGAATTTAACATTCGATTGATACAATATACAACATTTATTTAAATTTATTCTGTCGGGATAATAAATATTTTTTAAACAACCGTATATTTCAGATTATTTAGGGAACTCGCATAGTTGATCCAAAAATGTTACCGTACGACGAACTAAAAATTACCACCAACTTTGTTTTAAATACATTAAACGACCGAATAGCTCTTCCTGGGCAAGCCAAACAAATAATAAAAATATATAATTTTCATAAAGCAACAAACAAGTCTTACAAAAATAAACTACCCAATTTGATAATGATAACATTGCCACAGCGCAATGAAACTTACATAACCCTAAAATAGAATTATTAATTTATTCGAAATAGACACGTGCTTCAGTATATTTAAATAGGTATTTCTTGTAAAAACATTTACCTTATACATCGCCACACACAGATAGACAAACATATATATATATATATATATATATATAGCATATACTCAGTTCATTTATATCAAGATATATACACACACACACACGCGCGCATCGACAAAAGGTGAATGTATCCGATTGTACGAATGTGTGGGTGCTAAGAAAACACACAGACACGTGTTGGACCACGTGTGGAGATATAAGAGAGAAGAGAACCGAAATAACTCTTTATGTACTAGACTACATAGACTCTCTTTGGAAAGTTGGAAAGAAAAGTTTTATTTTAACCATAAATTATTTACGAAATATATTATTTTAGAATACATTTCTTTTACATAAAGATATTCTTATATTTTCACTGTCTATTTAATATAATGTTGCTTTATATATTATTTATATCCATCTTATTGTTTATTTTGTTTTAAATTCATCCTAAAGATTGTCGTGAAACCATACATATGGTAACTATAGGGAAACTTAATTGTAATATAGTTATTTTCGAAGGCGATTTTTCAATAAATAGTGGATTTTCCGCAAAAACTTTTTAACCAAAAGTTATTAGAAATATTAATATCTCCAACTTTGATAAGAATAACTTTTTCCCTAACTTCTACTGTCTTCGAGAAAAATTAGGAGTAAACCGTTACTTCTGTTGGAAGCCCTTGTTTTCATATTGTAGTTAAATTGCATATAACTATAGATTTAAGTAATAATTAGAGAGGCCTTATTTATGATTCCCGTTAAGATATTAAAAATGCATAGAATACAAAAACAAATATCGTATTATATAGGCAGATATATCAGAATAATAATTCAGATATATTTCTTACGTTGTCGGAAATATATTATACAATCTGCAATTTCGATTTTTTCACTGATTAAAATTCAAAAAAACTACGAACACGTTCGGAGGCATGCGGCCTATGGTGCACTGTATCTACATAACCATTTCCCGGATTCAAATAAAGCAAAATAAAATTGATTTTATTTAAATGCAAACCAATAACGTGTTGCTTACGGATTTATTATTAGCGATTCGCACTGCACACTTGCGCGCATACACTGAATATATTATGATAAATATTGATAATTGGACGAATATCACATTATATACAGACTTATTAGTGTTTACGGTATTTTGCACACAGAGTATTTGATGGTTTTTATTTTGATCGCAGCTTACATGAAAAATAGCGAGTGAAATATGCACGCTAATCCAACTTCCTGCTATATGGAGATTTATTCATTATTTTTAGAAACAAAAAAGTGGTGTTGATAGTATTTCTCAGATATTAATCAAATAAGTGAAGTCACTTCGTATTGAAAGGATGTTATTGCCTCGCTTTATCCTACAAGATTTATCTTAATACCAACAAGTACTTGCATGTGTCTTACGTAAAACAACCAGACGTGTTGGGAATTTGAACAAACTTATTATTGGAGAAGGCATTCTTGAAATACTCGTATTAGCGTAAAATACAGTACATTTAATATTATTCCGAATGGAACTTATTTATAAATACAATTTATAAGCAAATTAAGAAACGGGAACAAAAAAAAGAAACTCTAATTTTCAGATCTGTACAATTTAATAAAAAAATCGCTTTGATGTCCACGGCATTTATGGTACATTTAATTTGAAGTTCAGTAGGAAGCAATCGTGTCCCTATATGTACGCCCATGAAACTGCCAGTAGAAACCTTTCCCAGCGTATACAAAAACTATTAATTAAAGTTCACATAATGTGCAACAGTGGTAAAATGTAAATTGATGAGAGACGTCAATATAACTTTTTTGAACTAATTAATAAAAAAATAAAAGATAATCACCCTGTCGCTACTCTGTCAGGTGTGGAGCAATTAAATGTACTTATTGAACCGAGGTACTTGCTACCAATAGGTAGGTAGGTTGTCTGTACCAACCAACCATTCTTTTTGCTTTTTCATTTGACTTCTATCTTTAATACACATAAAACTAACTAGCATAAATCGTGAATATAGATCGTTATTAAACAAGTAAATAAGAAGCAGGTTTCTTTCAAACGTAACGTAACTATATCTATAGTAGTGTCCAGTCGACAGTCCAGTGCGGCCAACTGTGAAAATTATGCACAAATCGTACCAACTGTGCGCGTACTCAAATGCAGATGTGCTCACAGAGCCGCATTCACCAGCAAACTATAGAAACTGCCCCGCGATTATAGCTTTTTTTTTGCAACTTGCAACCCAGACAAAAAAAAAATCTGGAGAGCCTTATACTTAATTTTCACTATATAAGTAATATAACTTTATTGTGTTTTAAATACATTCTAGAATTGCCATGAAACAAATACTTTAATCCGGCCCTGTGTGTTCATGTAACACTAGTGCGTGCCTACGTTATGTAATTATTTATATATACCTATAGGGTTTTTTGTTTTTACACTAGTTATTCTTTTTTTTTTTTAATTCGCATTGGTGATGATAATATGCAAAGTTTTGTCGGCAGATCGTAGACAGTTGATCCACCTTTTAATTCTTATTATCTCGCATTATGTTTCCTTTTTTTTGCTACTCAGTTTATAATATCTCTTGTTATGCCCTATTTATGAGAATAGACTGTTTTAAATGGTTGTACTGAGTTTAATGCATGTTAAGATTTTAAATCTTCAAGTGTCTGTTTGAGTTATTACGTTGTTCATATGCTACTTTTATTTATGTCTAATTAAAATGACTTACTGACGTCCGATATAAACTATACACAATTTTTATTTTCTTGATCAGAACACAAAAGAAAATTGTATTAATAAAAACAATTTTTCAGTAAACGAGTTTTCGAAAAAATCAGCTGTTCAATGTTTATAAAGATTATATTTCTTTAACTCATATTGTTTTAGAGATATTAAAAAAGTAGCAAGAGGTTGAAATAACCTTTTAAAAAAAAAGAAGTTGTCTTTCCAGGGATATAAAAATCTTAATTTCAAAGCACAGTATTGGTTATAGAGTGTTCACACACACACGTATTTGTAGAAAATAGTCAAAATGGATTCAGGGAGTCTCAAAACGAATAATTCCATTCAAATTTTGAGGTCGATTTTTTTTTATACATATACTATGCATTTGAAAGTACAGTCAAGAAATTCTCGTCGCCAACATAATAACAATCATTTTCCAAAAGCAACAACAAAAAGAATAACAAAGACATAGGCTGGTAGTGATAAGCTGCTGTGAATTTGACGTAAGTCTCTTAACACTTTTTATTTTTGCAGATAAATTTCACACATTGTCTTGTGTATACGCGACATCGTGCAGGGCTGTTGCACAAAGCGCGAAACACATTTTCCCACAGTGCATTGCGGCAAGAAATAAAACATATCGTTCATTCGCTGCTTGTAATGCTTGTAGACAGTTTACTTGTATCTTCCGTATACACGGAAGTTACTCAAATACTACCACACTGTTTGTGTGCATGTGTTGTTTCTTTATAAGAACGATATTTATTATGCGTTTACTGTTACTTGAGAAAATGGTTATCACTGAGAGAGCGTTGATTTCAAATTTGTGCCATCACGTTACCGTGACCAGCGCGCGATTTAGAAATTATCTGTTTCATGCTGAATATATTTATCTCTGGATGTGTGTTTATGTATACATATTTGCAAAATTACCAACCAAAATAAAATCACATTTAACATCTCTAGCCGTATTATAAACAGAAAGAAATTGGGATACATTTAAGTAAATAATATGTTACTGTAAAACTTAATCAATGTAATTTCGGAAACTAATTTGAATTTTAATTATAAATAATTATAAACTGTAATATTACTTCAAATGAATACTGCAGGAACGGATATTTACTTTATTATACTAGAAATAATTTCGTAGACATACTGGTCGGTAGTTAAGTTTGCGAAATGTGAAATAGCAGGGAGGCCAGACTGGGCCAAGCCAGGCGCGGCGCGTCCAAGTTGCATCCCGAAGCGTCGGTCGGTCGTTCGGGTGCATTACCCGGCGCCGCCAGTTCACTGTAACACTGTGGAATTAGTCTGGTACGAAGTCGGAGTGCCGATAAACCAGCGACACACAAACACCAATCACACCCAAATCGACTTTTACCTAACTAATTAAACTGTTTGTTCCTGAAATGGAAAAGCACCCGAATGACCCGGACACATTCTATCCCCAACAATTTTAAATAACAAAAAAGCGGAATGACATTTTTACTGCCTTGGCTGAAATTTATAACGTAATTATAGATAAATTCGTATTATTCAAATTTCTGATAAAGTGATAAAGTTTTTACTTTCTTACAAGTAAAGTGTAACAGAAAGAAAATTATGATCTATATGTGCAATCATGAAAATAGACCGCACTTGAATCCGGTGACCTAAAAATATTCAGCAATAAATCACTTTTCATAAATATCAAATTTTACATCTACGAAATCATTTATTCTGTTTGCCTAAAGCTAGTTCTGGCAACTCACATTGAAATATTTATTTCATAAACGATTCCTCATTCTCAAGGAAAATTGAACTACAAATATGTCATGAAATAAACTACCCTTCACTTTTCAGAGTTATTTTCGGATTATCTAGAAGACACGCTCTGTTATAGATTCATATAAGTTGGATAAAAGGACGTCATTGTATAATTTCGAAGTGAACAGATTTATTAAAAAAATCTGTAGTGTCCTACACTGCACAAATAATATGAAATGATTTTCCTGATATATTTATATTGTTACAATATAAAAATATATTACGAATATTCCTATAAATCTCTCATAATAATGGTTCAGATTTTATTATAGGAAATTAAAATATGTTCCTTTTCCTTTCCCGTGTTCTAGATAGTAACAAAGAAATAGGGATTAATTTTAACTACCGTTTTAATCAATATCAAATGCATTCAAATCTAGAGTTCGAAAATTTTAATATATACAATTCTACCGTCGCAATTGAAAATTAAGAAAATCATGATTGCAATACTTCCTATGAGACACTGTCCAAGAAAGTAAAAATCTTGGGTAAAATATGTGTATTTTACACATAGATTGAAATCAACTTAAAAAATCTATTATATCACACACCATTTAACTACAATGGAGAAAGCTATGCAATTGTTAACTTAATACATTTCTCATTACAGAGTTAAAAAATCGTAAGTCCTTGTTTCTACTACAATAACCGGTAATAATAGTGACAAAAAATTGACGTGAAACACACACGTATATATATATAAATATTGTAGAAGTATGAATGAATGAGTATGTTTGTTGGGTTAGGCTTAGCGAAACATTTTCTGTGCCGCTGTCCGTGTCTCATAGCAGCGGTAGACGTCTCGATCGCTACGTGCCGTTGGCGACCTTGCTAGCGTCCACCAGAAATAGCAGGCCGGAGACGCCGCCGCCGCCACCGTCTTGCCGGAAGTTCACCAGTCTTAAAACGGACATCGTATATCGCGCCCGCATGCATAAATGCATATTGCACAGTTATATCTACTTCACCAAGTGCCGCGGTAACTTATGAAATATACATTTCTGTCTGGCGAAATTTCCACTATCGTCCAACGTCAATCGAGATAATTTAACCATCAAGTAAAGAAATATTGATTATTAAAGAAGCTAACTTATTTATAAAGCCCGGTTTGATAAGAAAATTTAAATTGGTAATAAAGGTTTACTATTTTTATATGTATATATTTAATTTAGTAATGTGTAAACACTAGTTAAAACTTGTTCGTAATAATACTCGCGCTTTGAGAGTGAATCTGAGGATTTTACATCCTAGGGGTTTTGGATATTTTAATATATAAACCACTATACGTATCGGGTCTACGCCAGTTGAAGTTTCGCGTTCAAAGAGCAAAATGTAGTGTTCATGTTTCGAGCACCAATTTGTAGCGACAATTCTGGTGATTCGTAACATTTTATGAATGTAATTGAGAGGTGACACTAATTGAAATTTGTAAACATTCCAATAAAAACAGAAATAAATCGACAAATGTTTATTAAGTTGTTTCATATTATAAAAATTGTACACAAAATGACGTAAAATTTTATCTCATAAAATAAAGCAGTAAAATCAAGATTTAGGAGTTTAATAAAACTATTAGTTATAAAGTAAAAAAATAAATAATGCAGTCTCCTGCAAATATGGGTAGACAGGTACTTATATTTAATGTTGGGAACCTGTTTCCAAAGTAAAAATATTTTTAAAGCTTTCTCTATAGTATTAAAAACCATTTCGCAATGCTCTTTTCGGTACTTTTGTTCTACTAAATGACATCGCATATAACCGGTGTTTATCGATATTTAACGACTCGTTAAATATCGGACGAGAGACGATTTAGACATCAAGGCATGTCATCAAGTATGACATTAAGCGCTCGAGACCCTGTACTTCAAACATCGTAAATTGTGCCCAAATAATTATAGATAGGTAGCTATAAGGGGTTGATGGCATACACACAATTACATCGTTAACTGTATTTTCGAAAGTTTACAACGGAATAACCGTTCATAAAGATATTACTTTCCTAGTAATGTATTCGACAAAATTTAATAGTTTGGCAGACGAAACTGTAACTATAAATCAGAACTCACTAGGAATGTAAAAGGAATATTGATTTAGCGAAAATGTAAACGCTCTAACGGCGAGGTGAGTGATGGTGTTAACGAGGTCGCACGATTAAAAATTCAACGCCGTCTAACGAATTAATTAATCCCCATTCATTTGTCACTGGTAAAAAATGGCGTGGATTTTTTCCCACTAAACAAACAAACATACACATGCACATGCTTGCATACATAACAGTTATAACATATGCATACAAGCCGAGAAGGTCGTTGTTGGTTATGTATGCACCCGGCAGGAAATACTTCCTTCTCCGCCACTGGCAAAAGTAACACTATTCTAATAAGAACATTATTCGCATATTAACGGTATACGAAAAGTAAAATACTTCGAATATGTCATTTCCAAGTTAGTGAAAAAGTAGAAACAGGACTTAAGGATTGTTCACAGCGAAACATTAAGTAATTAGGGTTAGAAAATTACAAATAATAATCTAGTTTGTATTATGGATAAGCAATGTTAACATTCAAAGCAACAAAACTAACACAATTTATGATAAATTTTTTGTTGCTTCTATGTCATACAACAAACTGGAATGATTACTTATAATTTCTAAGCTTAATTACTAATTCTTTAGCTGTGAACAATCCTTTACAACCGGATTAAATTTTGTATTCAAAAATAGGAAATATTTTCTGGATTACACACAAAAGTAAAATTTAAGGTCTCGGAATATGATTATTTCTTTATCAGGACTAAAAACTGTTTTTATATATTGATTTACATTTAAAATATGAAATTAATGCTTGATACATATACGTTTGAAGAACTAGTGCTGCTTATGACTTTTATTGGATGTAATTGGGCCCCATTAACAATGTAGTACCGAATAATTGTTGAAAGAATAATACAGAATACACAAATAAATATACTTATGGTTGCTCAACATGAAATAAACAACGAGGTTAAGATATAAACATTAGGGTGATTGTTTGCAACGTACTTGAGAGTATTATTGTTCATGTTCGCACCCTACGTTATGTGCCCAGCATGAACAAGCTCTTACTATTCTCCCTCTGTACTGGCCTGAGAAGCCATACACAGAAAACAGACCAACATCTCAAGCCAATACCATCCAGTATATGTACTTGGTGTCACTGTTTTCACCATACGGAACTTAAATAATTAAGTTTAAGTTATAGTGATAAATAATAACAAAAGCTAATAATTACTTTAAAATTGTTTGGGGAATCATTATTAGAAATAGTCATATTAAATTTATAAAATTGCTTGAAGCTCCTTCAATCTTAGGGTCCACGTAGCTAATGAACAATCCGGTTCTGTAGTTCATGTATATTGCTTAGAAGAGAGCAGAGTATTTGGTTATAGTTATCGATTTTAAAATTTGAAGGTCTCACGGAACTATATTTATATTTTAGTCTAGTTTAGGATTTTTAAATATTCAAAGAGTTGTATTGATTAAAAGCTTTTGGTAAATTAGGTCAAGGAATGTTGCATTTCCTGACTATGATAAATATGATTATAATGTGTACATGTAGAATAAAAATCTTGCACGAATAAATAAGAATTAGTTTGCCGCTTGATGACAATGGTGCGCTAGGCTCGCTGTGTGTTCCCCCTTTTTATATACCTGGTGAGAGAGATCAGGTATTGCGGTTAGTACTTGTATGACATTTGTACATAATGTACTAACCCCTTCTCGCTTAGAGTTTAGTTCGACGAGACGCCGACCCGAACTGACTTTATATATACCTATTGTCTTCAGAGTCAAGGACAAAAGGGTAACAACGATTCGTATTATTACCACTTAAAATCACTGCAAAACGTGCCAACATTATGCTAAATATTTTAAATCGAGTTTTAAATAGTTTGGAGAATTTCTACCAGACACAAACAGTGACTCCACCAAATAACACAGTAATTTAAATGTATCAGTAAATTACTTCTGCTGCAGTGAAATTCTATCGAGATGAATATCAATAAAATAAAATATTACGGAAACACAATACGTTCATTGCACACATTTACTTTGACAATTCGTGTTTTATACATTTTATGTTCTTATCGGTGTGTGTGAACGCTCTAGAGCCAAAACTTAATACTTCAAACTTTAAATACAATTACTGAACCGAAAATAACAATTTGCTGTAGCTATTTTTACAATATTTCGTAAACGGAATGAGTTAGAGAAAAGGGATTCTTATAAAAGTCATAGATATTAAAATTTCTAACAACTTTTATTTAAAAACTATTTGCGAAAAATGTACTATTTACTGAGAAATCATTCCCTAATTACCATATATCAATCGAGCAAAGAAAGCAATATTGTATTAAATGTATAAGTGGAGTGAAGGCCACTCCAGTTTATTACATATGGGTATAAAATGCAATAGTGTAAAAACAATGTTTTGCAAATGAAGAATTTGGTAAAACCAGACGATAAATTTGTTTTTTGTCCTTTAATGTTGAAATAAATCCCAACATCAAAGAATTTTTTCCACCAGACGAAATAATATAAAATAGACATTGTAGCTCGTGAATTAAGGTTAAATTTGACACTTTTATACTGTAGTAAAACTTACAACAGCCATTAAGCAAACATAAAACCAACAAAACAAATGTCACCAGACAGAAGAATTGGTTTTAAATCTTTTAAGGAAAACAGCTTACTCTTTATACAGCAAAACGACCAAAACTCCAATCCAATAAAACAAACAAGCAAAAAAGGGACGAAATCCGTAGAAACCACGTGATGCATTTGTGGCATTCGGAAACGACGGCGACGCCGCCTAGCATAAATAAGGTAGTGTCGGCTCGTGAGGAGTGAGGAGAAAGTTTGGTTAGGGCCGCGATGGGCAAATAGACCGAAGGATGGGAAGATGTCTTGTGTTTTGTTGGCAGACGTCCAGCGGCACGTCATTAGCGACGCCGCCGTCGCTCCAGACACAATAAGAGTGTAAGAGTGAATGTACAAGATTAGTTTATATAGGTACACATTCATGTCTCAAGCCTCTCACTGTATCTATTAGTGTGTGAGTTAGTCTAGTGAAATTGACGTAAGTTGCACATATTTTGTGTGCAATTTTTTGTCGGTTTGGATGCATTTGTATGTGTTCTGTGGGTGTGACTGACTGCATAGCTGTACATATGTAAACACGTATAAGCATAAGAAAGATAAGTGAGGGGCACTCCAAATTATTTATCCATTATATTTATTTATGCAATCTAAATACAACTATTGGGTTGAATCTTCAAATATTTTCTAAGAACCTACGCGTTACACAAAATGAGGCATTTCCTAACTGGTTACTTATTATTTATCTTGATTATAAGCTCGCCGTACGGAGAATTAAAAAAACATTGGTACCTAAACCTATGCCAAATAGTAACTCAAAATATAATGATTAAACTATATAAAAGAGTAAGTGACGTGTGTGTAAAACATAGTGCAATTTTTATGTAGGTAGTTGCAACCATCTGTCTTTTTTGTGCGAATGTTTTGCGACTGTTTTTTCGTCGCTATATCATTCGGGGACAAGGTTAACAAGACGACAGTACGGAGGTATACAGTGGCTCGTCGATATATAGATTATGGCGGCTTGTCGCATGTTTTGAATGGCCAGACGATCGTTTTACGCCAAAGTGAAAGATATTTGCGATCAGGCCAGCCAGCAGCCAGTGAGCGTCCAGGCCAGAAAGAGAGTAATGCTATTCCGAGACATCGAAAGGAATGCGTTATGAAAGGTTTATTTGCGTATGAATGGAACTATTTTCAACCTTGTGTATTGAATGAGAATAAATTTCGGACAATTAATTACGATTAGAGTGATAATCAATATTTATGTTTTAAGAAACTTGAACTGTGTGATTTTGCAGATTTCGTTCCGCTCGCCCCGTAAAATCTAACTCGTTACACAAAATAACGCATTTCCTAACTGATTACATAAATATAGTCGAGATATCCATTTTGAAGAACAATAAGATTTAGCGACGAATATAAAAGGAATGAACGAGAGATAAACCGAGAAAGTAAGAAAACATAAAAAAAAGACTATTTCATTGTGCTTCACTTGTAGATTCTTTTTCATATCTTTATAATTATTCTTATATAATGTCATCAAATGCTTCCGAATAAATAGTTTGATTTTAGTAGTTATTGTCAACAAGAATTTTGTTATTTTTTATTTCCTTTAATAATAATGAACAGCGATCCTATATCCAAAACATTTTTTGGTAATTTATCCGATAGACTTATTTTAATTTAGAATGATTTCACAATGTTACACTAAAAATAAACCCGTTATTACCCAGCGTTTGACGTGATTTTATAGTTTAGCTTCAAATTATCACAAATCAACCCATAATAGTTTTCGAAGCTTTGGCATCTGAGAATGCTTTGATTTCGAAAGAGGATCACAATATACTATATATAATAGTATTTTTGTTCGGTTTAATAATAGGTACATAAGTTAAAAAATACACTAAACCTTGGATAGATAGATAACTTGAAATAGAAGTAATATTAAAAATTGCTGACTTACCGGCTACGTGTATAAGGCTCGTCGCCGCTAAAACCATTAGTGCCCACGGAGGTCCTGACTTGAGGAAAAGTCGTGGCCACGTTCGTCTCCTGCCTGTAAACAAAAATATTTTGAAATTAATATAAATTTTATTAACAATAAAGTCATTCAAGTACAATTTCCTACAATCTTGAAGAGATTTTTCAAACATGCGTAGAAACTTTATTGGCGGGATTAATTATTGTAAATGAAGAATGGACTATATATGATATGGGCACATGGTGCCCCCGGGTTAATCTAGTATATAATTAAATTCTTATTCGTATTTCATTAGTGCTTCCATGCTAATTCGCAAGTGAATCAAGCTAATGAATAAAATTAATAGACAAATAACAATAATAATGAAGCAATGAAACAACGAAAATTGCATTTATTGTTTGTTTCCAATTTAATTACCATAATTAAGGGTTGAAAATAAAGTACATTTGCTTGCAAAAGAACACAGACTGGTGCAAAAACTAATTAGTGCGAGCAGCATGTAATAATAATTAACAGTGTAACGATGAGTGTATGTACGTATTTATGTGTGTGTGTGTGTGTTTAAGTATGTATGTATGTATGTACTAACAACGAAATTATCAGAGTGTGCGGTGACCGGGTGGCTCTACATAAGCACGCGACTGAAAACCTTAGCAATGTATTTATTTTTCAAAAGCAATTCATTGCAATGCAAAGAAATTATGCCTGTGGTTTCATTTAGTTATTTCACCGTTAGTTAAATTCTCTGAATTTCCTTTTTAATTTAATTTAGGCCGTGTCTTAATTAAGTATTTTAGTGTCCGAATTTACAACATGACCTGCGTAGAATGTCTGCGCAGTGAACCAATTGGGGAAATAAATTAAGAAAACGCCTGCATGGGCGTCCGCAGAAATATATTCAAAGAGGGACACAAGCATGTGAAAAAAAGTATAGTAATTAAAAATATAGCTTTATTCTGTTTCTAATTGCCATGAAACAAATATCAATATGTGCGATAATTAGGAAACTTAAATAAAATATGGCAATTTTAAAAAGCGATTTTTCGATAAATATTTTTAAACATAAGTTGCTAGAAATTTCTTTAATAATTGTATTATTTTACTAGTGTCCTTTTTAAGTGCAAAAAATGATATGAGTAACTAAGCGTTCCAGGTTGAAATTTCCATTTCAAATATAGGTTTTCTTTCCAGGAATATAAATAATAGTCAAAAAGAAATTATGGGCCCTCAAAACGGATATTTCCATTAAAATTCCGAGATCGATGTATACATAACGTATAAGAAAGTAATAATTAAAAAATAATGATAAATAATTTATTTTTTAAATGTTACCTTGACCCCTGAGACCTAAGAAAAGTTAATTGTAATTCCTAGTCTTTTATTCTTAAAAATAAAATAATCTTACCCAAAAATCGCTAGTAAAAACAATTTACAATTACGTATTTCTGGTTACTATACATATTAATATTATTCCATAGCAAACGTTGCATGAATTTTATATAAAATAATGAAATAGATACAATTATTTTAAGAAAGTATTTTACTGACTACAACAGATATTGTTTAAGGATTTCTAGATATTTCTGAGAATTTCTACGAATATAGACACTATACGAATTCTAGCACAGGATTCAATTCAACAATTCGTAGTGTGAATTTTAATGTTTTGTTGGTCATTGACTGAGTATAGAATCTAATATAGTCTGCTCTAGAAATCGCATGGAGTAATCTACGCTTCGATAGTTTACTAATACCCTAGAAATATTCGTAATTATACAAAAAGTTGACCGATGCATAACAATGATAATATGATCAAGCGATTTTCAACTTTATCGGCATTAAAAACACTGGAGTGGCCTTCATTCGACTTTCTTATACATAGTTCTTATATATACGAATCTATGTTTTCTCTATGAATAATATATAAACAATTATTCTATTAAATTTTCAGAAATTGTAAATAAAACACAAGTAACCGTTATTCTTTGATCAAGTTACAACTGGTTAGAGTAACTTGGTTACGCTGATTAAACAGAACAAGCTATAAACAGTGATCCGTATAGTTTTGTGTTTTATGAGATACTCTTTATTTAACGGCACGCGAATAAATAACTTCCATCAAAATTTTCATAGACAAGACACCTATTATGACGTTATTCATTGCACTTGGAAATGAAATGGTAATGAAATGCGGATATCAAAATCTGATGTGTTGTAACTTTCTTTCAATTTCTCCGTGTGTGCATGTAAGATGATTGTATTTGATAACACTGTGCAGCCACATCGCAAACTGATTGTATTCTATGTAGTTAATTATAGCTTCAATTTTTTTTTTATTAATTAATAATTATAATTTCTAGAAAGCTGGGTTGTATTATTATTTTAAATTTAAGTGGATTTGTATAATTGATGTGGTTCGCAAGGATTTTTATACGACAATTTCTGGGAGCCTAATTAAACTGACAAAATTAAAAACAACAATCATAGGTGAAAGCACTAATGCCTTCAGCATACCTTACATTACAAAATAATGTTTTACGAGCGACATAGATCCATTTTATATATTTTTAGAATACGGAATATGTAATAACTCTTTATCTAATTCATCAAAACTAATAAATAATGTATATACACCGTTCTCATTCATGTACCGTAAGTTTCAGCTGTCATATTTAATCATACTTTTCTACTAAAACAACTAAAATATTCATTATAATGCTATATTAGTGTATAAAAAAAGAAGATAAAGGCCACAATCCTATAATTTCTACTATACCTATCAATTAATAAATAGTAATGTCAATCATATTTAATCAAATACATCGTATAATTTTATTCATATCTATATTGCTGCAAGGTTAATCTAAGCCTTGTAATTATTAAAATTCAAATTATATAATAGCCAAATATGTAATATAGTTTCGGAGTGTTATTATCTTAAAAGGTACACGTCACAAATGTGACTTCTGGGAAGATGAGTGCTTCTTATTAAATTAAAATTTCATAACTTAATAATAGCTAAATTAATGTAAATCTCTAACTGTTTGTTTGCACTTAAAGAAATTAATTTCGAATGACTTAATTTTGGTGAGAAATTGTTTTGAGTACCTAATTTGTAGATATTTGCATATATTTATCATTTAATTTATGAGAATGTTCGGTTGTGTTGTAATACAGTCGAAAGAGCGGTAAGTGAACGGAAATACACGATTGGACCATCCCTATTTTCGAAATGACGGGTGGGCACCTATTTTGAAAATAATTTCTTGATCGGAAGATAAGAGTTTAATCCTACTATTTTTACAATATCTCGAAAACGGCATGAATTAGAGAAAAAGCGATTCTTATAAAAGTTGAAGATATTTAAATTTCTAGCAATTTTTGTTTAAAAAGTTATTTCAAAAAACGAACTATTTACTGAAAAATCAACTTTAAAAATGGTTATATTATATATTTACAAAGTATTATTATATTTCATTATCAATAATAGATTAGGAAAAAAAAATGATCTAATACAGTTTTTATGCGATTTTTGAATTATTTAAAATTGTATTTCACTGGACAAGTCGAGGTTTGTTTCTAGGCACTTGAAATACAGATAATGAAAGGGCAAGGAAGGTGAGTACAGGCCACTCCAGTTTTTTCAAATATACAATTACTTTCTTGATATATTAATATTATTTACGTTCATAGAATCACATTCTCCTTTAACTCTTCGAAGTTTAAAGAAAAAGTTTCAAATTTTTATCCTCAGTTTTTGGTAAGAAGCGTTCACATAGGCCCACACGCAGTGTCAGATTTTTGAATTAGTAATTGTTATGATTACAAGACTTTCTTTTAGACTTGGTTCAAGAAAAGAACAAATATGCATGCATCAGTGCCTTCAGTTCGAATATAAATAATATATGCCTCATTAATGAATATTGTACATGAAAGTATAAAATCGTATACATAATCAAAACTAGAATTATTGCATAGCAATGTTCGACAACAGCTATCTTCATTTAAATCTCATTAGATCGAAAAAGCTATTAAAATATTTCTCATATATGTATGTATGTATACGTGTAAGTGAACAATTATTCGAATACCCTAGATAGGTGATTTAAAATTTCCTTGGCTGCACCGAACACATCCAGACAGGTGTATTACACACCAAACAAAACGTTTTACTATATACGCTATAAAGGTAGGCCCTTGTGATTATAGAAAGAGGTTCCGATCGCGTGCTCCTTGAAATTACCCAGAATGCACTGTGCATTGCTTTCGATTGGTCTGCGCACGTGCGATGCGTGATCAAGATTAAATAAAGCGAACCTTACAACGCACACACATACGCGTTCACATTTATTTATGGTTATTAAACGCGGCATTCACATTATAGCACGTGAATATTCATTATTTTATATTCTATACCCCTTTTACTTACTTACTCGTTGCGTTATTGCAGTCGATGTTATCGCGTACTTTAAACCAAAGAACGACTAATACACTGACTTATTACAGAAATGATTGTGTTCGCTTTTAAATAACTAAATATGTGAAAAATGAATTATGTATTTTGTTTTGTTTGTGGCATTTAAGAGATGAGAGAAATTACTTATATTCCAGTAACATACATATATAATATATGATTTTTTCTCATATTTAAGTAGCAGAAAAATATTTTCACGGAATGATATATTACAAGCATTATGCAAATAACTACTTGCATTAGCTGAAAAATGCTATTACTGTTTTCAATTATTTATTAATTCGTTGTATATAGTACATACAGAGCTATAGTATTCGGCCGTGTGTCTAGAATATTTTCAGAATAAAACAAACTTATATGGAAGCACGAATGCTTTCAGCTCGCCACTGACTGACCTAACTAGGGGAAAACGACGTGCGGAATATGCATGAAATGTTCCCACTTCTTTATTTACATTTACCGAAGATAGTTGTGAATTATTAATAATTACCGGTTTATGTACTTAATATTTTTGACCTATTTACTTCATTAGTATTAATAATGGCCGGTTATTATTAATATTAACCGATTAATTACTTAAGCAAAACAATATATTTGTATACTAAATATGGTTATAATCGGTTCAGTACTTTCAAAAGATGAAACCACAAATTTTGGTCTTACATTTTTATATGAGATAATTTTATATAAAATAAGATTTAAGTTATTGTATTTCCTGTAATAGAACTATGTTCGTAGATTAATATCACCTAAAATATAAATACCAAAATAATGTGCAAATTTCGATTTATTTCCACAACAAATTCCGTTAGCGTATGCAAAGTAGAGAACCGTTTTAAAATAAATTATAATAATTAAAACAATGTGTTATGAGCATGCACCATGACTAAACCATATAAGGAAACATTACATTATTATAATAATAATAGTAAAAGACTGATGAGTTTGCTACAAATTCAACCTGGTTCATTATTATATTACATTAGGTACCAACATTCATTTCATACCAAAACATTTTTTTTTTTTTGTCAAAAGTGATATGGTATTTAAATTAAGTACTCTACTTCTGACATAGCATAATTCTTAAAATTAGTATAACTGTTTTTAATTTGAAAATAAAAACACATGAAATTGTAAGATTTGTATAGCTGATTTTTAACTGCACAAAAGCTAAAACAAACTGACACACATACGAATATAAAGATACGTACACGAGTGTAGAGCACAGAAGATTATTTTATATTGCCATTTAATTCCCATGTTTTAGTCTGAAGGTGCGTTTTTCCGTGAAACAATTAAAAACGTATACGCAGGTACATGGTGTTATTTCACGCGTGCGTACCCCGTTACACGTGATATGACGAGACGAAAAGGGAACGTCGAATGGCCAAGCCAAGTCAGGTCAGACCAGGCGGGCATTAGCACCACTAATTAGTTTTATTCTTGCTAATTAATTAGTGGGTGTACGGTATACAATACCTACAAATATATTTCATTGCCATCGTGGCACGTGAACCCAAATATTCATGTTTATACGGATGGACATTGCCACTAGTAAACTTGACCTCTACATTTTCATATTTCACTTTTTAGTTCGTACAGAATATATGTTCGACCGTGTTTCAAAATATGAATTTGTATAATTTGTAGACGATGCAATTATTCTATTTTGGCGTCCACACGTATTACGAAACAGAATAAATCCTCTTGACATTTTATGGTAATTATTCCCAAGATTTGACTGTTATATACTATTAATTGTTGCGCTAGTATTTTAATTTAAATTATATATTTATATTATTAGAGATTATTTCCTGTTCGACAGAGTTTTTGTCCAAAATTATTTTTACTTTTTATACGTAATATTAAATAAAGTATTGAAATCATTAAAAAAAAATTATACATCCACATTTTAATAGACATTTTGAGGGTCCCTAAAACCATTTTGACTGTGTGTGAATGTAATCAATGAACGCTCTACAGCCTATACCATTGAACATAAAATATATTAATTTAAAAATTGTATATTCCTGGTAAGAAAATTAATTTTATAAGAGAATATTTCAATCGAAAGTGCTTGACTTTTCAAGTCAATTTTTAAGTTTTTTTAAAAAAATACGAGTTAAAGAAAAAGTGAACTTTATAAAAGTTGTAAATTTGCATGACTTCTAATGTAATTACAGTTATAAAACATATAATTAAACATTATTATAGTGAAATTTCATTAAATTAATTGTTTTTAGTTTTAATTTTGCATTTAAAACAATGTAAATTTATATAATTTTTTACAGAGTATGTTTTCGTAACCGAGATTCAACAATGGTACTTCGGTCACTTAACTATCGTTTAATACCGAGTTTGATTGACTTTCATAATAATTAAACATACTTATCAAGCTTTAGGTATATTCACAGCGAACCAAATACTAATTAAGATTCAAAAACTACGAATAATAATTCAGTTTGTATTATGACAAGCAATGCATTCACAGCAACAAAATGCACACAATTAATTTTAAATTTTGTTATACAACAAACTGGAATTATTACTTGTAATTTCTACGCTTAATTACTAATTGTTACACTGTGAATACACTTATACTGCCATTTGGTATGACATTCAAACTGTTAAACTTATGTGAAAGTATGTATGACCACCAAGGCAGAGTAAGATAATGACATTCAACCTGTTACATTTTAAAATCCAAACAGTTTAACAATTTAATTATGTCATATATAACCAAGATAAGAATCGCACAATAAATTTCAGTAATAAATTCTTGAGTCACACATACACAGACATCGTTTTATCAATGTGATTAATCTAATTAGCGTCGGTGGAGCAGATAACACACAGAGAGTCTGGCCGGAGAATACCACAAACTAGATATAATTATTGTGATATGTGTAAGTGTAATTATGATCTGTTTAGTGGTTTCCTGACCTAGTTGTTTGCTACACTGAGCCGTTTGTAGTATGCGACACATACCGCCGTTGCTTACCAAGCCGTCAATCACACACACACAATCATTCATCATTATCAATCATCAAACATGATGTCCCGCCCCGGTTATCTTAAGCAAATTTGCAAATTGTTGTAGACACGGTACATACATTACTTACTTTGACATGTAAGTATATAAAGTGTATATAGCGTGGAAACATAAACTGATTCATGTGTATGATTAATTGTTGAACAAGTTGATCATTTTTATAGATTATTTAGGGAAGTGTCGCAAACAATAAAGAAAGGTGTTGTTATGTTGACAGCTATATTTTGTTATTTTTTCCCAGTAAAATATCGCCCTTTTTACTTTCTTTTACGAAGTAATAAGTAAGTATAGGATCACTTAAACAATGCGTTTATTTTGTTGGTGTGAATGCTAGCATTGTTTGTCGTAAAAGAAATTGGATTATTAATTCTAACTTCTAATTTTAATTACTAATTGGCTCGCTGTGAATGTAGCGGTTACTCTAAATAGCTCAATTTAACCTAAATTCTAATCTAACAATATCTGAGGATAGTCATGACGTAATTCTACAACTACAAATTACACACGGTATTCAGACACGGCAATTAGGATGGCGCTAAATATCACGTGAGTGAACCATAATAACCATTTGTTTTTATGGCTATCCCCTTGTATGCAAATTCAAGAAACTTATCTTAGTCAATCTACAAAAACAATCTTATTCCACATGGAACGATTACACCCCAAAAACGGTCATTACCGAAACTTTAGGTTGTGTATGTTTAATTTACTATTTTTAATAGTTAACCAATCAATAATGATCAAAATAGTAATGCTAAAAATCTGTTAAATAATCCCATAAAATCGTTAATTCTCGTAAAATAATATTATTACTGTAACCATAATAAATCATTTTGTTTGACACATATAATTGATAACATTGTTAATATTCGTTCAGCGAGTAAATTGTATGTTTTCCGTAGTTTTTTTGGTCTGTGTGTATGTGCAGTGAAGTATTAAATTTCGTCGTAAGTAACCTAGTGCAAAAAGTGCATAAAACCTGCAAAGACACGATACATATGTACGTTTAGTTCGTTTGTGTGATCATAGAGGTCGTTGGTTTGTAATTGTATGTGTGTATACAACAGCAGACACTATAAATTTTGTGTGAACCATTTAATTAAAATTATATATGTATTTTGCGTGTGTATTTCAATGTTTGTATGTGAACCAGTGCTTACAAAACTGTATCACGTATCTTGCGTGTTTATATGTTCATAAATTGTTTGTATACATATCGTTAGCTTCTAAAGACATTTATAAAATATAATGATAAATATTTTAATCTAAATGTTAAAGATAATGAAATAATTACGTATGAAAATTAAGAAAATGTTTCTATAATGAAGAAAACATATGTATAACCATTTTATTTTTTGAGATAATCTAAATATATGTACAAACTTGATAGGCTAGCATAATTAAAAAACTGTACTGTAACTTAATAAAATTACATTTATTACAATTATTAAATTCGATAAAACTAAATTATTTTATGTTGTAGTTTTACAGTAAAAGCAATGTAAATATGCGAATTTTATTACAGTGTATTTTAAAATAAATATTTTTCCTTTCTTATACGCTATGCAAAAAAAAAATTGTAATCACAAATTAACTTAGACAATTAGACGTAACTCTCAAAAAAAGCATGTTTTTTGTGAATATTTTTCTCGAAATGGGTAATGGACTAATATTTTTGATTCTATTGAACTGTTCTTTGCATATTTTTTTGTTTTTCCATTGGGCAGAGGAGTAATCCTCTCCTTAAATGCAAAATACGTTTTAAGGGTCACTGACGCCCGTGTGTGAACGCTCGACAGCTATGTTTTAAATTTAAGAACAAGAAAACCTATTTTTGGAAAGGATATTTCAACCGGTTTGTTTACTCGTGTTATATTCTGAATATCTCGACAACGACAAGAGTTAGAGAAAAGTTTAATTTATAAAAGTTAAAGATATTAAAATTCCTAGTAACTTTTGCTTAAGAAGTTTTTTCGAAAAATATACCATTTACTAAAAAATTAATTTTGTAAATAGCAATGTTACATTTATGATTTCCTAATACCACACATTGATATTGTTCATGGCAACTGTAGAATTAAATTAAACCACAATAAAGCTATATTACATTCATATATATATAGTGAAAACTAAGTAAAACCAATCTAGATTTCTGTTTTGTTTGAAATATAAATATTAGCCATATTTTGTTACATTTCATGTTTTAAATTGTGAAAATCATAAAACGTAAATTCTGATTCTTGCCCTGATTGTAGTATAATATAAAAGAAACTGGTCATGAAATGTTCCAGACATAATCTAAAATGATAGCGTGCAAAAAACACAATCAACAAAATAATCTTTGTAATTTTATCAACACCGAAATCTTGGCAGATGCGCACATCACCATTTTAAAACATGCAATCGTCATATAACAATCGTAATAATATAAGTGAAGTGTCTCCCAGACACACACACCAAAGACATCGGGGCTAATTAAGCGACTTCGTATGCGCTCAAAGACAACTCGAGTAGGCTCTTCCCTATGTCAAGTAGCCCCTCTAATTGGCATCTCAATACGGCGGGCACACGCGACCAGAGCCATTTCTTATTATGATAATTTTGCCCCCTAGTCTTGGATTTGCGTACAGTAGGTATGCTATGTGCGAGATGTACTTCGATTCACGGATTATAATAATAATAATATGATGATTGCAGCAACAAGTTGTGGCTCATGTGTCGTTGTTTATTATGAGAAAGGAAACAGAACCTGTATTCGGTACGGAAAAATCCGGGATACCATCCACACGTGCGTGCATTATACAGATCCGTAACAGGGACTATTAAAATTGTATTACTAAAGTACTATATTAAAAATATCTAGGCAGGTTAAAATAGCCATAAATAATGGTGTATGTAAACTTACAAAACTGTGACAGTAACTAAAAATAATAGCTGACCCCTAACAATGAGTAAAACTAGCGGCGCCACTGTCTTATTGTACATAAAACTACGCGTATATTCGTCCAGTATGTGTGTGTGTGCGTGGGGCTATACATACAGCCCATGACCAGTGTCGGGTGCGTAGGTGTCCGCAGCAAGGCCGTTCCCACGACGGGGAACACACAAGAATAAAAACTGTCCCCTCAAACAACACAAAAACACTCGCACACACACACACAGACAGTAAGAAACTCCACCCGAAAAAACACTACGAGCAAAAAAAGCCCCAAACAATTCTGGAGCGAAGTTCGTCACGCTTTGAAAACAAACCGGCAATCGAAAAAACGACATTAATTGATTTGATGGTGTTATAGTAGACACTTTTTTATGGTAACCTGATGTTTTCAGTTCGTTTTGGCCTTTACCACAACAATGTTGTTCCTTTTTAGTTCGTCGTACAGTAGTAGGATAGTCGTTTTGGCGAATTCATAAATCAGAAATTAATATCACGTAATAATAATACTTGGATGTATGTCGATCGCTCGTAAGAGCTTGTAACCACAGACACATATGAACAATGCGTTCTACACATACATTCATACACGCAAACACATAAAACTGGGTGATTGCATATATATAAAATTAGTACAAAAATTAATTTGAATAAATAAGCTACTCAAAGATATAAATTCTAAATATGGTCTAATTTCTATATTTAAGTTTTAAATATATTTAGCGACAAAATAGTGAAATTGCGTTGCAAATGAATCTGAAATGAACCCGAACATTTTCAAATCGATCACCAGGAATGTCCATTTCCGCATGGTTCATTTCCGGCTAGTTAATTAGAATTTAATTACATTCCACTTTCGTTTTGGGCTACAGGCTGGCCGAAACAGACAACGTAACGTATTTTACCGGAAAACAAACGTCAAACACGTTTTTCAAACGTCAAACAGATATCGTCTTGAAGACACATACATACATACATACGCATACAATGCGCCGTTATACTATTTAATATTCATATTATTATGACTTATGCTTGATAAATATTTAATACTTTTATGTTCAATATTCGGGAAATCTCTAAATTTTACATTGCATTTTCTCTATATTACAAAGAAATTAAATACATTTTGCTTATCACTTTAGCAAAGGTAAACATTTTCCGGCGCCTTTGACGTAAATAGGTTTATTATCGGAATAATAAAATATGCGATTCTAATGCTAAATTTATAAATGACATCAGTAATTATTTTTTATGGTCTTTAAGGATTGTCCACAGCGAAACAATCAGTAATTAAGCTTAGAAATTATAAGTAATAATTCCAGTTTGTTGTATGACATACACGGTTAACGTTCACAGCAACAAAAATCATACGTTGTGTTAATTTTCTTGCTTGGAATGTTAGCATTGCTTGTCATAATACAAAAGTAGATTATTATTTGTAATTTTCTAATCTTAATTACTATTCGGTTCGCTCTAAACACGCCTCTAGGTTCACAATCTGAAATAACTTGATCATCAAACTTGAGGGAGACCTATTCTACTGATAATTAGAGGGATACAGAAGTAGAATTATAGTGGGAGCACTACCGTACGACGAACTAATAATATAGCGAATTATCTAGGGATAATTATTATTTCCAAGGTGCTGTTTTGCGAGATAACTTGGGATATAAGGAAACGGTATAATGTTGTCACTTTCCATAGGTGTTTGCATTATAAAAAACATAATTATATAAATAAGAACAAGTTATAAAACATTGTTACCTCTGCGAAATTATGTTTATGATGATATGTAAATGTATGACATTATTCTGATAACGATCTCGTTATAACAGTATCAAAATTAAAATTCCTACAAGACAGAGAATCGCGCACAAAAACAATTTGTATATAAATAAAATAAATTCATCAAAGTGCTGTTGGCTAAGAGATAATAATCGCTGAACAACCTATATCTTTAAAATGGGTGTAAACGAAAGCATTACCTACAATGCACTTCCTTCGTTGGCAGACAAGGGGAAACCATACGTGAAAAATCTTATTTAAACATCAAATCACGCCAACAAGATGGATGACACCAGATAATTGATAAAAAGCAAGCTCTACTGCACATTGCCACCAAAAAAAAAGAAATCATTCTCACTTATCTAGCATACCCATCACATTTCCTTGTTTGCATTCCTACCAACACACCGCGAAATTTCGGTTTTGCTTTGCATATACACGTTTGGGCCAGTTTTAGTTATAAACAATTTTACCCAATTTTAGCACATCATACGGTAGTACAAAAGATCTATAACATTCAGTCGAAGATTGTTTCAATGCTTGCAAACGTATCAAATTTGTCATGTAATATGAAATTTGTATAAAATGACAGAATAGGATGTTGAATGTAATTAGAAAGATGTATGCTGTAAATTGAGGAATGAGTAAGCCAAAAAACAGAATGGTTTAATTGAGGGTGAGGTGGTTCCCGTATGCGCCGCCACTGGGTTCAATGGACGCGGCCTTGTTTAAGTATGGGATCGGTGAGTGATGATGCTTCTCTTACGAATTAATCCGCCGAGATATGGTTCTCTAAACGGTACATATTTGTGCTATGCGGTGTTGTGCTCTGTGTATACATATATTAGATGTATAGAACTAATATAAAATGCTTGATGGCGTGCGAATGAGTTACAACTTTCTTTTAGTGGAATGTGAATTTTGACAGTCGATTGTTCTATTTTTTTAATAATAATTATAGCAGATTGACAAGGTATTATTATTAACTAATGTCTGGAAAGATCCAAAAATATATTCGGTTATTTTATCATCATTTCATTTGTAAATTGGACTTTCCTAATATATATATATATATAAATTAAATCTGGGTATTTATACTATTAAAATTTATAGTGTTATTATAATAACGGTAAGGAGGCGACCGTATGTGATATGGGTACAGGGTGCCCACGAGTGCACCTACTGGATAAAATAACATTTAAAAATATTTACATAACGAACTGTATTAGAAAAATATCGCTATTTGCCAATAGCCTATGGATAATACGTAACAATTGCATAATGCAGTGTCCCCATTTCACGTACGTCAATGTCGCGACAATCACGGTGTGTGTGAAATAACCCCAAGTTCACACGTTAACTCAAACATACATGATACAAAAACTGAATACACACACTCATATATAAACATACATATAGTACATGCATGCAAAAACATGTCTGTCACCCACGCATCGATGCCCTCCCCCTTAAGCCGGTCGTGGCGGTGACGGATTGACAAGTTCCTAAGCATTGACCATACATACATATATAGTCCATGTGTACCAACACTACAGCTATACACCTGTTCGACAAAATATGTTACGTAGTTCGTCTATATGCGAGTAGAAAGTCACTGTCAGCGCATACTTGTTTCCGTAATTGGTAATTTGCGATTGCCGGATCGCCCTCGTCACCTCGAACGCATTATATTTATACTAGCTTGCCCTAAGAAACTCCTCTATGGAGTTGCAAAAAATTAACCAGCCAATGTAATACGGTTAAATATTTAACCATGTAAACATAAAATATCTTAGAATTTTTGGGTGTTTTAATTATTTTTATAAGGGCAATATTAAGGGGCCCTATAACTCGGGAAGTATACGGGCGATTGGATTTAAACTGCGACCGGATTCAAATGGGATGCCAAATAATATGTGTACCAAATTTGGTGTGAATCGCTCCGGTACCTTCAGAGGCGTAGAAAGCACAAATTTGGTCGAGCGAGCGACGACTAACATCCAAGTATATAAGTTATATATATATTTTTGGATTCAGGGCGACGAGACAAACACTTTTTGTTTATGAAACTTTTGATCCGAGAATGCTACAGACACACGACCGAATGCTTTAGCTTCTCCGGTACTTCGTACGGCGAGCTAAAAACGCCAATAGTGCCCTTATGTTTTCTGTGTTTAATTCACATCAGCACAAACACTGTTATATGATCGTGGATGTTTGAGAGTTTTACAGACGTTCGCCCACAGTCAATTTGGCCACTTCCTTAACTTATTAAAACCACACACAACACGCATATTATAATAAAACTAGCTCTGCATTGTCTTTACTGAACGAACACGAAGGCACACTCTATGTATCTACATCGTTTATTTCTTTCTTTTTGTGTTCCAACTCTCGCTTCAACTTATATTATTACTATTTTTAATAACAATTATAAATATCTTAAAAAAGAAATAAAATCTTGAGAACCTATATTATAATATCACACGCATGTCAAATAGGTTTTAATTACTTTTAAATGTCCTAGTGATGCAACAATTATTGTAATTATGTCACATACACTTATATTTTGGACAAGAAATGTTTCCGTACTTCGACGTAGTACAAAAAGAAGTATTGTAATCCAGGAAGAACCGAGAACGACCGAAAGAATGAGAAAAGCAGAGAAAGATTTGTTAAACTTCCAAAATATTTTTAGCTGTGTAGAAATTAAATTATAGTAGGTGAAACTAAGCAACGTATCTAAATAAAGGACGTATTAACATAGTTAATGGTATACATTTAATTTTCACAGATAATTAAAATCTAAATCTGTACTGTGTTGTTCATCAATAATAAATGTGTTAGTCTCATTCTAACGATGCAAAAATATATAATTAATATGGACGTTGCGCGAACTACAGAGAATTTCGCGTGTGTCTTTCAAAGCTGATGGCTCGACATTAATGTATTATGCATATGGCACCATCAATGTTGGTTGTAAAGTGATGTGTGTTCTGTTTTGTACGAGTTCATACATACATACGTGTATTAAATGCGTATACACATATATATGTACGTTTGTGTAAGTGGGTCAAACGGCGTGGGTGTGCAGGAAACGATCATGAACTATACGGGTGACGTTTGCAATCAGTCATGAATGCACCTACTCACGAGCAAGATCTTGCTACTAGCACTAGGGTCGAAGGTATATTAGATTAGATTATTGGCGACAACTATTTCATCATTCGCTCCTGGAATTATCAGGTAAACATACGTAATGTTTTGTTTCCCTACTTACAATTAAATATTGATTTTATTTTATAGCTAACGTAGGGTGAATTTAAAAGAAAATTAAAGACTATTATAAATGAGATATTGAATACTATAAACTATAAAAATTCTGCAGATTGTGAACACCATAAAATAATTTAATTCTAAAATATTCAATAAAATAATATTTAACTTTATTTATCTTCAGATTGTTAAGGTCATAATATTATCTTTTTATTGTTTTAGTACTTTGTAACTAGTTTAAGATTAATAAAAATTAGCATATGTGACAATAGCTACTAGTTTCCACTAGTAGTAATATGATGACATAAATTTAAATCATAATATACTTATGTACCGTTGGCAAGTGAGCCACTGACATAACACGTGAAATTATTTAACCTTTGCCCGAAACATGGCCATTTTTAATATGCAAGTTACCTTCATTTAATAACCTTATCAATTTAATCATATGTAATAATAGACTATTGTGTAATATTAAAGAATAAATCAGTTTTATAGTGTTTCCTTTTATATGCAAATTATGATTGATAATGTATATATAATGAACCTTTCCCAAAAGCAATAAAAGCAGATAAATTTAGAAATGTACACAATGTAAAAAATAATGGCATGAAAAAAAAAACTATGTGAAAAAGGGAATATAAAAAGAATGTTCAGTGTCTTGTATAGATATTTATATTATGTTATTACAGAGAGAAAGCAGATATTTCGACCAAACTTTCATTTTGTTTTATATTTTGACATTCGTTGATATTGTGATTATTAAGACATAATGTCGTAAATGTGGCAACCATGGATATAACACATACTAATTTAGCAATTTTTCTAGCAAAACAGCGATGTTTTTGTAAATTTTACATTTTTTTGAGAATACTTTTGAAACAAAACACATTTTATCTTCAACAGTTTATTTTCTGTACGGTGCTCACACATACAGACATACAGACAGATACATACATACAGACAGACACGCAAAGAGTCAAAATAAAATTTCGAGTTCGGAAAATTTCTTTTAGATTTCATCCAAGAAAATAAAAATCAGATAAAATTATGATTATTACTTATGTATTATTATGTGGTCGTATTATGTAAATAAAGTAAATTTATATATTTTTAAACATCAGATAACGTAAAAATTCACACAATTGTTAAAAAAAGGAATCCCAATTATCTATAAATCCTAAAATCCTTATATGAATTAAAATTATCTGATTAAATAACTAATGGTCAGTGTCTAGATATGAGTAATTAAGAATTATTAGTTTATCGCTAATTAAAATTGTTTAATTACATATTTACTACAACTAATTAACAAGCGCATTCGTCATTTATATATGATTTTAAATCAGTATTTTTTTTTTACTACTGATAAAATTTATAGGTACAATTCTACACTCTTAAAAGAAAAGGAAAAATCGGTATCTATAAAACGCTAGTTTTGGAATAAAACGTAGACATATCCGTAACAAAACATGTATTCATGCTTATGTAGTTACACAATTCCCTAAACGAATACATAAACGGAGCATATTTTAAGTCCGAACTAGTTTTATAATTGTAATAACCGATTAAATTTTGGCTCAGACAATGTGACAAATTATAAATATTGTTAATTAATAAGTATCTAACATTGTTATTAACAAAGCACGTAGAGTACTTTAATGCACAATAATTACCCAATTAAATTTGAGCATTTGAATCGTACACTGTAAAGAATTGGTGTAAAATAAAAATGTGCATATTTATAATAAAAATATATAATTCTTTTACAGTGTAGGTTGTATTAAAAGATTTGTAATGTTCTCGAAATAGTATAAGTGTAAAATTAACGTAAAGTTTTGAGGGTGGGGTTAACTCACCTGAGAATCTGGCTAGAAATCGTTGTAAGCCGGTGGCCAGTGTCGTCGTAAGCAGGACAAGAAGGGGCAGTGATGCCCCGCATTGTGTCGCAGGCGGTAGCTGATGTGGGGGCTGTGTGTCCGCCCCGCCCGATGGTCGCCTCCGCGACCACATCACGTGCGCCACTGAAACATTCAACAACAAAAAACAAATTAACTAAGAACACTAAGAAAACATATTTTTAAGGAAACAAAAATAAAATAATTGTATAGAGAAAAAGCAATGTCATTAAATCAGCTGTTGAAATGAAAGTTTTTAAAAACGAGCCAAGTTCCTGTTACATAGTTGGCGACGAGAATTTAGAAATTTTCAGTTTCTAGTGTAGTCATAGCTTATGCCTCACTGTCAGGAATTTCAGAATTTTAGCAGACACTCTACAAGGTGGGCCAATAAAAATGAGAATTTATCACATAATTTTCGTATTTATTTAACTAATTAGAATGCCATAACAGTAGAAATAAACAATATCCTAACATTTAAACGACACTAAATCTATTGAAGTTTTCATAACAAAACTGATAGAAAATCAATGTTTTGTAGAAATGTTATGAAATAGAAAGGAGTATAACGCTCGGATATGCATTGAAGCAAGAACATGCAAACGAAAAACAATATTCCATGGCGAGTACAAATTCTACACATTCATCATGTACCAATTATAATGGGTGTCCCGTCTCGGTGCCCCCGGAATCCGTTCCGGCACGTCCATGAGAAAGTTACATTTCACACATTGTGTATATGTTTGTACGCAGGTATGTGATTGGCAAAAAAGCAAAAAAAAAAAAAATCAGGCATACCATCAGGCACACACGGAATGATTTTATTTTTCGAATATGCCATGTTTTACGCATTGTAATTGTCATAATTACTTGATTTAATTAAAAATATAAATAAATAAACAATTAAAACACTAATTGATGGGATGCTCACAGACTCTAGACGTAAACTTGTTGTTTTCTTCCATAAAATAATGAATGTATGCAATTGCATGTTATAATTTTACTTTTTTTTGTCTCAAATGTTGGCGTGCAAAAATTGCAATGTAACGCATTTGTGATTTTCTGAGATTTTAATAGAAAGAGTTTTAATTTCTATTTTAATTATATCTTAACAAAATGTTAGGTTTATATATTTAATCCACTATAAATTATTTATAACATGCAATATTATTGCATTTTTAAATACAAGAATTCTTTAAGCACGATTTACACAATTATTACTTTTCTTTTTGAATACAAAATCGAGTTTTCTTCATACAAATAAATTATGAAACTCACAATCGCCTTTGAATATGGTAATTTTATATTACATATTGATTTTGATTCATAGCAATCGTAGAATGTATTAAAAAATAATAATAAAGCATTATTGTAAACAAAGATAATGAAAGGATAATAAAGTCGAGTGAAGGCCACTCCGTACGCCACTGGTGATTTAAGTTAACAAATATAATGTCAGTGTCAAAGACACATATCAAATATGTATGGTGGAAAGTCTCCGTATGGCCGGACGAATATAAACTAGAAATAGGTCACAAATGTCAAGAAAATCAAAAATCTCAATTATTTTTTCATTCGTCTTTCAACTTCACCTACATTCTATAAAAAGTGTAATTTGTGCGCGTAAAAACTCGCGACTTTAAAAATAACGGCAGTGTCTAGACATCATCTCACACATACACACTGCGCATACACACACACACATGCGTACAATGTCACGTGGCAGGACCTGAGTCTGGCATCGCAAATTACTTTACCAGCATCCGAATAAAAAACTACACGGCAAAAAAAATCGCGAACAAAAAAGTGTCAAAAAGAAAAAATAAAGAGATTTATATCTGTAGGCGCACAAAAAACAGGGAACACTTGCCTAACAAATTAATATGTGATTTATTATGAAATTATTGCATCATAAATCAATAGTTTCATCAATCTGTAATAACACACGTGTTGCTAAATAATTATTTGTATTAAATTAGATCGCAGAAACGCCATTAGTTTAACATCAAGACGCATTATAAAGCATATGATATTAATTTAATATGATAGTATAAAATAACATTTTATATTAGTTATGACGCAATAATTATCTTATCTGAGCAAATATTTGAAATATTTGTCAGTAGATTTCATCATAAGATAAATATTCAATTGCTGAAATTTGTCAAAAAACTGGTTTATAGTAACTTGATAAATATATTAATTTAAATTGTACGCATTTGGTGTTTCAAAGGAAGAAACATCTAATAAATGTGTTGTTAAATAAAGTAGTATATGGTAAAAAAATATATATTTTGCTAAAAACTATCTATTAAATCGTTCTAAAATTAATATTATTTGAAATTGTAGATCAAATGATGGTGCTTCTAAGGAAGATAGAATAGCATATGAGAAATGTGGTAGTAAAGTAAATTGCAAATACTATAAAAGATATTTTTTATTATAATCGTATGAACATTTGTTAAGTCTAACAGACAGAAAAATAAAACAGATTAGAGTAATTAATTAAATTTCAGCCTGTGACTCAAATTTTAATGTTTTAAAAAATTAATTAGTTATTTGATCTAAAAACAATTATCTTTAAATTTAAGTCGCTGATCGCATCGCATTTCTTATAAGGCGAGCTGAAGGCATAGGTGCCTTAACCTAATCGTTTAAACTATCCGGTAATTGAATGTTTATAATAAATATCATTTAAAAAACAGGTTAAACACCTCTGTATTTCGATCCAACACAAATATAATATTAATAATTGTTGAATTAAATATTTAAGGTCAACGAAACATTTACTACAGGATTATACAATGTGTTTCCTCATTTTTCTGTATTTTTGCAATTATTCATCTTTAACAAAATTAATTAAAATATAAAAGAAGGAAAAAAGGCATCACTACCGTCACAATATTGAATAAAATTTAAAGTAACCGTATTATATTTTATATTATATACCTATATATAAAATATTTCAATTAAAATATGTTAATTTTACTTCTATATCAAATTAAAATTACAATAATGCGAAAAATATTCAATGCAACGTCAACGAAACTGCATGATTTTTATTAAGATTAGAAAATCAAAAGATATTTGATATCACAAACGCCTTCGCATTATTTTGTTATTAATTTTATTTATAGAAATGATGTGGTTCATAATAAATTATATAATAATTCTTAAGCCAACAATATTTATCTATGTAATCTCTTTTACATAAAAATACGTATTTACCACGCCATATTCTAGTACCTGTAAATACTCGTAAATAATTTTACTATAAAATATATGAATAAAGAATTAAGAAACAATACCTTTCTGAAGCATTTTCTTATCAATCACAAGTTATTTATAATAAATCACAAATAATAATTAGTTTAACACAACTGCTCAGTGCTAGAACAACACAGAACTAATGCTAACCAAATCGCTCCACTATAAACAAGTGCAGATTTGCAAAGATTTCATTAACTAGTCCATACACGTTCGAACAAGTGATTTTTATGATAAAAAAAAACAAATGAAAAGTATCTAAATTAGATTTAAAACCTAAATAATATTTACATTCTACAATTTCGTGATTTTTACTTTCTTATACGAATGTATATGAAAGTATTGTAATTACGGAAAATTTACAACTCGAGATTTTCACAGAAATACACGTTTTATACATCCCGGAATCGTTTCTGACTATTTTCGAAATGATTTCTGTGGGTTATTCTTGCTATTTTTATAATAGGAGTATTACAAAAATGTATTTAATCAAAATTTAGGATATTAATAGTTGAAATAATTTTTGAAAATTGCTATTTTACATGTACGTTTCCCTGGTTACATATTAATATTGTTTTACAGCAAATGCTGCAGGAATTTAAAACAAAATAAAATAATATTAGGTATATAATTAGATATATAAACTTTAAAATATATATTATTTATAATGAAAACTTCGTAGAAGAAAATACAGTGAAGGACATTCCAGTTTCTATTTAATATATTTATAATTCGGTTAGTAATTAAATAACGTGTTTCTTTCCGTTATGCATATTTCTTAAAGTTCCGATCAATAATAAAAAAATTAATTGTATTTTAAATGGTGAAACATATAATTATTCATTTGATTAAAAGCGAAATACAAATGTTAGGTTTAACAATAATAACAATTCGAATTATGTGAATTTTAGGATATGTGAATTTCGACAAAATAATAGTTATAAAAAATTTGGAGTGACCTTCACTCGATATCTATTTAATATAATATTACTTTTTCCAGTTAAAATCTCGAATACAATACTTCCTAATATAATATTCGTATAAGAAACTAATGAATCATTTAAAATTCCATAAATTACTTAAATATATATGTAGATTATTGTTAAGTTATCTATATCTTATCTGTATTGCAAAAACGAATTATTTTTTAATGAATTTGTGGAAAACTAAAATTAATATGTCAATATTTACTTACTGATAAAAATACACTAACTCGACTTTAATGTATTTGTAGAAATGGACAAATTATGACGAAAATTAAATAAATTGAGAAAATATTCTATACATAAATTGTAATTAAAGTAATATTAGAGGAAATACTTATTTGCTTATTTCCGTTTTCCAATTAATTTTATACAAATATATTTATTCAGAAATTTCCTTTCTCACAATTCAACGATCGTTATTCAATTTTTACAATCTTATAAAGAAAGTAAAGGAATCATGACCAAAATCGATTACTAGATTTAATGAGTAGTCGTTTCGACTATTTACATTTTTGAGCGTAAGAAATATTTAATTTAAAATTTTAACAAGACCAGTTTGAAAATCTTCCTCAAAACGTGTATCATTTGTATGAAAAACAAAATTGAAATTCAAACAGCGACCATATATGTATTTTATTAGTTTTAAACTCGTTGTACAGAATGTACAAAAGAACTATAAAGCCGTTTAGTGATCGGCCGTATCTGTAACATTCTCGAATCAAAGAATTTCTTAACAAAAAATGCTTGTCTCGTTGTCTTGAATTAAAATACAAAAATATAAAAAACTTATATTCTGCGATGTATTACGCTCGCTCGGTCATAAAATAGACCCCGCGACTCTTGTGAAGGTACCGGACCTATATTAACGAAATTTGATCTACATACGTTTGCAAAATATATTAAAATCAGTGTGCAAAATTAATTTAAAAGATTTCCTGTAAAATGCAACAAATATGGTAATTGAACAATATTTGCATACATAATTCTACGTTTTAATGAAATAACAAATTTCAGAAAGTCATTTATAACGTGGAAATAATTATACAAATATGCAAAATATTAGGAACATAATTTTATAATATTTAAATTAAATGTAGTTTTAAATCTAGCAAGGGAGATTCATAATTCAATGCAATTCCAGTTCAATTCAAACCAGGAATTTACTTGTGACATCACATGTGAGAGGAAGTAAGGTACCCCAATTTAAGATACATATATACAGAAATAACTAAACACAAAAAACTCACATTCAAAATCGTTGTGCTGCATAGAAGAAGCGATAGTTACGAATTCAGTTTTATATAATACATATCCGGTTCGTTCAATTGTCTGCAGAAGCAGAGAAAAAATATCCAGTAAAGGCACTTTCACATATACCTACATACACGCACACCACTCACATTACAAACGAAAAAATTCTACAAATATTCTCAATTAAAACTGTCTCAAGTTATTCGGTACATTTCAACACGAAAAACTAATTTAAAAAAAAATCACATATCACTAAAATACACAATTGGCACAAAACTGCACAAATTTAGCACATAACGCGCACGTCAACTATTTAAAATCATAGTAAAACACTTTACCATATAGATCGTGAAGAAAATCGTGTTATATTTGAAATTCGACCGCAAAACAATCTGCACTCTACGCCGGTCTACCTTGTACTGCGAGAAAAGTCTGTCGCACGCCGCCAAAATCCGAACGTGTAACGGAGATGGCCGATTGTATAACACGAACATTCCCCCGGCTGTCTAGATTGGGAATTTGTCAAGCTTGCCTCTGTTTTCTTATTATATGTCCGGTATAATATTTTTACCTGTAAATTGTTTTCATTCCATTGCAAATACCTGGTCGACACGTACATTTTTAAGTCGTGTTTTTCACTGAATTATGTGACTGAACATAATGACGACGATAATACGTGATTGAGTCATTTGGGACGAATTGCTCAGATGCTTAATATTTTGTTTTTAAGATTGTAGGCTGTATTGTAATAGAATTTAATGCGTTATACACATACATGTTATGGCTTTATTTGGTATAATGAATCAGTTAATCATTAGATTTCACAACGTTAGGTCATTTGTGTTCAAAAGAAATAAAGTAGGTGTTGCTAAGTATGCAACCCTGCCTTACATATACGTGTTGAGGTACCCATATAACCTGCATTAAGATACATAAAAATTATTGAATCGCAAATAAGAAAAAGCTGGTGTGGTCTTCACTTTCTCATACTTCCACCATTTATTAAATATAATATTGCTTTATTTTATTTTTTAATTCGTATTAGATTGCCATGAAACAATATCAATATGTATTAATTAATTTTTATGGCCTTTAGGCTAAAATTTGAAGAAACTTTACAAACATAATTCTTTTTATAACTTTTTGGTAGATTTATAATATGTATTACAAAAATAATTTTATAATAATTATTTTTATAGTCTTAGGTTCACAATTCGAAGCAACTTTATAGATATAACAAGGCACTGATGCCTCCAGCTCGCCTTATGCGATGCGAGCAGCGGTTTTTCATTATTATGCCTTTTTGGTTAACAATTTGAAATAATGTTATAAATACAATATTTTATAGATTATTTTGATAATAAATTCAAAATTATAATATTTAATAATTTGTTTTGGGCTGAAATATGCTTAGGTACAATGCGTCCAGCTCGCCTTATAAGTAATATATGCGATGTGCGCATTGGTTTTTAATTAATAGGGCCGTTTTGGTTAACAATTTGACAAAATGTTATAGATATAAGAAGTCTTACAATTTTTGTAACTTATTAAAATTAAAATAAATTTAGTGCATATTTGAAAATTCAAAATTGTAATAGTATTTAATATTTTTTTATGGCCCTTGGGTTAACAACATGAAAAAATCTTGTAGACATAAAATATCTTAGAATTATTAGTAGAATTTATGAGTGTTTTAATAATATTTATAAGGGCAGTATTAAGGGGGCTCCAAATTTTGTGGCCCTATAACTCTGGAAGTATACGAGCGATTGGATTTAAACTGCTAATAGATTCAAATGGGATACCAAATAATATGTGTACTAAATTTGGTTTAAATCGCTTCGGTACCTTCAGAGGAGTAGAAAGCACAAATTTGGTCGAGCGAGCGACGACTAACATCCAAGTATATAAGTTATATATATTTTTGGATTCAGGGCGACAAGACAAACACTTTTTATTAATAATTTTTTTGATCCGACAACGCTACAGACATACGACCGAATGCTTTAGCTTCTACGGTACTTCGTACGGCGAACTAAATAGTCTTAAAATGTTTATACATTTTTATATATATTTAAAAACAAATTTAAGGGTCGTATTAAGGGAGGCTTCGATTTAATACAAACTATCCCAAAATAAGAGCACCCTATACTGTATATTTGGCACGAACACATTAGACATTGAAAATAACTGCTTATTCTAACACATTGATTTATAACTAGTAATTAGTGATTCATCATTTTTATCGCAATAAAAAAAGTATATAATTCCTGCAACCGCATTCCGTATGCGAATAATCTTTAAAGTGTACAGATGTCCCTTGTACAGGCACTACACGGTGTTGTCCTTGCCGTGTGAACATATTTCTCACGTATAACTAGGCACTATTCCCCCCCGTGCACCCCGTACCCACCCGAATTCATCCAAAGAAGCGCAGGTAAACAGATAGTACACTTACACTGTCTTATACGGGACGACCTTGCAAGGTAACTTGTACTTTTGCAATTATAGATTATAATTCTATTTCAATATCAATTGATTGCATAACACTTAATTGTAATCATATATTATAACGACGATGCAGTATTATTTCGTAGAAATATATTATTATTTTGCATTATATACACTTGTGAGCTGTGTCTTTGTTTAAACGAATGCTTCGGTGTAGATAATGATGCCTCGTCAACGTGTTGTATAACGCTTTAAAAGTTAGTCCGTGCTTTTAGGAAATATAGTAATTACAAAAAAAATCGAATTCGAGATTTATACTCGTTTAGAACATTCTTGAAACGTTTCCTGACTATTTTCGAATTGATGTAATGTCTGTAATTGATATAAAGTGTAAATAACTAAATATTTACTATTTTGATAAAAATCACTGTTTGTTAAATGATTCATTCTGATTTTCCTCAGTTCCTAAGAACAATAACCATTATTAATTATTAGAAATCTAATATTTTATGTCCTTTTAATGGAGAATATTACTGAAAAGTATCATAGATAAAAATAACTACACGAGTAATTGTTCTTGATAATAGATATTAAGTGGTTAATTAACACTAATAATGATATAATTATCAACGATTTTACAAAATAGTATACAAAAACTGAGATAATAAAATTTAATACTCTGTGAACAAATAAACAAACATTAAGAAAATAGAGATTACAGTAAAAACCTAAATACACTTAATAAATTTTAATATCTTCAACTTTTACAAGAATTACATTTTCTGTAACTCATGCCGTTATCGAGATATTGAATATTTTATAAGAATAACCAAGTACTTCTTGTAGAAATATTAAAATCTTTTTAGGGATACCAACATATTTTTATGTTCAACAGTATTGGCTGTAGAGCGTTCACACACATATATAACAAATCGCGAGAATAGTCACTATTATTCTGGCAAGCTCAAAACGTGTATTTTTGATATTTACTGTATTGAAGTAATGGATTCAGAGACCCTCAAAACGAATATTTACATAAATTCGCGAGACTCACTTATTTTTATTTTTGTAATCAAAGATAATAAAAATATACTAGTTAAAGACTTCGTTCCTTTCAAATTAATCAACGTTTTCATTGCACGATTTCTACAAAAGTCAATTTACAATCTTCATAGTAATACGTAATTTATAAAAGTAAATGAGATCTAATGCAGTTAAACGCATACTAAATGCAATTTTGCAATCAGAAATTATCCAGTGTAAGTGGAGAAGACATAGCATGAAGTGTAGGTACCAAGTGGCGATGTCGCACCCGATTAAACTGCCAACAATTTAATCGCAAACTGTTCTGTGTGTAATGTATGTTCTGTGCTATCACTGCATACACCCAGCAATTGTAACCGCGTGCGGTGAGTCAACAGCCAAAACGAGCCACTCCGATCATCATACACTTTAGAACAGTTAGCTAACCACCAAGTCGAATTACCGGCTATATACACAATACAATCCGTGTTCTGTGTGGCGCCGGTATGCCCAAGTCCCCCCCAATCAAATCATCGTCTATTTATGCGCAATTTTCCAATGAATAAGGTGTTTATTTCATCTAAACAAAATATTAAATGATAGACGCATGACTGATGTCAAATTGTTTTAAACCACAATTTCAATAGGATGAATCATAAAATATTTATGCGAATATTCCTTTTCAATATTTCCCCTATTTTCACTGGTCTGCATTTGTACAAAAGTTGAGAAACACTGGTCTAAACACCACCAAACTAAATAAGAGAAGGTGTCTTTGAATTAATTTACGCGATAAGTCTATATGGGGTTTAATAATTAATTGTTGCTTTATTAAAAAATTTAAATAAAATGAAGCATCTCTTAGACAATCGGTATAATGATTATCAGTAATTACTGGTGATCCGGATTTATATTCATCATCAATATAGTGAAAAAATCAAGTAAAAAATGTTGAAAATTAAAAAAAATGGCACATAATCACAAGTACTACCTATATATAAAAGTGCAGACAACAAACAACATGTAGGTAATAGTTGGAAGAATGTTCTCATAGTAATCAGTGTTTAATTGTGTGTGGCTAAAATTAGCCTCGGGATTATATTTTCTTGTTGCAGCTATTCTTAAATTGCAATGCTTGCGTTACCTGCTACTGCACAAAAAATATCTAACTATACACTTACAATACGACATTTTTATTATTGTTTTTAACTTCTACGTTTACTGTTAACTTTATTATACATTTTGAAATAATATCTAGGTCCCGTACAGTGTAAATTAAATATCTTGAATAGTGTCATGAAGAAATGGAAAACTGGGGTGGCCTTCACTCGTTTTATTTGACATTTCGTTATCTGTTTTATATATATATGTATATATAATCACCCAGATGTATGTGTTTCTATGTATGAATGTATGTATATGTATAGACGGAGCAAACTAAAGAATATTCCGGAATATTCGTTGTGTTTGAAATTAATTTATATTTAGAACATCTATTTTATTGTTACGCTTTAATTGTGTGGTTTCAGCATCAATAATTCTAAATCACAAAGAATGATGCGTATCATCAATTCTGATCTCATTTAGTAAAAACCTCAATTATTTAAGTGATTTATTTTAGATCAATCCCCTGACTCTGATTAGGAAAAAACCCAAACTTGCGTCATAGAAAATTAAATAATAATCTTGGCATAAAGACGTTTTCGTATACTTTTTCGAGTGTACATAATTGTACTAAATATTAGTATTAAACTATTGTAGAAATTTCTTCAAATCGACATATACATACACAGCACTGTATTCATTGCAACACAAACATTTTGTATGCCACTGGCACTTGTCCTATTCTTTCCCTGCATTCCAAAATAGTTAACAGAGCATCGTTGCATTCATAAACCACCTAATCCTGTACGTTCATTCATGATCACGTACATTTACTACAACCTCAATATTACCTGGTTGTCGAACAAGGACAGAGGCATCTCGTTTTTAAGAAATGTTACTTATACAGGCCCTTTTGCCCAGGTGACAACGGTACGTCACTTATTTCGAACTGTCGGCCTAACATGATTGCCTCAAACGATTTTGTATTTCATTGCAGTTCTTGGTTGTTCCTCCTTGTATTATATATTGATATAGTAGGACCACTAAATAACTTAGAATTGATACACGTTTGGTACAACATTTCTTGGTAATAAACTAATATTTTGGTTTAGGTAGAAAATATGAAATATAACTTGAGCTAAAGATGCCAGATTATAGACGAAATTATTTTTTAGCTCACCGTATGAAGGGTCCTAATTCTAATTCAAAGTAATACCTACTTCTAGTAATTAGAATGACGTTATAATAAAATAATTGCGAGCAGGGTCGGCAAAAATCTTGTTATTGTTTTAATAAAACATTTCTTAAACGTGTTTTATTTCATTTTCATTATTTTAAATATAAAAATATGTTTAAAACTATTACCAAGTTATCAAAAATAGATCATAATAATGAATAAATTAATTAATGGTTTAAACATGCCAACCGTGTGTGTGTGTGATACCACTTAGTAACTTCAAAGCCGGAAATGAGAAAAATAAGTGTAAACGTTGATTTCGAATGTTAGATAAATATATTTTCATTGTGTCACATTATTATATTATATATTTATTACGTTATAAACCTGTCATATTATATGCACTTGTGTATGAAAATTATGTTCATGTTTACAGCTAAAGACACTGTACAGTGTCACAGATGATATCAATTAATTAATGTTATAAAAGATAAAAATAACTGTGAAGTTGACATAGTCCGAAATGAAGGTTGATAATTATATTAAAAAAAATCTTAATTCTGTATATCTAATTTTGTTATTATACCCTAAATTTTTTATACAATTTTTAATTTAAACATTATTAATCTGGTTACAATGTAATATTTGCATATAACAATTAGTTTATATTATTTTACAGAGGTTCAAAATGTATATTTCAGTTTGTATTTTTTTATGATTACAATACTTCGTCCAAGAAAACAATTAACGTGAACGCTTCCATTAGAAGAAAGATATATAATTGTTACTTAAAGCCTGTTTGTCATTTAAAAAAAAATTAGGTCAGGTAATAAATAAAAGAACACTTAAAATCAAATGATATTGCAAAATAATCATAATTGTTTATAAATGCCGAACTATTTTCCACATCGCGGTCACTGACCTGAGAATATTTTCATTCGACACCCACTTTTCCTTATGTTTTCTCGCCACAATACTTCACTACATACACACACACACACACACACACACAAGATTTCCATAAATACATACACATATTCATTGTTCTGTAATCGAATCCATAAATAACTAGTGTACACATATTTTTGATCACTCTAAAACGATTTTGGTGCGACACCTGCAGCAATCACTTCATGCTACACTGATAAAATATTAACTTAAAATTTGTCGTTTGAACATTTTTAGTGCAATAAGATATAACATTTGATCGTGTCTGTACAATTTAAAAAATAAAATAAAACGTGTACGTGTATTATAAGATGATATATCTATATGAAATATAATCTAATTTCTATATCTAATTGTAATTGAAGAAGTGCCCGTTTTAATTGAATATGGTTTACTGTTTAATTTAAAAAATAAGTAATTATTTAAAGATTAATACAATTACAAATATGTATTTCCCGTAACGAATCTTTTTTATCAGTGTACTTTTACTAGTAATAGCAGTTCTCAACAGTGGGAACCTCTACGTGTGGGATCGTGCACAGCATACCACGAAGACTTTGAAAGCGGGCGGCCGGCATTGGTGTTGCTAATAAAGAGCGCTGGCTAAATTGTCAAAACGTGCCCGGTACTTCAGGTGTTTATTTAACACGCCTATAGGTCTAGCTGGTAGGCCTGGAGCTTTCTTTAGTCAATGACTGATGGCGGATTTAGTGGCTTTCATTGCAGGGTTGCATTTGGGAGGAATGTCAAGTATTTGAAGGACTCTAGACTTAAGAATTTAATTCTCAAGAAAACATAAGATACCTTGGAAAATGGGTCATTCTTTTGTCATAAATTTCTGGCGAACGAGAAAATATGTGAAATTAAACATGAATACGTTAAAACGCAGTATTCTAAGAAGTTGATGCTTGCGTATTATTGTCACACATTTTTCTATCTCTCTATTTTAATATCTTCGATTTCAACTTAGTTACGAGCTAATTCATTCTTTACTTTGTGAACCTCCATATTAATAAATATATAAAATTAAGTTACATTAAATTTGGATTAGGTTAATTATAACTATATCGAATATAATACATGATATGTGTAATTAATAATACTAAAATTAAAAAACTACAGTTTTTTCAAAATCTTACTGATTCTCCTTATGGACTTATAGACTGGCTTAGAATCGCACCATTAATTCATTGTCGAACTTCATCGTATTAATTACGGTTTAGAAATGGAAAATAACGATTTAGTTAAGACTTTCTTTTCCATTTGTAAGTCTTTAAATTATTTGTATCGTTTATAAAATCGAGTGAAATGTTCTCGTTTAAAACTAATGAAATACAAACGTATACAATGCGAGTTGTACGGTCCTGTAAGTGTACAAAATCCCTTGTTGAACAAAAATTCATTCTCTGCTTCGTTTCTCAATGAACCCGAAGATTTTCGCACCTCAACGGCTTGGTGTGTGTGTGTGTGTACAGTACATTGTGCATTGTGATCAAGGTAGCTGTCCAATTGCCAGTCAAAACCCATCATAACTGTATCCCAGTTGGTAAGAAACATTGTAAAATGGGTAAAATTCCTTACCAGCTTCAACAGTATATTATATAGAAAAATATTTATTGTAAATAATATTCTCACAGGAATTTCGAGTGTTTATACTGAAACGGAGAAAGGTTGCGCTTGTATTATGGCATGGCAAAGAGTTCTGTGTATAAGTTCTCAGCATATACACAACTCGACTCCCAGTATACATCAAATATATACAGTGTGTTCCGTTAAACACCACAATTCGACGTGTTGTCGCTATATCAGTTTTAATTATGTTACATTTTTCCCCTGGAATCATTTAATGAGCGTTCAAAAATTCGCTACATTGAAATATCATTATTTTGTTTTTTAATATTCATGTAGACGACAGTTCTCACGAAGAAACGAATCTGGAGTGGCCTTCACTCGACTATCTTATATACAATATTGCTTCAGTAAATAGTACATTTTGCTAAGAAAGTATTCAAACAAACGTTGCTAAAAATTCAAATTTTACTAGATTTACTCTTTCTCTAACTCGTGCCGTTTTCGAGACATGCAAAAAATACACGAGTAAACAAGCATTTCCAGTTGAAATTTCATTTATAAAAATAAGAATAATAATTTCCGTTTCACAGATTTTTCATTCAAAACACCTTTTTTTATGTTCATGGCATTGAATGTAGAGCGTTCACAAACGTTGTTACAGACATATACCTACGACCTAATACGAATGGTTCTTTATTACTTTCTTTTTAATGCCGAAATAAAACGGTTTACGCCCCTGCAAAAACAGTCGCCAAAAAAGCGATAAACCAGCAATAAAAACTTCTGGTAATGTAATTTACAACCAGAAGAAACAAATGACACAATCAACCAAAGTAAGATGAAGAAGGAAAAAATGCTGAATCTGTCCTTGTTCATTAACGATTAAGAGGGACACGTGCTGGTCTGTTTTGCGATTACGCAAACAAACAAATAATTCAAGAAACATATCGAGAAATAACATAAATAATGAGGACATTTTGTAACCGAACACCGCAAACAGAACCAAATATTGTGTTCTGTATTGTATGTATTTAGTACGTAAGTTCGTCACTTGACGGCGGCGCGGCGCTGCCTGTAACTGTTGTTCCGCTTCACGCTCTGCGGATGCTTAATTAAACATTGAACTTGCTCGGACACATTGGAATTGTAGATTTTACATCAAAACCCAGACCCGCTTTCAGCTTAACGAAAGATTATATTTTATAGTTTTATTATTATTTTGTACTTGGAAGTCAGGTTATTTCTCTAACTTGATTTCTTACTAGAAACGATTTATGTTTCAGAACAGCTTTTTTTTGCATGAAAAAAGTTACTTGATTTTAACATTAAATTTGTAGCATTTTAATTTGCTGTACGTACTGCACTTGTAATTTAAATCTGAATATTTACACTGGATTTTCTTATACGTATAATCAAATTATAAATATTTTAATAATTGTGTATTAGTAAATAGTGAAAATGAAGTTGATTTAAATGATTCAGAAATATGAATCATGAATATTTATATATAGTGCGTCAAAATCGAGAATACTGTCGCATCATAGAGTACGGCACGCTACGCACGTCTGCTCCTGAGTTCGAAACCCGGACAGGGTAAAGCAGGTGAGCCGAGTACAGAGCAGTCTATCTGAGGTAGACGACGCGCCGTGCCGCACCGCGCCGGGGCAGGTGTTGCCACGGTCATGGATGACATGCTCTTCGACCGACCCCATTGCAACGCACATCAAACTCTCTCTTATATTCTCATACTGACTGACACTGTCTCCTTCCTGTTAGCCATCGTTGTGTTTTATGATTTTATATGTTCAAACACTTAGCTCACTTCATTTAAGACTGATGATTAGATTTACATTTACAAAAAAATTGCATGACAATCGCCACTCGTCAAATAATTAAATTAGAGGTGGACTATATTAAGTATATGATATGGACACATACCTTTCCTTTATAATCGTGTATTTTGTTTTCTGTATAAACCGCTTAAAAGCAAATGAACAGTACAACTAATTTGGTGGCATATGTTGGAGCAGCCAACATTTTAATGATTTCGTTGAGAGCGCTAGAATCGAACGGCTAATGATATGAAACGTAAACGTATATAGAACATTATTGTAATAGAGAGTGCATATGTGTGTATGCTAATTAAAATTAGTGCATTAGTGTGAGAGTGCAGTGTGCCGACGCCGAGCGCATTCAGTGCACAGTTAGTGGCTCGTAATTGGCACGTTGTCGTACTATTCAACACGGGTAGTCTAGCTGTGTTATATATGTTTAATGTCGGTGTCGGTGCTTCGGGTTGTCTGCTCTGTAGTCAGTCGCTAATGAAGAAACTTGTACAAGTCAGCAATCGGGGGGAAACCAACTGCAAGCTTGCTTAATTATATCGTTCACTCATCATATTTGCATCTAATCATATTTTCATCCAGCACATTATTTAAATTTAAGCATTTCATTTCAACACAAATTTTACCACTGAGATACTATTTGGCAACAGTGGAAAGTATAATATACCATAACCATTATTATAATTAAGTATTTTATACTATAAAACAATGATATAATACATTTTTAGTTTATAAATACCGAAAGTGAAGAAATGTTCATAATGTTTTTATTAATTTAAACTATTGATGGTGCAAGTCTGTATTTATGTAAAATTTTGAAATCTGCCAAAAGAGACCAGAGTTGTGGCGAGCCCACTCATGGTTCTTGCACCACGACAATGCGCCCGCACACCCTTTGTCCATTCGTCAGTTTTGTACCAAAAATCAATGGCCATTCTCCACAGACTAGTGATATTTGATGAGGTTCTTTTAAATAACACTGATTAAGTTACGTGATTTACATGATATGTATTATGTTAGAAAAAATATAAGTTGAATTTTGTGAAAGATTCATCGCTTATTTATGTGTTCACAGAAATTTTATTGTGTGATGATGTGTTCTGTGTGTGTGTATGTGTGTTGTGTGAGTGTGGTATATGGTTGTGTCGATTTGGCAGAGTCGCCTAATTTGTCTGTCAATGTCATCTGCTTGCCTAAACATATCCGGGGCATGACGCGAGGGACAACGGCCTGACCGTAGCCAAGGTTCGCATTCGCAGTCGCACTGAGCTCGGCATTCGGCAACCACCACAAACACAATTTTATTATTATAACACACATTCATAAAATACATACACATTCATGTGCTTTTGAATATATTAAAATATATGAAACATGTCGCGAAATCTAAAAATAACCAGTATTGTACTAAATTAAATAATTTGTAGTTCATCGTAAACATTTTTAATTCTAAGAGTGCATTTATAATAGAATTTGTCCACGGCAAGTTCAGCAAGTATCTTTATCTAGCGCACACGAATCCTGCTTGCACACTAAATTTGGTGGGAGTAGGACAGGTTGTCCATATTGATGCGTTAGATAGAGATAACCTATTTTTACTCGGAAACTTGACGTGAAACAAGGCATAAACAGTCCTTAAGAATTTATACACGATCGAGTATTAAGCATTATTATATCGGATGTCTGTAACAATCTCGGAAATAAAACATTTTTTATATTTCTTCAGTATAATCCCACTTGCACAAAAAATATTAAAATTCAAAAACGAAGTTATATTATTGTTATAGCTTTTCTTGGGCAAATTATATTTTATCATGATCCCTATACTTTCTATATAAGAAAGTAGTACGTAGAAAAAAGTAGCTATTAGTGTTGGAAGTTAGATCCTTACTAAATATAGATATACCTAAATGGCACCAAAGAATCACTGACACATATGTTACTATACATATGTGAGTGTGTGTGCGTATATTATATCCGGTGGTGGGTGACCTTGACAACGACGACACGTCCGGTACACCAGGATAATCGCCACCTCCCCACCCCCACTAACCCCATTCATTCATAAATAAAAGCATAATTAATTCAAATGACCACAGCACAGGTCAGTTATAAATGCATATCTCTTACGATCAAATAATCATTTCATTCATTTAACTTATACGATTTTTGGACGGATTGGTTTTTACTTTTTCTTTACGTTTCCCTGAATTGATATTGTGTATATTCGTGATGAATTATGAAATTCTTAATTGGTTTGTAGCCCGGAAGAAAATTTAAACTGGTAATTAAAGTTAACTCCTGCTAATTCTTTATTGTCTCGAAAGTGGCATAAGTTACAGAAAAAGTGACACTTATAAATGTAAAGATATTAAAATTCTTTATAACTTTTGTTTGAAAAGTTTGCTCAAAAATAGTACCAATTACTAGAAAATCGCTGTGTTAAATTTTTGTTGTGTCAATGGATACGTATTTGCGAAAAGGTTAATGATCATCGCAATATTAACGAATTGAAAAAAATAGTATGAAATTTAATATCGAAATATCTGCACTATTGCATTATTATTTTTATTTTCTAGTAATAAAATAATAATCCACAACGTCTACACATATTCTTAATTTTCGAAAATAGTTTCCACTTGTGACAGTTTTGTGAAACTAACAAATTATGCATTTTGAATATATGGACCATAACAATTAGATTTGAATGCATCTTCACGCTATTTTGCTAAGGTATTTCCCAAAAAAGATGACTAAACCGGATGATATGACTAATTATTCCGTTTTTAGAATTCATTCATGAAATTCTATTCTATAGTGTAGCCAGTAACATTGCTGAAATTTTGCAACAACATGTATGTATGTACCATGGAACATAAATATAAATAACAATTGATGGAATTGGAACTGAATGTATTAGCGTTACACAACCAATTTTACCTACACGAATTTCTATTATGTATTTCACACAATAATCTAAAATCTGAAAAGCACAATTGTTCGATATCTCGTAATAATAGTTGACGCATAAAAATTATGTATTTTAAAATATGCAATATTTTTTCTTATATTATGCTTGTTTAATCTTAAAAGTACCTAGTGGACTGATGGTAGCGGTGATGACAGCTGGTCCATGGGGGCCGAGATGTCGCATCCACCCACGACACACGTACACACACACACACGGGCGTGTGGTGCAAATACACCTGCCCAAACACACGCAGCTACCCGAAAACAGGGGTGACTTATGGCCGTCGGTCTTTGTCTTCTCCAACACACAGTGCACTTTCTTCTTCTTCTTCTTAATGTTTGCTTGTTGGCCTCTCTTCTAATGTGGCCGGCACGTGTTGTGATTGCGTGGCCTGATAGGCTCACTGCAAGAGGACTATCTTTTCAAGGCTTGTGCCGCTACTTTATCCGCTTATGTTGCACGATGACTGTTAGGCTGCTTTGTTTATGAGCTGTTGTCATTTGCACCGCCATGAATATAACTGCTTGTTCGTTGCATGTAAGGGGATGTTTAGATTAGGAAATTCATAAATATCAATGATATTTAGGTGATGTGTGCTTAGACACAGCAGCTGGGGGTTGAAAATGAAATTTTTTTCGAAGCAATTTCAAACCATACTTAATTAGACGTGTAAAGAAAAAACAGTTTTATACAAACTCTAAATTAAGTACACTTAAAATACTCAGCGCACTATCTATTGACCATTATATTATTACTGGCATTGGCGTCTGTACCTATGTGTATATTATGTTCAAATAAATATGAATTGTGTTATACGTAATGAGAATTTTGCTTGATCTAAATATTATAATCTGTTTAAACGAACGAATCAAAACCTAATACTAAAAATGCAATAGGTGTTCACTTTTATTTTTTAGTGCAGATTCCAATGCACGCGTTCCAAAAACGTTATTTTTCCGTCGTGTGCTTGCAACATTTGGCAAGCGGTGGTGTGTTTTCAGCTCGGCTAGATACTAATATAATAGCCGACGATATAAAGCTTGTGCTGCCTGCCGAATCAATGATCGGTTTAATAGCCTGTTAAAGAGAACTCGTTGGTTGGGGGGATTTTAAAAACAAGGGATGAGGTAAAACATCTTGGTGTGCCCCGTGTGCACTTACGCCTCATCTGGCACCGTGGAGATATTTAATTATTGTTCCTCTTCCACCTTGTTAGCTTCTCCGTCTATCTCGGATCGACGTGTCTAGTTTATTTGTTAGTTATGTCTATGAATTATGTCCACTGCATTAGATACGGACTCTTTATAGGTGAAATATGAGATATGGCTTATTAGACTAAATTTATAGTATTTCTACTGGTTCCACTAGTCGTTTAAGATGAATTGTTGTCCAATTAAGCAGCATTTATAATCGAATATTTCCACGGCACGGTACGGCACTTTACGTCAAGTTTCCGCGGCAACCGTGCAGTGGCCGTACATGTATACGCGAATAGCTATTATAAACAGTAGAAAGCAATATTGCAGGAGAACCTACTTTTGTACCCCTTAACTCCACTGGTTTATGCATTTCTTTCAGTGTAAACTAACAGAATTACTATTATAAAGGCGAATTGCTTTATAATTGCGGTAGAAAATTTATTATTTTCGCTTTTGTTATATTTGACGCGAGTGTTTATTATGTTATTATGGACGTGCAAATTTGTTTACAACACATTCCGGCACACAATTTTATGAATTCTTTTAAATCGTGGTAAAAAGGCCACATTTAATATTCAGGGACTGTGTTTTGTATATTTCTACGTTAGATAGCGAGCTATTCATTTCAATGGCGCATATATATAAATTATAATTATATTTTTCATACAGCATAAAAGAAAACTATATGTCAAGTTGTGTGTACTAAATTTAGTAAGTTTATTTCAAGCTCTGCAATGGGGCATTGAAGTTTCAATTATTTCTAGTAATAAAACTGAATTTTTAGAACGCGACACATTAAATTTGAACGCGTAACCTCAATCTTTTATGCTCAGCACTGACCGAGAATTCTGATATTTCTGATATTTAAATTGATTGCTTCTTTATCTACATTTAAAGCTCGTTTAATACAAATATACAAGTTCTGACAAGCATGTTGAGCACTCATAAGTGTTTATACGTTGATTGGTGTGTGTTCACCTTCCGCTACCTGCGGGCTGCGGCTCCCCCTATGCACACTAGTGGCATATACCGTCGCCGACACCGCCACCGTCTCCAAGCGCAGGGTCCGGAAGTGACGCGTGCGACAGCTGCCACCGCGGAGGCGACTCAGGTTACACTATACACCCAAGTAAAGAAAAGAGATAGACGACACACACACACACATGTATACAGCATCCACCAGCCAGTCAGCAACAGTACTGGTGGTATATGCTTATATACTTGTAATGGCATGTGCACATTTCTAGGTTATGAGTGTGTGGTAGTGAAATGATTATTAATATATAGTGTGGAACCGAGCTCTGTCAAAATAGCATCACTGTATGGAGCATGTGCTAGCCTAGGGCTAGGGGGTTCTTGAGGGTGGATTATTGGCAGATATGGTTCATTTTGTGGAATTCTAGAAGTATGCTTCCGCTTTTAGGAACCTACAGTTGTTTTCTTTTCTTTTCGATCTTCCGAATTGTAGATATTGAGTAGAAAATATGATATAGGAATTCTTTTCATGTATTGTGGCACTGAAAAACATCTTTTCGTTATGAGTGCCATTTATAGAAATATTAAACACATGTGTAACATTATAAATGTGTGCCTCTAAACATAAATATATCTTTGAATTCCAGTTGTATTTTTCCACTATGAATGGATTGTATTTTCGATTTTTTGGTTCTCTTAATTAAAATAATATTTGTTCTTCTATCGACGTTTCAAATAATTGTTATTTCTTAATAAGTACTTAAGGATAATCACCTGCTACACATAACCATACAACTAAAAATCTGGAGTCCCCTTCACTCGAGTATATTATACTTTTAATCAATATGTATAGCATATCTATTTTCAAAGACATTAATCTTTAAAAAAACGACTGCATTTCCCAAAAACCTCAATTATTTTCTTCCTTAATCAAAAAATCCAGTCAAGAAAATACGCCAGTCCAATAAATGGTATATTTTTAATGCAAAATTAAACAATAAATAAATATATAATATTGGGCTTAAATGACTGTTTTTGAAAATTAAAGGATCAAATGCAATTGATACATTCAAAAAGGGTTATAAAAATAATGGACCTGATTCAGAGATCTTTTATCTATAAAAAATAGGGTTATCCGAGTTCAACTTTTAGTAAAATAAAAAACCAGGTTCCCTTTAATAGTTTTTGTTCTATTATACGTTTAGGCTATTCTATAATACACAGGATATAAACATGTTGGAACTTGTTCGTTCCTACATTTTGTTCCTTCCATATGCTACCAAAGTGACCGGTTCCAGTTAGCTATACGTTATTTTAATTTCAATAGAACAGGTTAGCTTATAGAAATATAATAAAAGTTTGGGAAAAAATGTCCTTGTCGCTAGTTACCACGGAAATTGAAAAGGCAGCCATAAATTAAAAAGGCAAAATATATCGTTCTTTTAAGACTATTTGAATGCATCAATGCAGAATGTGGAGAATCAAACTTGTCAACGGTAGTACAATTTTATTTTTTTCCATTGGTTATCTAGTTCTTTGACTACTTATAAACAGATATTGGGCAGAAGCATGATGCTGGTTAAAAGATTGTTTAAGGGTCATAATTGCTTCAGACGTATGTGCTAACATACCGCCACAAACACATAGATGCACATATTCACATATTAGCGGGGAAGAGAAGTGCGCGAGTCTGTGTTGCAGTAGTAGAATTAGAGTAGATGTGAAGTGTAAGGACCAGGTGCCCCATGGCGTTCTGGCCTGACCTCTCAAGGGGCGCTCCGTGTGTGTGTATGCGTTGTGTGTGCCCCCTGTGCCAGATGTCGGACACGCGCCCACAAAATACACACACACACACACGTTCAAGACATCACCACTGCCGCCGATGCTATGCGTCTACTCAAATTACCAAACTGTGGATAAAACTTTACTATATTATTCCTACAACAGCAACGTAGTTTTCACTTTAAAAATAACACTTTCGTTTCTATTTACTTATTCTGGAATAGCCCATTCTATACGCACTGTTTGATTTAACTGACGTAAGAAATGTTATTTTTACACTGCATCAGTCAATCGAAGTAGCAAGTCACTGTTTATCTTTATTATAATTACTGTAAAGTATTTGTGGCATTTAACTTGGACATTTTTAGTTTGTCATATTTATAAAGTTTACAAGAACCGTCATAATTCAATACAGTTAGACTTAGGTTACTTTTACATCGAGGCAATTTCGGATTAACATACTATTCCGAGTAAACAAGCTCTTCCGGTTAAATTATCCATTAAATAAATAGGAAATTTTCTTTCCTGTTATTGGCTGTAGACAAACACACAAATACAAATATTTCCATTAAAATGCCGCGAATAGTTCTGGATCATTATTTCTAATTTCTAATCTTAATTACTAATTGGCTCGTTGTGTATGCAGTTTAACGGCGTACGAGGAACCGAAGACATTCGTCCTGCACTTATGCTAGTATTACTATTAAATGTGCATTAAAAATCACTTTTAAGGAAATTCATGACCAAGCGTTAGTCATCTTATTAATATCCCGAAAATTAACGTAATATGCACGTTTCCAGAAAATGGTAAAAAATGAACGTATTTTTAGATACTTTGTGTTGCGGCATTTTCAATGAAACCACTAACCGCTAAGGTTCTCCTACTATGGACCGGCAATAGGGTAATAAAAGTGATTTTATGAGTCGCGTGTCATATACACACACACACACATTAGAGGGAGATATTCATTTCCTCTCCCGAGACCCGTCCAGTCTTCCGGTTCAAGTATACACACAACCAGTCTTATATTTAAATTTAACTTGTTATCACAGAGATATGTTAATGTGCACATAATTACATTTTAATTTCACTTTTGAATTTAGTGCATATATATTTATTTTATGCAAGATTCAAGAATTTATATAATGTAATTTTCAAATTATATTTTTTTGCAAATATTGATGCCAATGACTAATATAATAGTATCGTGTTTATTTCATATAATACATAAGACTAACGTAGAAAATAACGATAATACAAAAACGTGTTCACAAGGAAAAACCGTGTAAGGGAAAACTATATGGTGTATCCATGTGTTTACACTAAAATAAATTACATAAATCTCACCACCCTATAAATGATTCCATTAGACTGAGTGGACTGTATATATAAGTAATATTGTAATATTAGGCAGTGTCAAACTTTGAATTGTAAGTTTTAATAATTCGTTAGTAGTGATCTGAAGTGACGGTAGGTTATACGAACCATACGGTCACCATCACAGGACAGGACAAGACAGAAGCGTCTGTAATGTACCTACTCCGGTGTTCTATTAATAGCAAATACATCACAGACATAACGCATGCTAGATATAAGACGCGTCAAATCGTTTACAACCTGGTGACCCGGTGACCCCATCAACTAACAGTCGGTTGTTTCCTGTCGCGTCGAAGGGTCTACTCAAAATCGATTGCTCCTCATATTCAAACAGAATATTTAGTTTCATATTCAATATTCAAATGCTACTATTTAAGGGTCAAGGTCTGTCAAATATTACACAATATATTTACTTAAATATTTCATTACTAGGTTAACCCCCATCATGTCTCCATTTTATATACTCCTCACCGATCTATCTGTCTGTATATCTAGCTTTCTATACAGAACGCTATGCAACACATTTGGTGTTCTGGTGTTTTGCTCAGATCTCTGTTTTTGCGATTCTCAATTTTAAGCCTTTCTCTCCAATGAGAATTCTCTATTTCATTGTTTTCTGTTTTGTGATTCGTTTTCTTTTTGATTCGCTCTTATATCATGTGAAAATCATGTTCTACACTATGCAATTTTACAACATAGCAATCAAATTCATGATAAATTATTGGGTAGTGTCAAACAGACTTATATTGGTCGATCCGAAGAAAAACAACTATTGTATTGTATAGGTTAGTATGGTATCCCACACCGACTATCATCTGCTTTTTGACCACCTATTGGATACAGTCGGGTCGGGTGCGTTTGGTGTGTGTCGCATTATCGAATTATCGGATTTGTCAGATGAGCTTAGCTTACATGGGATGTTGTTTTGTTGTTTAGAGTTAGTTTTTCGCGCCAACCAGATGTCCATCACCAAGTAAACAACTTATACTAAAGGATAGGACACATTTGCACACTATATTGATACTTCCATTACCTTAAAGCTACATTAGGACATCATTATCCATTAATTTCTACTTTCTTATAAAGAAGATAATATAATCATCTGAACAGTTGTCCGAAACGTCGAGGATTTGAATAATAGTCATGTATGTAACCAAATAGGAAATTATTATAATGAAAAACACTTGGTTTCATAATATATTAATTAATTTGTCTACATATGTTTCGACCTCTCGGTCATCTTAGGTCACATTCAGTTCCTGATGATGACCGAGAGGTCCAAACATATGTAGATAAATGAATTAAGTGCTTTTCTAATTTACAATGTATGATAATGTTTAGCCAAGTGCCCACTAACGAAAATGGGAAAATAAATAAGAAATTCCATATTTAATGTAACGAGTGAGAAGTTTGCGTGACGAGCGAATCGAGATCCTGCAAAAGCACGCGAGCTATACACCAAATGAAGCATTACCTAACATGCTTCATACAAGATTATTTGTAATTTTGTTAAAAATTAAAGAATTTTAAAACTTTAAGCAACTAAATTAAACCATAAAAAAACAGCAATTTGTTCTTTGAATATTAGTAAAGAAATGTTATATATTATTAAAATTATAATAACTTGAAAATCATTGAGATATAATCAAAAGTACATATTTTCTGATTGTGGTGATTTTAGTAACAATACTATCTATATTCAATGATATGTGTGATGGGTGATGTGCTGGTGACAGATGATTCTGGCCACAAAGTGAAAAGGGCCGGACAGTTTGTTGTGGCTATTGGTCTAATTTGAAATGTGTGCATCGATACATAGAAGTATCTGTGTAGGGCACAAACAAGGCGTAACTCGTTGACAAACAAACGGACAAACGATGACGGATGCGTTACCAAACTGCTGCATTTTTAGGGCGGTACGCATTTTCATTTTTGACAACACGATGAGAGACATACATATTATATATGTATCGGTATTTACACGGTTGGAATACTTTGACGAACAGCTCATCGGAAAATATACAACCGATTAGTGATTTAACCGAATGCCTACTGAAGAAATTTTAACATTCTTTGTTATGGTGTTTTACAAAAGATTTAATTATATAAATGTACGCATCTATAAATAATAAATGATATAGGAAGTTAAAATGATTTAATTATTAAACCCATATTTGGCAAATGATTTCACGATAACTCTTCCTTAATTCTAGTGAGATTGATTTACATTTTACTTTTAATATATAATTGATTGATTTACGATTCTCATTTATTCTATTTGACATTGACATCAAGATATAGTAGATAATATACAGTATATAATTAATTACGTACCAAATAGAAGAATTGCTATGGGATATTGGAATATATATTCTGGATCTCACCTGTAACAAATAAAAACACAAAAGGTATTAGATTTGATTTATTAAATGAAAATATAAAATTATTCTATTTTTCTTACTCGGAGATAAAAAATAACAAACATAGGTAGAGGCACTTTTAGTGTAGAGGCATTTTTAATTTTCATTTATGAAGAAAACATTTATTTTTATAAAGAGTACTTTGAGATCGAATGTTTGAAGAACCCTTTAAAGGGCTGTAACGTAAATAAGCGTTTGTCAAAACAGCTTGAAATATAGTTCAACGAACTTGAATAATTCAAAGCCCCAGTGAAATCTAATCAAACTCCCCATTTAATAAATAAAAAAAAATATAATAAATATCCCTAAGATAACAACCGTTAGGGTCAAACACGCGTTTGGCATGCAAAACCATGGTCCTCTTTTTGAGAAAACAAACTAGAAAACCAATTTCTATTCAAGCACAGAACCATCTAATCTTATCACTTCAGATCAAATTGTTGTAGCTTTACCAGAAAAGGAAAATGAATAATTCCCCCTTAAGACTTAAGCGCTCGACCACCGAAATTTATGAAATATTCATGTTTTAGGTGTAAGGGTGTGTTGGTTGGGGTTCATTTCGTGCATCAGAGTTTGAGATAAGGGTAGTTAAACGACAACAGCACACTGAAGGTGTTTGGAGCACGCGAGATCTAAGGTGGCTCTATATATATATGTGTGCGTTGTATTTTTATCTGATGGTTTTACAACAAAATTGATGCGACACTCGATTTGACAACAACACAGCACAGGTATCTGTGTAAGGTAACCCGTGTCGAAGGGTTGACCCGTACTTTGTCAACAAGATTCTCTTTAGGATTTTAAACAAGATTGCATTTATGATAATATATAGATTAGATGAATAGAAAATAAAATATATGACATAAATATATAAACCAAAATCAACAGTGTGTGGTATATTTATTTCTTTAAAATATCTAAAGTGTCCTACACTGAACTTATGGATACTCCACATAACCACAAAAATGCTGGTATATTTGGAGAGATCTCACAAGTAGGTAATATTTGGGAGCGGATATGTTGAATTCGCGGCAACGTATATTTCGCCAAGTGGACGCGGACTTAATACTTTAATCGTGCGTTTAATTAACACTTGAGTAGAAAATGTGTAAAGAGGATGTTCGCCACCTACGATCTTCACAGCATCACATTACTTAACTTACTACGCAAGTAATTTAACAATCAATAAGCGATGAGTAATGGCACGTATATATCTTTAACGCAACGATTATTATATTATCCACTCTGTTGTAAACGGACATTTCGTCATCGTTGTAGCCTTAAAAGTCACTCAAGTTTTCCTTCGTCAAACGCAGTTAAATAAATTACTTCAAGTATACAATATAAATGTGAGATTAATCAATTTTACTGGAACAGTTATTCTCAAAGAACATCCATGTTTCAATTAAAATCTTTTTGTATTGATGTGATTCAACACAGTTTATTAAAATCCAATAGAAAAAAAAATAATTAAGCATACATAGGTGCAAGTACCAATGGTTTCAGCTTGCTATACAAGTTTATAATCAATATTGGATGCAAAATTTATGAAGAAAGCAATTTTATAAACAGTGAAACAAGAAAGAAAAGGAAACAATAACAAAATAAATATGTATTGTAAATATAAAACAACCATTTTCAAACGCGATTTTTATGCAAATGGTACATATTTCGAAAAATAAAAACTTTTATTCAAAGGTTGCCGAGATATTGTAAAAGTAGCAGAAGAAAATTGTTCATTCCGGTTAACATATTGTTTTTAAAAATAAGATCTATATATAAGTCTAAAATTTAAAGTTACATAATTTTGCCTTAAATAGTTTAGGTTCTAAAGCGTTCACACACAAACGTCATTCAGAAAATAGTTAGATTCGATTCAGTAATAACCATAATATCTCTAATTGAAATATGATTTTATTAATTTATTACTTTAAATTTGTCATAAATATGCAAGAAAAATACACAATTTGTCAAAAAATACCTTTGGGTGATATTTTTTAGTTTTCTGTCATAAAACTATGCACATACATAATCGTTCCGTGGTTACGTCTCATTTACTAGGAGACAAATATGAAACTTAAAAATGAAAAAAAAAGAGATCCAGTCAAGATGTACCCTTGCAATATGCTGCAGCTGTACGCATTCCAAGTTCTCATACACTTATATACTAACATGCAGACATCTATGCAATAGGAATGAAACAAAACCAGTGCACGCGATGCGAAAGGAACCCCTCCAATAACACAAGTATGCATAATTTCTAGACTTTTGGTTCCCAACACGAAAATGGCCGCAAAAAACAACTCGTTAACGTAGATTTAAAATGTTTTTGACGCGTTTCCTATTTCCTGGTGAATGGCGAGGGCATATACTATGGCACCAGTGACGTCCTCACAAACGTATAACTAATATGTATTGGTTTTTTGTGATATATTTATATTATTACTCTTATAATATTTTTTTTGTAGTAATCACAGATAAAACATAAATAGTAAATGTTTTAAACAATGTTATCGAAATATTCTGTTTCTCTTTACGTAAAAAATATATTATAATATCCCACAAAATATATACACGCATTCCTTGATTGTACGTACAAGAAAAACCAGTGTAGGATACTGCAAATGTAATTATAAACACAATAGAAGCACTATGTTAGATTAGGTTATATACAAATTCATAATTGAATAATTGTATGCAAATTTAACGAACGCCACTGGTTAAGTGTATAATCACGTCCATAAGAAACGAGCTTTCGTTGTCACCCTTCCATCTTTAGCACATGTAGTATGGCGCATATACGAGCACGAGTTGCATACAGAGACGTATAAAATAGGAAATGTCTATTTAGATTGTAAAACTCAGCCAAAACACCAATGACATTTATGAGTTTTGTCTACCAACCAAAAAAAGCACCATGATTTGCTACATACTCCGACACTAGACACGAATTTTTATCATTCTCTGCATAACTTCAACGATGAAGATGAATTACTGCACACAGACTGAAATATATCAAACCATTATTTATCGCTGCTTTGACGAGTTTCAACAAAGGGAATGAAACAACTGAGGTGAAATTGTCATTAATTGACCGAATAAAAAGGATTTATCTGTCACTGTGGATTTATCTGTCCATAAGAAGAATTAAAACAGCTCCTATTTTTACAATTTGCACACAGAAAATAATATTTTGTTTGAATATTTGCCATAGCTAAATAATTTTTGGATCAACCCAAAAATTCTTCGAAACAAAATAAAACTTGTTGATTTAATACAATATCTGGATTGTCTTAATATAAAAATATATTTTAAATATTAAATTAATAAGAAAAAAGCTGGAGTGGTCCCCACTCACCTGTCTATGTTTATAAAAATGCTTTATTTTATTTTAAATTCATTTTACTAATGCTATGAAATAATGTATTGTAACTAGGGAAACGTACATATAAAATAACCATTTTCAAATGTAATTTTTCATTAGATTTCATTAAATATTTAGCTAAGGGAATTTGCTCCCCTATTTCACCTAGGTACCTGTTCACTGGAACGTAGACAAATTGCCCTATTACATTTACTTATATGTTCTACGGTTGTCTGAAAGTACCTTAAATTTATTCTCTAAACTAGATGTGCTTTTTCAATGTCTCATACATACATTTATTAAGTGATCGAAGAATTTATTTCTGTCACTTGTTAAAAAATATCTGGAGTGGCCTGCACTCGACTTCCTTTTACGCATTTTCATTAGATATAACCAAAACAAACTAGTCAAACTAACCAATACTCTACAGAAATATCCGATTTTATTACGCTACATGCGAATCCATGGCAACGTAAACAACATATTTATAATGTTTCGTGTAGCATTTTTCTCGCAACTGGTACATTTTTTGAAGAAATGTTTTAAACAAAAGTTGTGCGAAATATTAATCTCTTTCATTATGAACATAACTATATTTGCTGTAAGTGTAGTCGTATTGGAGATAGAACAAAAAATGTATAGAGTAAACATGCGCACTACCGGTTTGAATATTCTTTTCAAAAATAGGAGATGTGCACATCTAGGGCATATATACAAGTCTTAAGTTTGAAGGTTCATAATTTTAGGTTCGACAGTTTTGGCCCTAGAGCCTTCACAGACACACACACACACACAGATATCATTCCGAAAATAGTCACATTCGATTCAAGGAAGGTCAAAACATGTATATCCGTTGAAATCTCGAGTACGACATTTTTCATGATTACAATACTTACTTATTACTTCGTAAAAGATTGTAAAAAAAGAAAATTATGACCTTTTCGTTGACAATCTGAAGAAACTTTATAGATATAGTCTTACAATTTATTGTAAAAAAAATAAAATTATATGTACTTTTTGTTTACAATTTGAATAATCTTTCTAGATATAAGATATCTTACAATTTTTTGGTTTTATATTCTATGCCATTATGGCCTTATTTACTCAACTTACTTTGAACTGTGGAGAGATACTTGGTCTAATGTGTAATTAGGTAAATCCTTTCGAAAACTGCCTGCAATTGATGCTGTGGATGCGGCATATACTTTACGTTTTTCCCCTGGAAATATAATATTATAAATACTGCGCCGAACAATAATAAACTAATAAAAGTGTAAAATATCTTACCTGAAAACTTATATAGGCCCAAACATGTAAGCGCACCAGCACCAAGAACGCTGTAAAATATCTTTGAATTATTTGATTTATCATATTTTGGCGGATCTACTATAGAAATACTGCGAGATATTAACTTCAGATTATTATATTTCAAAGTTCTGAAACATATACAGATTAAAATAAGTTTAAAATATTTAATAACATTTCTAAAATCACCGTTTTAGCAGTTGGTTCATTGTTGCTACGTTTGCTTTACAATTAGCATTGAAGTGATAAATAGTTGCAAAGAACAAATAAAATAAAATAAAATTCAGTTATCACATATCGAGAGGAGAAAAATAATATGGCCTTGAATGTATTTGATATATGTCAAATATTGATAAGGCAAAGTTTGATAAATATCAAATTTAAATATTTCATAATTTTAATCAGTACATATATAATAGTAAATATTTATTCTAAACTACAAATAGATTTCCATTTAAATCTTTCGTGATCTATCATAACCACATTTTATATCGGGAAGCGTTGAACAGAATAATATATGTAATAATCGTTGTTTTTTTTGTCTACAGTAGGGCCCTACGTGTATTTAATTTAATTTGTATTAATATATATTTATTTATTTTACAGCTAATATTATAAGTATCAGGAGCGCTCCTGAATAGTATTTCATTTGTATTAATATATATATAAATTTTTTACAGCTATGTATGGTGCACCAAATTTTTGAACTTTAAGGGGTATTCACACTTATGTAATTGTTTGCAAACCAGAGGTACTCAAAATATTCAGTGGCCCCATGTGATCTCCTGTTGGAGTAGAAAATCATGTCGTCGCGCGCAAAAAGACCACAGAATTTGGGTATTCCGAGGTTGGAAGATACAAACTTTTACTTAAGTGCTGAATAATTGTAATTAAATGTAATAGTGGTGCACCCAACGCGACGAATATATAATTCGCATTTTAGTAACGTTGCAATCAACGGTAGTCGGTCACCAGTTGGCGGCCGGCAGCACTTCCTGTACTGATTCAAATCGTGTAAGTCCTTGGTAAAATGAACTTTAAGTTCGATCGGCGTGATTACCCTAAAAATAGGTTAGCGTTGTTGAGGCTTCGTACGAATCAGAAGAAGCAGGGGGGTCTGTTTGGTGGGGATCGCGCGAATAAATAAGTCCGCGGGGGGTACTCGCGGTTGCAACTCTTGCTAAAGTGACGAATTTCAGGGGGGAGGCGGGTCCCTGCCGACGTGGAACCGACCTTGTCGAGGTGGCAGGGCTTAAGCATCAACCACTATTTTCAAAATACTGATTGATGCAACCAACAGGTTCCAAAAAAAAAAAAAGCATTTACGTTTTAAAAATAAAACACAATTTTTCGGAATTTTTCTTTACAAAATAAATAAATATGGTTTATTATTTTTATCTTCGTTCACTACATGTCATTTTATTAATAGAAAATTGCCAAAATATAAAAAAATTCTCCGAAAATCTTTTTTTTTTTTATTAAAAACAATGTCAAAAATTGAAATATAATTTTTTTTCAAACTCTTCGTTCAAGTACAAGCCATATGCAACTACTAATAGAAAAAAAAAATGTTTTTTGATTTTATATAAGCATATCACGAGTTATTCTGCCTACGGTAAAAATATGTATATATATAAATGTATATATATAAATATATATATATATATATATATATATATATATATATATATATATATATATAAATATATGGTATATAAAAATTAATGAAAGTAACTGGATAATTATACCAATTTATAATGGATCTGAATTTGAAGTACTTATCGTATTCACTCTTAAACAGTCAAACTCCACAGTAAAACTCTGAAATTGTTAATTAATTATGTTAGCAAATATATAATATAAATTGATTCTATAATAATTTACCTAATACAATGTATTCTAATAAGAAATCAATATTTAAAATATTAATTCAAAAAGATAACTGTCAATGTAATGCTTTGCTTGTTTTCAATAAACAAGAAACAAATGCTGTTACTCATGGTTGATCCGATTTAAAAATAAAATTTGTCACAAATGTAGGTATAACTATGGCAACGTAAATAAGATATTTGAGTTTTTTCGTAGCAGTTTTCTTATAACTGGTACAAATTATGAAGAAACTTTTCAAACAAAAGCTGTGCGAAATATTAATATCTTTCATTATGAACATAACTATTTTTGCCATAAGTGCAGCCGTTCTAGTGTTACTGGAGATAGTACAAAAAATGCATAGAGTAAACATGCACTTCCGGTTTGAATATTCGTTTCAAAAATAGGAGGTGCACATCTAGGGCTTACACAAGTCTTAAGTTTGAAGTTTCATAATTTTTCGTTCGACAGTTTTGGCCCTAGAGCGTTCACAGACACACACACACACACACACAGACACACACACACACACACACACACACAGACAGACAGACAGACGTCATTCCGAAAATAGTCACATTCGATTCAGAAAAGGTCAAAACGTGTATATCCGTTGAAATCTCGAGTTCGAAATTTTTCATGATTACAATACTTACTTATTACTCTGTAAAAGAAAGTAAAAATCGATGTACTCGTATAACTACTTTCGTTTGCACACGGAATAATTCTAAAATATTTGACTGTTGATTTATGATTATCCATAAATATTAGAATAATTTTAAATGTTACAATATTATTACCGTCTTAAACGAAGTCTAAAAGGAGATACTACAACTTGCTATAAATTATAATATCCAACTTTAATAAAATTCATGATTTCTCGACATAAAACTTGTTAATCCATCCGAAATGTGTCGCTGCTTGTAAGAGAATTAATGAATCCACAATATCTTAGAAGTCTGCCGAATAATCTAAATTCACTGTATACCTTTCTATTATGTACGCCGAAATGTTGAAGAGTGGCTCTTAAGATCATTCGGCTGATGCCTTATTTCAAGTCCCCAAACACAATATTCAAAAAAACCGTTGTTGTTATAATGCTTATTCTACTCTGGTCGTTGGCTCAATAAAACGTTGCATAAAAATCAGGGAAGATTCGTGAACATCTGCGATTTCGGAACGGAAGTAGGCGTGCAATTTCTTCATTGAAGAAAAGAATCACTCGGTACACTGTACATGTGTGCAGACGAGAAAAAAATCGTATTCATACAACACTTGAAGTGGTTGGCACATGCGACCAGTAACTAACAGGGTTCGAATCAAAACCGCCTTTTCTAACATACTTGTCCGATCGTGCCAAAGTTATTTTACGAAACGCCGCCGGAACTAATACTTTTTCAATGTTGCTGCCACCATATTTAATTTATCTAAAAGTAATGTAATTACTCGAGATTTTAATAGAAATACACGTTTTGTCCATCCCAGAATCGAATCTGACTATTTTCAGAATGACGCCTGTTGAAGACAAAATAATGAAACTTGAAACTTAAGACTTGTAAATGAGTTAAAGTTATTAAAATTTCCAGCAGTTTGAATGTATTTAAAACACAATAAAGTTATATTACTTATATAGTAAAAACTAAATATAAAAAGGTTGAGTAAAGGGCACAGCAGATTCTCTATTAGATAATTTGTTATGGTTCAATTACTGCATAAAAACATGTCTCAAGTATATACATTCGATTATAAATATTATTTAATAGACTTGAGAAGCGAATTACATAACAATAAAATCAATAACAGTATAAATTATACTTCTCGTCCAATTATACCTCCTATATGATTATATATGTACCTATTTAAAGTTTCAATTATAATTAGTAGAATTTCAAATTAATATATAATGGAAGTAATAACTATCTACTATACTTTATTGTACAAATGATATTTCATTTCTGTGTGCAGTTGTAACTGAATAAAAAGTTATATAAAAAGAAGAGAGAAACATGTCGGATCACTTATTCGTATTTCTCACGTAAAATACATTTTTAATACGAGAAATAACAGTAACTGTATACATAATTTCTATAGACTCTTGTCACAGTTTGAAATATTAATTCGAAAAATGTTTCATTATTAGTACGCAGACTTCTCTAAATTGGATAAAGTTTCTTGTGAGAGTTAAATAATTAATTTATACATGGCCTTGATTACATTTATGTACATTTAAAATCTGATGGATTGTTGTCGTGTATCCGTTTTTATAATAATTTAAATCGTTTTTAAATCATCTTTAATTTTTATAGAAACAATTGGTGATTTTTGTTTAACAAATGTTAAAATCTTTCTAATTGTTAATTTAAGACACTTTTTGTAAAAAGACCTTAAGGTTCTTTGCCTACGGGGGTGTTACCATTTTAACAAAAATATTTTTGCTTCAAAATGCAAAACCATGATTTTTGCGACTCTAGTACAAATAGATACAAAGCACAAGAAGAATCACCGATGCTATTTTGTTGAATTCGGAATACAATCGATTTCAGAACACACCTTGAATTAATCCTTTCTATTCAGGAGCGCAGCAGATATCGGAAATAACCGATATGAGACGCGTTACACATTTCAAATAGAAAATAAAGGATACCAATATCTACGTGTCTGAACAAGAAGACCCAATATTTCAATAGTCTGTTCCCGTGTATCGAGGGTGTCAGACACCCCTTGGAGCGATTCACCCGATCTCATTTTAGATTAAGATTGTGATCAGTTAGTTGTCTGTTTAGGATAGGATAGCTTCGTCATATTAGCCGTCTATTCTAGACTGTTCATAGGCTATTTATTGTCAGATGTGTCTATTCAATAACAAGTTTAAAAGGATTTTTGAGTAGTTTGATTTACTATTGTATCTTAAAATCAACTTAGAATTAAGTTCATCTTGTTTTATATTGTATGAAATTGAAATTATTTAACTTTGGAGTTAAATTAACTTGTTTGAAATTGACATTATTTAATTATGGAGTTTTAAAATAGCTATTTTCTAAGAAATAATTTCATGATATTTATAAAAAGGAGATGTGGTCTTTTCAGTAAACGGTATATTACACAGAAAAACTTTGTTGCTTAAAAATGTAATACCTTCAATTTTAATAAGAATTACTTTATCTCTAACTCACGCCGATTTCGAGATATTGCAAGAGTAAACTGTTCTTTCGATTTAGATTTTGTTTGTTAAAATAGGAGGTGCACATTTATAGATCAAATACAAGTCTAAAATATTAAGTTTCATGATTATGCCTTCAACAGTTTTGGCTAAAGAGCATTCAGAGATATTATCAGCGACACACACACACACACACACACACACACAGACAGACAAACATACAGACTGCATTTTGAAAATAGTTTGATTCGATTCAGGTAATATATAGACTAGAACTAAAAAAAACATTAAAAATTTGTTAAATTTATCAAATTTTAGAAAAAAAAATTAAAATAATGTTTTACGTTCTAAAAATATATAACAAATAACGTTATATTCAACTGCATTATAAAATTAAATGCTGCACAAGCATAAATCATGTTTTCAGTACTCGTATATAACAAAAAACTAAGTACCACTAAATCATCTTGTAAGAAGCATCGTAATTATTTTGTTACACGGAGAATTAACCGAAGAAAATCGAGAAGTTTCTTTTGATAAAGTAGATGCTAACTCACACAGGGTGCGACTCACAAAGTGCAACTGCAGCCCCCTCTGTTGTTCTCCGATATCCCCATGCCTTATCGAAACCCGGATACAAATTGCAAACTTTTAAAAGCAATTTCACGTAAATGCCGCGCCAACCCGATATAAATCACAACACTGGCACATGTGCCACTGCCGCCAATTTGAATATTGGGGTAAAATAAATCTTTTCTGACAAATGTGCTTCGTTTGGGGATATTTGGACAGAGACGGCTTCACATTTAACTGAATCACGGCCATTGCCATATATAATATATTGAATAATTAACTCATTTTTCTACAATTACAAGTTTACTTCTTTATACTTATGCATAAAAGAAAAGATTGTGATCACAAAAAAATCGGGGCAATGTGTTCACTGAATTTTGCCCGGTTCTGTCTCCATCAGGTAGACGTGGAAGAAGGAAGACTAAAGGATGATGCGACAGACACGTGTCTCATCTCCGCATCTGCTTCTCTAACTATACACATACGTGCACACATACATTAACACATAGGTATATAGACACATGTGCGACCGACCGACCGACCGACAGTGGCTTGTGTTATTATATAGTAACTATTCGGAAGGATCCACTTATGCTGTTTACTAATACACACCAGGTTGCCAGCCACAAACATTTCTTTCATAAACACACAAATACTCAAAATCATATCACTGCCATTGGTGGTGGTGACACCACATTTAAATAACTTATTGTTACTTCAAAAAGAATTCTGCCCGCGTATTTATTTTTTTCGTAGAATAAAAATATTTCAAATCTTTCGAAGTTCCATGATTTTATAGAATGATAGTGTAGAATGTTGATAAAACAAGATGAAAAATAGATAAATAAGCGAAATTTGTATTTAAATGTACAATTAACTGAAACGTCGTCTTTGAAAAGCCCTGTTTCATTTACGCTACTACACAAATATTTATTGTTTCATGGCAATAGTAGCATGAGTTAAAAACAAAATAAAGCAATATTATATTATATTGCCAAGGACACCCACACTGACATATATATATATTACAATCGTGCATTCATTATTTGTTAAACAATGAAAATTATTCGCTTTTAAATTTACTATTATTTTCTACAATTCTATGTCTATAAAACGCAGGTAAACTTTTCACGAGGCTGTTTTCATTTTCTTTTCTATTTTTATCCATAAATAACTATGTCGAATTCAAAACTAAACACATTTAGATCTACCGAATTGTTATTTACTGCTTTCAAGATGACGATAAGAAAGTCGAGTGACGACCACTTCAGCTTTTATACATTTGTTTTCGTTTGTTTTAAACATGACAGAACAGATCAATTATTTATTATAATTTAAGAAATATGGTTGAATTATAAAAACTGAGAAACTTAGTTCTACGTTTTATATATATATATATATATATATATATATATATATATATATATATATATATATATATATATATATATATCTATTTGTATATATATATATATATATATATATATATATATATATATATATATTATATATATATATATATATATATATATATATATATATATATATATATATATATATATATATATATTATAAATCAGCTTCATCAGTCGTTTATTTAACAATTTCTAAATATAATCAAACATTTCGGTCATTTTCTAAATAATGGCAAACATCTTTTCCGTTTCGTAAAATATATAATTCTGAAACGTTGACAAAAAAAAACAATGTTTTATTTTGCTAGCGACTAATTTATCCGAGAATAAATTTGTTTTTTATCATCAATTTCCACCATCTAAAAAGCATATCCCAATTTCTTTAGTGACCCATCGTGTTACGGATATAACGGCAAGATATATTCATGTATTTAAGTTATACTGAATATCCGTGAATATTAGTATATTTCTAATGTAAATTTTCGACAATTTTAATTTGACTTAGCAACAATATGTGTATTTTACCAGTTTTTATAAGAAAGTCTTGTGGTCTCAATAAATATAATATTTATAATAAAGTAAGTAAGTTGCAATATAGAAATGCACAAAACAATAAACGAATTGTAAGTTAGAAATGTCATCCAAGTGCATTAGACTACAATAACCTACAGCACAACGCAGACTGTGCACAGACCGACATACATGCTCGACATTCCACAGACATTTAAAAATGGCGCATCCGAGCTAGACACACATACACACCAAGTATCCAATTTCGAGAATTCCACGAAATTGTTGCACGTTTCCTGAAAAATAAAAACACATCAATGGGGCAGCAGACGCCGGTTCGTCATTCATAATATGTGGATGCTGTTCATATACTTTCTTTTTGCTATTCTATGGCGTTTATAATATCTGTTGACGTCATAAAGTCTAGTGTGCACAGGATGTGATCGGGACCGGACAGACAATTTTCGGACGTTGTTGTCATCAAACGGAAGACGACTTCAGACAGAAACACAGACGCGCACACACACACACACCGATATATGTTGTTTGGCACGTGAGCAGCATTGATTTCGTAATTTGTGCGTGTGTTTGAAAGATTTTACGACAGTCGTTAAGAGGGTATTATGTTTCAGTAGCTTCATCGTTCTTCTGTATCCAGTAACTATACCAGTTAATTAAACTTTTGATTGCATTTCTCATTTATCCCAATAGTTAAATAAGGCTTAACCTGGTGTACAAATACATGCGCAGTCAAATACAGTCAACTTACAATTGTTGCAATCAATTCTACATGCTTAACTGTACATTCTTTAAAAACTATCCCTCTAATGACCTAATTTTAACGACTGCAGAGCAATTATAAATATAACAGAAAACACAGTTCAGTGTAGGATCTAAAGTAATTTATTTTATATTCGTAAAATATGCATATTTTTCTGTTACTAAATCTGCAAAGATTTAGATCTCGAATTAGTGAATAATTATAAAATTAAATATTAATTCAGGGTAAAATTTCTATTCAGCAAATTGCATTTACGTACTAAAGGATTATATTTAGCCTCGTTTTAGCGAATATCAGATTTGAGTTCTAAAGGCCACTGCAGTTTTGTTCATGTGAACATTCCATTAATTACGAAGTTCAAAGTAAGGAGCTATGTAAAACCATAACGCTTTAGGTTATAGGTTTTAATGAATGCATCCATTATTTCTTGTGTGCAGAAAATCAATGTTAAGGTCATATTTATGTTGCAGAATGCAGTAGGTACTGCAGTAGGTCTAGGTACTGGTATGCGTCAAATTTTGCAGTACCTAAGGCCAAAAATTTAAATTTCTAAATTACTTTCCAGTTCACACGATACCAAACACCTGTACACAGATTCATCAAACATTGGTATGTGAAATGGAGAAACCGGGTAAAAGTTTAAAGGAATATATTTTGTATATACTACATATATTATTGGGAAGGTTCAAAATTAATAAATTCAACTACGTTAACACTCGGCACCATGTGCCCATATCATATACAGTCCATTCTCCATCAATATAATAATAATGAAATGATTAATACATTTTCACATTCAATGAAATATCTTCAAAATTGTAGGACAGTTTTCTTGGCTAAAAAGATTAAATCCTCGTTGGCTTCGAGGTAGACTCCTAACCTGTCATGCTTGGTGTTTTGACACATAGTATATATATAGCGAATACACACATAAATCTGGGTTTTATATATAATTAAATTATACATGACGCTACTTCCGAATGAAATAAAAACAGGAGTATCTTGTGAAATATAGGTCTCCCCGAAAATAGTTTTAGATCCACTGTTTTAGCACTATGTACAAGAAATAATACCGTCATACCCAAGTACAAGTAAAAATAATTACATACAGAAAAACACAGTTAAAAATTCCAAGAATTAAATAAAAAAGTTTCATACGCTGTTGTTACATTTACAAGTTAATTAATGATATTAGAAGATTAGTAAATGAAATCACAAGTAATTGAACAAGTGTAGAGATCATGGATAATGTAAATAACGTATAATCGGTATAGGGCATCATGGAGTAGAGCAATAGGGGACATCAGAACACAATATCAGTCTAGATAATATTATTGAAGTGCGTGCGACACTCGGTTTGTAATTAGAAGCAATTAAAGGCAAGCCATCACGGCACAACATAATACTGGCCGCCTGCAAAGGTACCTACGCTATACGAAGAAGCACATCACCACTGTTGCTTGTTACACACATTAATTAACTAAGGTTAACGACTGTTTAGCGTTAATTAAATACGCTCGCGGTTATGAGCCACACAGGAACAGGAGGGTACCTAGGTGTACCGTGATGGGAATTTTTCTGTTAAAATGTATTAAAAATGTAATGAAAATTAAATTAGTCACGAGCAAATTTTGACTCGACCCGCGTACAGCGCCTCGGCGCACGAACGCACAAACATGGCATTGGCGCCGCTATGTTTAATGATAACCAACAATTTAAAATAAATAAATATTGTAGTAATAAGTCATAACCCTTTTTTGTGATTATTCTTCCTTGTATATATTCGTACAAGAGAGTAAAAAGGGATCAAATGTATCTTTAATTAAACGTCAACTATCAATCATTATTACCGTTTCTTAGAAAATGTGAGATAAAATATAAGTGAATAAACAAAGTAGCAAGCACAGAACAGAAGAGAAGAGAACAGACGATCATAAAAAACTGACCGCCACGTTCGTATGTGAGTGACAGCGGATATCCTAGACGTTTTGTATATACCGTATGACAAACGTGTTTGTGTTAGTGTGTGTGTGTATGTATCTTTTTTATGTATATATTTATGTATGTGGTAATATGTATTTGAGCTAGGTAGGGAACCCACCACTATGTTAAACAATGCACTGATGACTCATTCATTCATTCATTCCTGTATACTAGGTACTACAAGCTAAGATTAAAGAATTATCCATTTACAAATAAAAGAGAATTTATGGTAATAACATCATTTATGATAAGACTTGTTTTTACACAAAGTAAAAAAGCTGGAAAGGTCTTCACTCGATATTTTTGTCCATTCATATAATGATGCTATACTTTGTTTTTAATTCTCCATATGATTGCAAAATTAATAACTTAGGAAAACGATTTTTTATTCAATAGTCCATTTTTTGAAAAAACTTTATGAGCAAAAGTTGCTAGAAATTTTTATATCTTCAACTTTTATGAGGCACATTGTTCTTTAATTTATACCAATTTCGAGAATTTGAAAAAAATTGCTGGCGTAAATTGTTACTATACTATACTGCTAATTTGGTAATTATTTTAATTAAAAATAAAATTATTTGCATGTGATAAAATTAGTGGATCAGTTTTCTATATTGATATTTTCAATTACGCATTTAGATTTCCTTAAAAACTGTTAGTAGATTTTATTACTTTACGAACGAAACGTAATTAAAAGAGTAATTGAAGAGATTTTTTTTTGTTGTGATCACAGTACTTTGACTTATACATAGCGTATAAGAAAGTAAATAATCTAATAGATATTTTGCGGGTATAAAGATAATATTACTATTGATATTTGTAAATTATCTATAGTTGTGTTTATATTTTCATGGTTATCAGATTAATTGAATGGTTTCTTGATCATCACAGCAACCACAACTGACAACATTGATTTGTCCAGATCTTTAAACCCATAAAAACTGGAGCCGTCCGATAATGTATACAAATTATGAAGCAATAACCCAAAACATCCACTTACTAAACATGAACACGAACAAAATGTTTTGACTTGCTAGTGTCAATGTTCGAAAACTCCAAGAGAATTATCGATTTCATTTAAATTTGTTTCCAAAACAAAATCACTGTCTACCAAAGTAAAAACATATAAACACACTTACCTTATGACTGGCCGTTCTTAGATTTCGATTCATGATGTTCAAGTTCGGTCGATTCTAGAGAACAAAAAAGAAAACGTTAAAAATATCGGGAATTAAAAAACAACGACTGTTGAGAATCATTAACGAAACAAACTCCGTACGAAAATCGACTAAAAAGTGGCATTTTAAATGTTCGTTTTTATCTTTTTACGGTCTAAATTTGTCACAAATACTCGGTGATAGATGCTACAATAAGAAAGTGTGATATTTGTACACCAAACGAAATACTGAGAAACGGAACTTGATGTTCCGTCGGTGCTTAGTCGTAGGGTTAAAATAGTCGAACGCTAGTCGGTGTCGGACGTTAACAGAACGTCATGTGCAACTAACCGTTTCGGAAACGATGCTAAAAATATACCTGCCTATACTGTGTTCGTAAATGAAATTTAATTTCTTTAAATTATTTTTTGCCACCATTTTGAATACACTTCTTTAAAGCCTATTTGAAATTACACTGTAAAAGATGGCTACATATTTACGGTAAAACGAAGTATGAAGCATATATTTTGTAATTTACGTGAATATTTGATATTAATAAGTAGGTTAATCCGTGGGCACCAAGAGCCCATATCATATACAGAATACAGCCACTCCTTTCCGATCCATCTGTCTGAATAATTTGACGGGAGGCAATTTTTCATGTAAATATTTTGTACCATACAAATAAATAATTTTCCATTATGATTTACATAACCCGATATGCAATAAACTGTTGGTATTTTGACGTGAATGCACAAATTAAATAATATATACGAAATTATCTGTGGTGTGAACACTGACAATGGTTATAAATAAACACTCTGTTTCTCAAAATGCTCACCAAATATATATTAAACTAGTGCTTCTAATTTTGTATTCACACAATATATTATGTTGACACTTAATAATTATTTTGACGTATAAGAATACATTTCGTCTAAGAAAGTAAATATCAGAACTGTAAACCTTTAAAATATGAAATAAAACCTAATTATTTTGTATTACATAATACAATTTATTATTCAATTTTAAAAACACGGTTAAAAAATCAATCCTTGAAAACGGGCACATTGCGTGAACATATTATCAGCAATATTTTTAAAGGTACGCAATATTGCTCAATGGCAAGCAAACAAACGTCATACGCGTGTGATTAGCGTTCTACTGACCCACTAATAGTGCACACTGACTAACTAGCTAAAGTGCCATATCCATATAGTAGTTCTAATTCCCACAAACACACAAATACAGAGATTATACGTATAATACTATACTTATATGAAAACACACGTGGTTCTAATAAGGTATCATTTCTGTTTCGAATATTGTCACTATATGCACTTTCACATATCCATATCGGCTACCAGATAATCTTTTCTCTCGAATGGTGTCTACGCCTATGCAGTATAAGGAAACGTAATCGTTAATCCAGATTCTGAATCAGATGTAGTGAAACATCAACAGCTATTTTCAAACAAGCACTGGTGCAAGCGCTACTTACATCAGCTCACTATATAGCTATACTACACAATAGGTTATGTCTCTTGCGACAGTGGCGCCATAGGCCGGTGAGGCTAAGCCCTCGTAGCTTCATTAGGTTTTAAATTAATTCTACTATTGCCATAAAACAATATCAAAACGGAAATGGTGCATTTTTCAAAAAAACTTTTCAAGCAAATGTGGCTAGAAAATTTAACTTTTATAAGTTTAATCATTCCTGTAAATCGTGTTGTTTTCGAGACATACAAAAAATGTTACGTTAAAAACCCTTACTTCCGGTGAAATGTCCTTTTAAAAATAGGTAAACATTCCAGGAATAAACAAATCTAGAATTAAAACATCATATTTGTATTTTCAATAGTATTGGCTGTAGAGCGTTCACAGGCAGGCCTCATTGTGAAAATAGTCAAAATAGATTAAGGGACGATCAAAACGAATGTTTCAAGATCGATTTTCTTTCATACATAACGTATAAATGTGCAAGTTTAATAAAATAATGATTTTATTATTAATTTTGAAAGACTAAATTAGATAGGAAAAGTGAAAACAATTTTTGTAAAAAGTAATTTAAATCATAATTAAAAATAACCACTTTTGTTGAGGAAACGCTATATTAAAATTAAAATGTTTCAACTTAAATTTAAGTATATAAGTCAATTATGTTTAAGATGACTTTGAAATATTTCAAGAAGCTAAATTGCTCTTTTCAATTTCCCCATTAACTTACAAATCATCTAGTCAAATCAAAAACCAACCCTTCAATTCAAGCACCTGTTTTTATAGGATTCACCATTATTTTGTAGATATAATAAATATACCTAGTACAGTATAAGAATGTGGAGTGAAGGCCACTTTAGCGTTTTTACAAATTGTACAAGTTAACAACCAATCGTTCTCTAAACACCTGTTTGATTAAGTTATCAAAAAACAAGCATCAAAAACAAAAATGACAAGATAACACTTGCCGATGACCACAACTATAAAAATAAAATAATAAAAACGAAAAGCACGATATACCGAAAATATAATTTGTTCACGGTGCGGGGCGGAGACCAAATATCACAGTCCATTAAGCCGAAACAAAAGAAACACGTTTGATCTTCAGCTGTCGCGTGCAATATGGCGACACTGTGTTGTGTAGTCGTAGTGGTGTAATATGTTGGTGGTGTTGGAAAATTTCACGCGCCACTGTCCCTTGGCGACGCTTGGCGGCCAGTTAAGAAATCACGCTTGAATTGTTTCAATTAACTCCCTCGGAAAAACATCTGCCTATATGCATCTATGAGAGGTACACACAGACATTTTGATATCGTAATTCGATTGGGATTTTTTGTATTTTGTTTTTGTTAAAGTTGAATTAAAATAAATGAAGCGAAGTAATCTGTCATATCTAAATTACGTTTTCCCCCCTTTGGTTTCACTTGGTGGTTGAACATTGTTTTGTAAGGGTTGATTAATTTTAAACTTTTAATAATGTCTTATTCGAAATCATTCACGCTTTTAAAGATTTTTATATTACTTCGTCTGATGCAATAAGCACTAATATTTTCATTTCGCTGTTCGCATGTAATTTGAAATAATTTTTTTACACAAATCGCGTGCAAAAGACACGGTTAAAAACATTTACAAAAAACACAAACAAATTGTCTGCGCCAAACCAGACACAGACACCAACCCTAACCTTTCTTCCGTTGATAAACGACCGCTCCACATTACCGGCCCTACGTTCTATAATTATTACCTGAATGCACGCGATATTTCTACCCTTATATCGATAAACTGCCCCGATTTTTTCAGTCTATATACATTCGTGATGTATGTTGTGTGAATAAATCTGTACCACCCCTGTATGTTTAACACTGTTTAATGTGTCTCTTCCCCTTTATTCCACCTCACCTAGTTAGTGTCTATATTTAAAGAGTGCAAATGTAGGTCAGTTGGTCATTTCTTCGATTAAAAGGGGGTGGGTCATATTTATTATTCGTTTAATTATTTTAATTGAAGATAAATGTGTTTGTTTTATAGGTGTTAATGTTTACAAATTATAGTGCTATTATGTTTTTATTATTTTTAAGACTATACACCTTGTTTATATATCGTTCTCTGTCAACGGTAAATATCTATTAATATCTAACATATATAATTTTTTATATAAATAATATCGTAAAACGCTCAATACATATGCTATATGGCATTTTTTTAAATGAATTTTTATGATTGCTGTTAAATAGTTAATGTTTTTTTTTTTGTTATTGTTAGTTTACAATTTTGTTATATAAAAATATGCCATAAATTATTTATAATAAGGTAAATATGCCAGAAATTAATAGATTTAACACAAAATGAGATATTAATCCTCTTTAGAGGCAAAATATTTATAGCTCTACTAATCACGGTATCACATCGTTTATTTTAGTACTATACTAAAAATGAGGTAAATGTGAAGGTAAAAACCTTCTTACTTTCTTATACGAATGTATATAAGCAAATAAATTAATGCATATTTTAAAATGTAAAAATATAATATTTAATAATTTTTTATGGCCATTAGGTTAACAATATGAAAAAACTTGTAGGCATAAAATATCTTAGAATTATTAGTAGAAGTTTTGAGTGTTTAAATTATTTTTATAAAAGCAGTATTAAGAGGGGCTCTAAATTTTGTGGCCCTATAACTCGGGAAGTATATGGGCGATTGGATTTAAATTGCGAAAGGATTCAAATGGGGTACTAAATAATATGTGTACCAAATTTGGTTCAAATCGCTTCGGTACCTTCAGAGGAGTAAAGGGCACAAATTTGGTCTTACGAGCAGATGACTAACATCCAGTTATATATATTTTTGGATTCAGGGCGACGAGACAAACACTTTTGTTTAAGGAAATCTTTTATCCGAGAATATTACAGACACACGACCGATTGCTTTAGCTTCTTCGGTACTTCGGCGAGCTAAAAAAGCCCACACGCAGTTGAGACAAAATCGTAGCATAGTAAAAGTTCGTACCAAGGCACGAAAACAATAAAATCCAAAATGGCTTTATTATAAGCGTAAAACACACAAGATAAACATCGTTTACAATCACTGTAGGCCATGATTTCGCCTGACAGGTACACAACCGAACTTTCACAAGTGTAAACCACAGTTTTTTTTATTTTTTCTAAGGTAAATGTTAAGTTTTATATTTTATCATGACAGAATATCAAATACGTATTTGCATAACCAATTTAACAGTGTATTTAAATACGATTTTAATTACTTAGAAAATTGTTGTAAAAGTGTAAACACAATTACTATATAGTATTTATTTACGTCAGGTTTATTTAAATCTACAATTAGCTATATAGTGTTTATAGATTCCAATACTTATTTATAATTCGAATGCCATTACAGTTCGTAGTCACATTTCTTGAAATAGGCTCACAGGAAACACAATTGAAAAACAGAAATAAAAATGTTGCTTACATCTTAAAATATGCTTCCAAATCATTTTACCTAAAATTACATTTTTATTTTTACATAATTTTACTAAAATTATTTCGTTTAGCCAAGTTATTTGTATATAACAAGGATCCAAGAATATTAATAGCTAATTGCAACTACACAGCTAAGCTTAGCTTATTTTTATTTACTACACTATTAAAAATGTTTACAATAATGCAAATGTTAAAAATGTAACAGTATTCAAAGCGTATAGATTGTTCTAGAGCCTTGTAGAGAGACCTCGATATATTCCAGAAGTTTTGTATTCAATATATAAGCGTGCTACCTGACAGTTGGTGAGTAGAAATCAAAAAGGGAAGGGAATATTAGTTAATATTGGTGTTAAATAAATACTTTACCGACACCACCGATTCGAAATAAATGTTACAATATATAAAATTGGGTTCATTTTTGAATCATGCATTGTATTAAAAATTGTGAAATAGAATATCCCTACAAACAATACATATTTTGTGTATATGTACTTAAAAGTACGTGCATAATTGAGTGATGATGCAATATTATTTGCGGCACATAACACACGGGATTGTACGAATATCGGATATCCATCCGTGTGTAAGGCATTTCATTTGGTGCGTGCATAATAACAGTCACGCAAAATTAGTCCGGAAATGTTTTCGAATTTCTTAAAACACTGTTCTGTAGCATTATTTTTATAATTATTGTGGGCGAGGTCAACTATTTCGGAATTTAGGGGTATTCAAATTACTTGGATAATTTGTCATATTGCCGATACCATAAATATCGATATGATTAATAGGTAGACTGCAATGCAGCTTTTCAAGATTGAAAGCTTTTAGCTTCTTTGGTATATCGTACGGTGAGCTAAATCGTTGTATGATTCCAAAATGTCAAAAAACATATATAAATGTAATTTTAATTTATTGTGTATTCATTTTTATGATTTGAAATAAAAAACAACAATAAAATATTTGAATAGATTGAATTATTGAGAGGTAATGTGGTCACTACTCAGACATGCGAATATTTCAAATGTTTTACATACAGAATTCTTCATAATTATATATTTTATTTATTTATACTTCATGTATGGAAGTTAAAATAAAAACGCTACATAAAAATGCACAAATTAGAAAGTTGTAAAAAGACTATTACAATCGTGCATTCATTATTTGTTAAACAATGAAAATTATTCGCTTTTAAATTTACTATTATTTTCTACAATTCTATGTCTATGAAACGCAGGTAAGCTTTTCTCGAGGCTGTTTTCATTTTCTTTTCTATTTTTATCCATAAATAACTATGTCGAATTCAAAACTAAACACATTTAGACCTACCGAATTGTTATTTACTGCTTTCAAGATGACGATAAGAAAGTCGAGTGACGACCACTTCAGCTTTTATACATTTGTTTACGTTTGTTTTAAACATGACAGAACAGATCAATTATTTATTATAATTTAAGAAATATGGTTGAATTATAAAAACTGAGAAACTTAGTTCTACGTTTTATATATATATATATATATATATATATATATATATATATATATATATATATATATATATATATATATATGTATATAAAGCCTTCGGTCGTGTGTCTGTAGCATTCTCAGATCAAAAAATGTCCCAAAAAGTGTTTGTCTCGTCGCCCTGAATCCAAAAATATATATAACTGGATGTTAGTCATCACTCGTAACACTAAATTTGTGACCTCTACTCCTCTGAAGGTACCGTAGCGATTTGAACCAAATTTGCTACACATATTTATTGGTATTTCATTTTTATTCGCTTGCAGTTTAAATTTAATCGCCTGTATACTTCCAGAGTTATAGGAACCCAAAATTTAAAACCCCCCTTAATACTGCTCTTATAAAAATAATTGAAACACTCAAAAATTCTACTAATAATTCTAAGATAGTTTATGTCCACAAGATTTGTTCATAATGTTAACTTAAAAGCCGAAAAAAAAAATTAAATATTAGGGTAATGAAATTTGAAACCCCCTTAGGGAAAAAATACCCAAAAATTGTATAAGTAATTCTAAGATATTTTATATCTACGAATTATTTTCATATTGTACACCTAAAGGCTATAAAAAATTATTAAATATGCATTTTAAAATATGCACAATTTTATTTATTTTTTAATTATGAACCGGCTATTAAATAATTAAAAACAAATTACATACAAGTTATAACTCCTAGTTTTAACAGAATATTAGTAAAAAGTTATAGAATGATCGTAATATTTAAAAGGCTAGTGCAAATTATGCGATTGTAAACATAGATAATTTGAAAGTTTTAAATAAAATGTGGGTTACATTGCTTAATTTAATTTACTAGGTAAATAGGGGCACGTACGAATTTGGTAGTGAGACAGATTGGAATAAAACCGGTTCATATACGAATCTGCTGTTCTAAAAAGCAACAGAGAACACGTGAACCGGAACCGAACAACAGATTTTATTATCAAAGCGGTCCAAACTTGTATAAATACTAACAAAATTTATTTTAGCCTGTCCCTGATTTACCTATGTTTATAAAACCCATTTAAAACACTTGTCTTCGAGATGCCAGTACCAAAATATCCACATATACACACACACACACGGACGAGTCAACTGAATATTTTATTTAAATACAATGAATTAACACTTACCGATAATTGCATTCACCTTTCACGTACTTCACAATAATTCACGCGGTTATGAACAGTTATTATAAATATAAATAAAGTTGTCAAAACACACCAACATACGCCTAAAATTTCATGTGACAAGCCCACGCACTCGGACAAACACTCGCGGTTATAAAATTTTTATTAAAATGCACTAAGAGTTTACGGTTACATTTAAAAACACTTTAAAATTTACATCGGACGTACACAAAACATAAAATCGGTGACTGCATAACACGGACGTACACTAGCTGTCGTCGCCATGTTTCGATACTTCGGCGAAAATGATACAGATAGCGACACCTCCACAGCCGCGGCACAACTAGTCCGACACTCGGGCCATTCGAATCTACCTTTTACGGGACCATACGCGCATTTTAACTAATTTTACGCTAAAATACATGTTATACGGGGTCATGTACATGATAACAAAAACAATATACAGTGTTGTGAATTTAGTTTTAAAAGTTTCTAATAATGAATATACCTACCTGTGAAGTTTTCATCGCGCACGCATTTTTATGAAAAAGAATATACAGTGTCATGAATTTAGTTTTAAAAGTGAAGTTTTCATCGCGAACGTATTTATTTGTTAGTTAAATTTAATACAGGAATGTGTTGTTTCCCACCAAGCGAACTTCAAACACAGTTATTTGGCGATACAATGGTTCGTATTAAACGTGACGTCATTGACACCAAAAAGACCAGTGACGTCACGAAACACACCGTTTCAAAGCTAGTATATCGTTAAAAACGGCTTTAATGAATAGATACGTAAATTAAATATATGAAAAAGTTAATTTTTTGCCGTTTTTGCTTATTTAATAAACAATAAATGTATCACGTTTTGGATTGGATTTGCGATATTTATATTGATGTTTAGGAATTATTTAGGTACAATAACAACAAAATCAAACTTGAATTAAACAAATTTATACTTTATTAGTGTCATATATTCATATTACAAAGTTTACAAAAAGAATTTCCGTCTGCTAGCTTGAACTTCGTGGCGTTTTCCATCGATAATCCATATGTAATTCCCCGCTTTACTATCGAAAGTCCCTTTCTGTAGGGACCTCAACCTTAGAGTAAATCGAGGCCCTAATTCACGCAACTTAGTCCTTTTACCTTCACCATCAAAATTATACCTAAAAAGAAAAAAAATTAATATATTACGTAAATTAATAATACATCAAAATTACCTATAATGCCTAAAAAACACAAAATCCCGTTGATTATGGAAAGCAACCGCCCTTTTCCCCTCGAATTCAGGCCGATAATGAAATAATGCCCCCAACATCCGCCCGATAGTTAATCCTAATCGTGTCGAAAAGTTATTTAAAATAACTTCAGGTTTATGGTCATTGATGTCTTTATGATTTTTGCGTAATTCAGTGGTGATTTTAACGTTGCTTAATTTAAAATGAGCGGTTGGTCCATCGGGTAAATGTATTACGAGTAAACCATTCGGTTCCCGTTGGTTTTCATTCACTATCAACACATCGGTGAAACCTTCCCGAAGCGCACTTTTCACTATTTTTTTCACCCCGGAACGATTTCGGTATCGCGATAGTGAATTTGGAATTATTCTCGTCAATTCTCGCCCGAAAATTCTTGTTTTCTATAAATAAATTACAAATTCATACAATTGGGTAACTTCTTGTGGGTTAAAAACTGTCCCACATTTTGCTAACCAATACTCTACAGAAATATCCTGAAATGTCATTAATCTAATTGAGTCTATTTTGTTTTCCTGTCAAAATAGCAGATAATCCGATTTTATAAGCTCAATGCGAGCTCCATGGCAACGTAAACAACATATTTATAATGATTCGCGTAGCATTTTTCTCGCAACTAGTACATTTTTTGAAGAAATGTTTCAAACAAAAGTTGTGCGAAATATTAATATCATTCATTATGTACATAACTATTTTTGCCATAAGTGCAGCCGTTCTAGTGATATTGGCGATAGAACAAAAATGCATAGAGTAAATATGCACTTCCGGTTTGAATATTCTTTTCAAAAATAGGGGATTCACATCTGGGCATATATACAAGTCTTTAGTTTGCAGTTACACAATTGTACGTTGGACAGTTTCGGCTCTAGAGCATTCACACACACACACAGACAGACAGACAGACATATATAGACGACACTCTGAAAATAGTCACGTTCGATTCAGGGAAGGTTAAAACGTGTTTATTCGTTGAAATCTCGAGTTCGATTTTTTTTGTGATTACAATGGTTTGCAAATTACCGCTTACGGCCGCCATTAATGTTTAGACATTAAATATCTGTTTTAGGTTTTTTTTTTTTAAATAAAAGTGTACCTTTAGAGGATTATCGGAGTAAGTAATCAAAACTTTCGGTTCATACGAATTTTTATAATATTCACTGAACTCATCACATTCCAACTCATCCCGGACAAGTTCATTTTCATCCGTATTTAAATCACCAATAGTCGTTACGTCTTTCACACGTAAACTCTCTATTGTATGTGGAACTTGTTTAGGAGCATCTTCTTTTTGTCGTTTCTTACGAGCTTCTCTTTTCGCCTAAATATAAATAAAATTAGACTTCCCCCAAAAAAAAAAAAAAATGAAATTATACCTTCTTCAGCTCACGTTTCTCCTTCTGAAATCTCGCGTTTCTAATCACTTTATTCTTGATGTTACCATACTTTTGATCTATTGGGAATAATGGAGTAGCGATTTTATTTTTTTCTACCAGTTCTTCATCACTGTCGTCCTTTATTTCCAAATCCTCAACAACATCTTCCTTTGTATCCAAATCCTCAACAACATCTTCCTTAGTATCCAAATCCTCAATATCTTCCTGTGTTTCCGAATCCTGGGTAAGATCCATAGTTTCCAGCGTGTCTTCCATTCTGCACGTGTTTTGAGGTTGACAGATTAACTCATAAACTCGGATGAATAGAGCAGCAAAGCATATTATTCTGTTCTGTTAGTTTCACCAATCAGAGCCTGTGATTGGCTGCACGAACAGAACAGAACTTAGTCACAAATGTTGGTTCGTTTGTGACCGGAAGTATAAAACGTTGTACCGCTACCATAAAATCGTGTCTACTTGTGGTTCTTATTCGTTGCAAAAATGCAAATTTCCTTTACTATATTTATTTTTGAATCCTTGTTGGCTCTATAGCGCTAAGCATAAAAACATATTTGACTTGCATATCCGGGAAAGAAAATCTCCTATTTTTGAAACCGGAAGTGCTTGATTACTCGTGTATTTCTAAAACGACACGAGTTATAGAAATACGGATTCTTACAAGAATAAATATATTGAAATTTCTAGCAACTTTTGCAGTAATTTAAAAATATATATAAATATTTACTGAAAAATCGCCTTTTCCTAGTTACCACACATATTGATAATGTTTCATGGCAATAGTAGAATTAATTTCACACCCAATTTCATATCCAATGAAAATTCAGTACAAAAAAGCGAATCTGGCCTTCATTCGACTTTCTTATCCTTTCACGTTCTGTATTTATTATGCTTTGTTTTGTTTTAAATTCTCCCTACGATAAATATTGTAAATAGGGAAACGTAAATTACTATTTTCAAAGGCAATTTTTCAGTAAATGATACGTTTTTCGAAACGATTTTTCAAACAATAGTTTCTAAAAAATTTTATATCTTCAACTTTTATGCCGAAAATGTTCATGATTAGCATAATTCCTTTTAGACTTCGTCTAAGAAAGTCAAAAGTTGAATGAAAAACATTACAGATTTTTTATGGCCTTTAGATTCAGTTAGAAGCAATTAATAGGTTTCAAAATTTATGAGTGCTACTAAAAAAAAATAAGATAATTTATATATATTTATCCTAAATTTTATTTTATCTAAAACAGATATTTATGTAATATTTTGGATGAAAACCTAAAATGTTATATTTATTTGTACTAATTATTGCAGTAAATAATATTTTGTATCGCCTACGGCTTTTTTATACGGAAAATAATAAAATATGTGACACACAGAAACTGAATCATATTGCAATTATAAAAATGTTTATTATTTGATTGCTAGAAATCATATTATGTCTGCAAACTCAATACGTAATCAAAATAAAAATATGTTTTATAACGAAAATAACGTTTTATGTGTTGTGTAATAATTTGAGGATAAAAATGTCAAAAGAAATATACACAATTTATAAGTAGTATCGCGGCTACTCAAACAAATTGAGTAAATTATCGGGCGTAAAGTTTCGAGTGGTAAAATTATTGAATATATGATAGGAATAGGAGGGATAATTTAAAGAGGAATATAGCATTTAAACATTTTATTGAAATGAAAGAAGATTAAATTAAATCATCTCACTAAAAGTCTATGGTTAAACATCAACAGAACATATTTGTATTCAATTGAAACAATCTAAAATCTATATTAATAAACATATACATTGATCACATTAAGATAGATATCACAAATTGGATAATTAAATCCCTCAACAAACTCAACTGTGACTCAAACATCCCTAGTTAAGGATTCCATAACTGTTTTTTTTTAAATCTATTTCTTTTAACATCGCATTTAAAAATGCAATAGAACCTATGCTGTATTGACGATATGGCAGAACATGTGCTTGAAACATGCACATTTTATCGAAGATCCACAACATAATTAATAATGCGGATAGTCGATTTTCAGACAGTAAAGCGATTTAAAATTTAAAAATACACACACATTTTTTGCGGTAAGTACTCCAAAGAACGTGTCAAATTGTAAAAATATTTTCTCTTTACTGTTTCCAAAATTCGATTTGTTTTTTGTGTACCTTTTGGTCTTATACTCATACAAAACTCAAAAAACGTAGTTTGTACAATCAGTCTGACAATATATTAAAATATTGAAGTACAAACATTTTATTTTTTTGTTTTCTTTTAATTATTTGTTTTTACTCTTTTTAATAGTTTAAGTTATGAAATCCATACAGGACTTATGATAATAATTTGTACTTCTGCATCGCTTACTTATAAGGCTACGAAATTATTAAATTTATTATATCTCTCTGATCTTTAACGCAGAAGTATTTCCAATCGATTTATTAATATTTAAGATGATTTTTACGTTTAATCATATTTCCTTTCTTGTCTAAAGCCGTGCTCGTGCACATTAACCAAATCATTCTCATTACTTGGTATACACGAATACGGCTTAACAAGAAATCTTCAAAATATAGTCATAATTACGTAATTGATGAAATTTAAAACCAATTAAATATTTTATACGGCTAATGTTTGTCATAATACAAATTTTACTTCTCGAATTAATTTTGTATACAAGCTCAAAATAAATTCAGTAAATATAAAAATAAAATTCTCGATTACAAGATGGCTGACCTGTCGAAATCACGTAACCAAATTTCTTTTGAAAATATAATATTTGATATATGATTAAACGTGTTCATGATACGCTGTTGTTATTTAAAAAAGTTATCATCAATATTTGTCAGAGCTAGGCATAAAATTACTGAAGTACTTGTTTGGAACTTCATAAATTTAAGACCTCTAATATAAAATCATAATTTAAAATCTTGTAATTATTGTAAAATTATACAAAATTTATGTAATTAAATTTTCTATAGAAGTACAATAAATTAATTGTGGTTTTACAGTAAAAGTGATGTAAAATTATATGATTTTTTTACACTGTGAAAATAGATGTAAATTTATGTAATTATATTGATTTCTGCAAAATTAATTTGTATATAGTTGTAGTTTTACAACTAAAGTAATGTAAATTTACAGGAGTTCTTTACTCCTTAAGATGTAAATTCAGCTGACTTACACAGACATTAAATTAATTTTATTGATTTTCATAAAATTACATGATTTTGATAATAATATATATAATAATAAAAATGGATGTAAATAAAATTATATATATATTATTTTCCGAATATTTTCTTGATTCAAGGAATGAAAAATACTAATAATGTAGTTTTGTCCAAGTACCTAAATAGTACTTCTGTACTTTTGTGCCCAGCTCTCAAATTTGTTCAACTACAAATTAGATAATAACACATTGTTTCAAATAAATACAAGATACAAATATTATAAACATCACAGAATACATTTATATAAAAACCTACAAAGAAATAATTACAAATGATGTAGGGGAGCTACTTTAACTCAAATCTTATACCACCATCCTGTAACATACTTTCACGAATTTTGAATAAGAATAAGAATGGGGGCATTCGATAACAAATATTACTGAACAAAATATATATATATATATATATTAAAGAAATTATAATGGCAGTGAATGAACTGATGATAATGCAGTTTTGTTATCCAATTTTCAAATCTTTATAATTTCTTTTTAATAATAATTAATACTGAGATCACATTTCAAATATTCTCGACACAAAAAGCGGCTATACTTTTGATGAAATTTCTCTTAATACCGCCCTGTTTTCAACAATAATTATTGTTTTAGCAACAATTAACACCTCTTGCCAAAAATTATTCCATTATGGAATAATTTTTATATATTATATAATGTAAAATATATTATTACTTTTTATTTTCATAAATCTCTGTATGAATTTTATTTTCTTCAATCAGTCAAATGGGACAGACACATTATTAAAAACTAACTTTTTACATACAAAACAAGATAATTGAAGACTGTACACTTAATAGTAATAATAATAATAATAAAGAAATTTGTTGTTAAATTATATGATTAATTAGTGTGATGTGGTTTGAAACAAAAATATTTGATAAATATAGTAAAATCAATTTTAGAAAACGAATATATTACTGTGTAATATATTATTTAAGGTTAGGTTTCTTTTTTTGTAGTTTTAACTTTATAATATATTTTTAATTATTTATATGACTATCATTATTAATAATATTACAATAATATATTTATAATATTTACAAAAGCCACTACCTCATATAATTCAAACTCTTTTTTTTTTAATATATTTATCACTCCATTATTAATAAAAAAGAAAAACTACTTAGTTTGAAAATATAAAATGAAATTAATTTACAATAATATTATTTACATTTAGAATACACAAACCAATAATTTTGAAAATAAGTATCGTTTTAAAAATTTGAAAAGTTTATAATCATAAAATTTGACGTAACGAAAATTTCTTTTCAATATGAAAAGAATACCACAGCGCGATTTATAATTAAATATTTTAGCGAAATTCTACAAATACGACAAAGAGTTTAATATACAATTTTATTTTCTTACAATTTTCCCAGTTTTTTTCCCACCTAATACGCATTTATTCCTTCTTTTCTTATTGTTGTTTTTTTGAAAATAAAATGCAAGGGTGGCCCTTCAAAGAAAGCGATGTTAATTTTCACACTCAAGAAGAAAACATGTAACATCGCTATGTGTGTATGTGACGGAGAAGTTACATCAATATCGACATGATGACACAATATTTATGCTGTTTATGTCATATAGCGCATTACTGCACGAAGGGCGTACAGGAGTTCAGCTTGCATACGAGCCTCTAATACCATCAAATTCACATGGACCTGTAAACAATTAGACACATTAATGGCAGACATACCGTCGCACTTATCGCATAATTGTTAAATTTCAACTAAAATCAAACAAAATATACAAAATCTAGTTTTACCTTTTCGCTATGTTTGAACTCCCTCAGAACGCGATCATAGTCTTTTTTCGTAACTCGTTCCGGATAGCAGCAGGCACTCTTGATGAACGTCTTCAGACTCCGTTCCAGCAGCTGATTCACCTCGCCGTAATCGTAGTCATCATGCCTGATGCCGAACATACACTGGATGTAATTCCATATTGCACGACGGAACCGCGATGTATCCACGTCCGTACGCCCACCCATTGTATAATAAGTTAAATTGTACGCGGTTTTGAATTTCTCGTCCAAAAGATTACCGACGTCGTTGTACAAACTATACAAAAATAACACATTAGTTTTGTAATTATATAAACCCAGATTGTAAAATTTGGCTTAAAAAATATAAAATAAGATGTTTCTGAAAAGCATTGAACTTACCGATTAACAAGCGAATAGCCATGGTCATCCCAGGAGTAATCCTGCACTCGGAACGTGGGAATCTCCGCTTCGCCGCGGCGAGCAAAGTCCTGGTATAAGAATGTCGGATCTTCGACAAATTGACCGATGTCAGCGGATATCTCGGGCGGCTGGTCGGGTACGGCGCCCAATTCGGCACTCTGTGACTCGACGTGCTCGAACCGTTTGGTTAACTCGATCGGTGTACACTGTTCCGTGCGTTCCGACAACGTTTTCATACGTTGCATCAGCGTCGTGATACCGACCTCGGGCTCCGTGGGCGAGTTTGACGATGTGTTGTTCGTTGCAGAGATATTCGTACCTACCAACAAAATTAAAAACATCTCTTAGAAATTTTACGATTACATTATACATGTATAAGTAAATGGGTTAATTGAAAACTATTGTCAATTCTATCAACAACAAAACAAAGCTGTAAAAAAAAATTAGTATTCATTTAACAATATCCTGTGTCTTACCTTGCCTCGTGTCGTTTACACGTGGTATGCTTTTGGGTGCGCTGAGTGCAGCGCCATCGACAACATCTCGAGGAGCAGTTGCTCCAGGTCCAGTGGCGCCAATGGCCGTCCCATTTAGAGCGTCCCCGTTGCCTATACAGCACTGGGGATGGTAAGCGTGGCCGCCCGATTGGTCCACCTCCTGGTTGACACCACAAGAGAACACGAATGAAGCCAGCGAGTGGAAATGCGCTAGAATCACGATTGCATGAACCACTTCCGCCAGAGACCAACTATCATTGCCTTTGGTTAGTTTCTATAAAAAGAAAAAGAAAAAAAAAAGTTTTGGATTAGTTTAACTAGTAAAGAAAAGTTGGAATAGGAAATTACTAGTTGAAATAGAGTTTGAAGAGGTATCTCTCTAGAGTCGAGCGATTTTAGAAAAACAACGCACTTGAGTGTCCTTCACTAAACTTTCTTACCCTTTCACCTTCTTTTTATATTATTAAACTAAATTCAGGGACTTTTGAGCTCTGCCGAAATTAAATCCATGCCGATTACATTTATAATCATTTTAATTCTGGTGCCATTAAAACTAAACTAAATTTCCTAATACATATTTACAATATAAGAAGCGTAATTTAAAGAGTGGAATATTTCGTTATGCAAATTTGCAAAAAAATAATAAATTTTATAAAGATAAAGTTGTGGAATTTTACTTTTGCATAAAATTGTCAAACTGATATTTTTTATGAATTATTATTGTTCCATGATTAAAACTAATTTGTTTACACTTTGCAAATTGTTATTTTTTTTGTTTTATAATTACTCGTTTAATTTATGTTTACACATTTATTTAATGAAAATGTTCCTTGGCCGTAAATAACATGCCACACCCTAAAAGCTAATATCATGGGCCACATTTGTTTTTCGGTAATTATCTACGACTATGCACAGTGGCGCACAGTGCCCATATATGATGCTAATGCTTGTCATGATTTTATGGGAACAAATAACACTTGACAAAGCAACTTTTGACAATTAACACACACACACACAGACAGACATCATTGAGAAATCGTCAAATCATACTCAGTGAACAGTGAAACGGTTTGTATTTAATTCCAGTAATTCAATATACAAGAAATGTATTTAATTAATAAATAAATCGATTTGGCATTAGAATTCGGAATTTGAGCGTAGGTAACAACTAAATAAAAATCGGCAATTAAACATGGCCTATATTTCGCAAATTATTACCGCTCTAAATAATCAATTATTTATATTGCGTAGACGTATTTTATGGTAAAATAGATAAATAATTTTATACCAAAAAAAAAAATGGGCTGCCGTGAGAAGTTCAAGACATTTTCAACTGTTTATCTAATGATAATAAATATATATAAGTAAAGATCAATAAAATATGCGTAATATGATAACGTATGACCTCGTTTTGCACGGTCTTGTAATTAACCTCAATCATTCGCACACAAGATATCGCTTTACCAAATCATTGGATTCAACAAGAATCATCCAAGACGCTCAGTTTTAAGAAACCAAAAATATGTTTACATTTTTATTATCTTATACGCAGTAATAGTCTTCAACGGAGTTACACGTTTAGACCCTCCCTGAAACGAATATGAACGTTCTAGAGGCAAAATGCCGAACGTGGAATTGTGGAACTTCAAACTAAGACTTGTATATGATTCAAACCGGAAGTGCATATTTACTCCATGCATTTTTGTTCTATCGCCATTATCAGGAAAACGGCTGCACTTATGGCAAAAATAGTTATGTTCATAATGAAAGATATGATTATTTTGCGCAATTTTTGTTTGAAAAGTTTCTTCAAAAAATGTACCAGTTACGAGAAAATTACTACGGAAAATTTAGAATTAGTTCAGTTGAGCGAAAAACTGTGATATATTTACCTCTATGTGCGATTTGTTGATCAACCACGGTCGGTGGGCTAGAATTTTGTTGATATCGTACAAATTGCGCAATTTCTTTGGAATACAACTTAAGCCTTTCAGCCAGGTGTGATCGCCACCTTGTAGCAAGAATTCCTGCTTTTGTAGTGTTATCAAGTAACTACATTGGTGTCGACCAGCTGCCTGCAAACATATGATACCCTTAATTAGACAATTATTGAAAACAAGGCAATAAAATAATAATAAATGACTTTAAAAGAAATAGCATGTGCCCAATTGACAGTTGAATATTTCCTTTGTCGTAATAACAACGAATATCTTAAAAACCAACATTTTTATACACGATAAAAAAAGAACGATACTCTTTACTATGGTTTACAAGGTCACACGGTGTAACCTTGAGATCCTGGTAAAGGACATTCGTTGATTCTACTTTTATTATGAATTGAGAATATTTGAACTTACCATGATAGCGATGAAATGGCGGTAGTCGTAGGGTAGTGGTCCATCTCCGCGCATAATGAAACTCTGCGTTTTCAGAAAATGATCCAGATACGTTGGATGATAACCCATCACTTGACTAACATGGTCCAGTCGGTTGTTTTGGAGGAACGCGTCGATGAATAATGTATGGGTCTAAAACAAAAACATACAAACAATCATTTATATGTCAAACTAGAAATATAATAATTAAATTTATAAATAACTCATGATACATCAATATCGACAAAGAGTATATTATTTAGTATAAGTAGAAAATAATTTATTGTTGTTTTTCTAAAGATGTCTATTTTAATTTATAAATTATCTATGTATAAACAAATTATGTAATAACCTGCACACCTATAAATAAAAACATTTCTTTAATGATTTTTATTTTATGGTATGAATTTAAATTTGAATTTATTCATACGGTAAGATAAATGAAAACAAACATTGCGTCGTAATTCTTCCAGTTCGCCGTAGATAGGTCAGTAAAATATAAATAATTTAGATTGTAGCATGTTTGTTTATAGTTTTAGTCCTGAAGATGAAAAATATATATGAAAAACTTCATTTTTCAAATTCATCCTAAAGTACTTTGTGTAAGTTCTAATGAGGTTTGACAGAATATTATAAATAATATTCTGTCAAACCTCATTTCACGAACGCCTCGGCTCATTAAAACTTACACAAAATACTGTAGTAAAAATAAGCAATTATCTGTGGTCCAGGAACGGATTAATCCATTTTGCATTAATTCCTATAGTTTCGGTTTACGGACGATCTTCAGGAAAGAGTTCGTGAACCGAGGTTTAACTGTATAGTAGAGCAAAGCTATAGTAATTGATTGCGATTCTGTAATAATATCAGAATATATATATATATATATATATATATATATATATATATATATATATATATATATAAATGTAGATGTATATATGTTTGTATGAATGTGTAGAACGCTTTGTTTATATATTTCTATGATTACAATCAGTGGCGACATTATTTTACATCAGAAATTTAATATCAGAATCCAATATATATATATATATATATATATATATATATATATATATATATATAAAAATGTTGATATATGTATGTTTGTATGAATGTGTAGAACGCTTTGTTCATATATTTCTATGATTGCAACCAGTGGCGGCATTATTTTACATCAGAAATTTAATATCTGAATCAAATATATATATATATATATATATATATATATATATATATATATATATATATATATATAAATGTAGATGTATGTATGTTTGTATTAATGTGTAGAACGCTTTGTTCATATATAGCTATGATTACAACCAGACTTAATTTTACAGCGGCTCGAGTATTGTGAAAATCGTCTAAGCCACTATAAATTTTGAAATATTTTACTATGCGCCAAAAATATGGGCAAACTGACCTCTGACCTAATTTTTATTTTAATATAAGGCAATTTATGCCCCTGAAAAGATATATTATAGAGAGGCATTAGCCTCACTAATGTATGTTATTGTTTTCGTTTTACCACATTACAAATCCCTACTGTACATAATTAAAAACGTTTCAAAATATCATTTGTATAAAATATATAACTAAACAGTATTAAAATCTAAAATTAGGGAATCACACAATTGCAATAAATTAAGGCTATGTTATAAAAGCAAAACTTCGCTATGTATAATTAATCACTAGTTCATAATAATAATTCTATTTCCATCGTCTTTGTACGAATTTCCAATTCGTATACATTCGAAACACACGTGCACCCATTTTACACAAATACCAAGACCAACAACTGTATGAATAGAACACAAAGGAGTCAGAGAGCATACGAGTATATATATGGGGCACATATGGTCAGCATACGTGAGTTGATGGGACTATGAAATAATGAAGAGACGTTTAAAACTATAAAAGAAAATCGCTTTATTTATGAGCTCTGGATATGAGTGCTTATGAACATTAAGTTTAGTTCAGTTATATAAAGCACAGTTGAAGATAGATAATACCTATGTAATTGGGTCACTTATTATTGCTCAAGTCATTTTGGTGAATAATACATTTGGTAATTATGAAATACAAATAACGGATTCAATCAAATTATTCTTTGTTTCTACTCAAGGTTTCTATTCTTTTGAAATACCTAAATGTGTTTCACTTATTTAAATTATTGTAAATTTTATTATCATTATTTATAATAATGCTTAATTTTCTTTTAAATTCACCCTATGAAACAAAATCAATATATATATATATTGCAACTAGGGAAACTTAAATATAAAATAACCATTTTCAATAGTGTCGTACCTCGTCGTACGATAGTACAAGACAGCTATAGTGTGTCTGTAACATTCTCAAAGAAGTCATTTCTTTATATGTTCCAATATATAAGCTATTTGCTTCTGTGATTTAATTAATATAATTAGGAAATGTTCATCAAATAATTTTCAATATCCTTGGCTAATCACGAAACAAACGATATTAACCCAAACGCAAACTCAGAAATTTATTTCATATTAAAAACCGAAGATATGTCATCAAACAGACAACATAAACCAAATTTTAAAGACTCATCGTATATTAATACATTGTTGTGTATAAAATAACAATTTGAATATTAGGGAAACTCGAATGTTCGTTAAATATATATTCCAATTGCTATCGCCGTTAGTATTGTATTTTAGCTGGTAGCACTGGCGCTTCCCTGTTTCGACAGGTGTACTATTTCCGCAATATAGGAAAAAGCGTGATTATAGTAATTTAACTAACTAAATAAGTTTATGTAATTTGCAGTTAATATTTTGAAATTCATTTAATTTTCAATATAAATTCGTTAATTTCACACCTATTATGTTTAAATTAGTTAAAATGCGTATTTTAATTATCTGTAATTATATTTGGAACTAAGGCGTGAAGTCTAGATGATGTAAGGATAGAATTTGGAGAAAGTTTGTTATAATAAATGAAATAATAATACACTTTTCATAAGTAATACACGGTTAAAAATTTAACAACAATTCCAAAATAAAAATCCATAATAATAGTATAAATACATTAACATAAACTTATTTTTTGTATAAACAAAACTACAAATTAATAAACGAACCTACTTGATTTTCCATACAATTCATGAAATTAATAATTTCACCGGTTAAAAACTTTTTATTTTACATAATTAGAAAAAAATCTTGTATGAAATACGTTAGAAAATACGATTTATGGTGCAATCTATAAAACGAATCCATAAAATATTGATAGAGTAAAACATATATTTATTAAACTGCAAACCATTAATTAACTAATCCTATAAGATATATCGAACATAATACATGATTTGTGTAATTAATTATACTTAAATATGTATTAAAGAACTACAGCTTCTTCAAAATCTTACAGATTCTCGTTATAGATTATTGTTTCGCTCGTCTCGCAAATTTCCCACTCGTTACACAAAATTTCCTAACTGGTTATATATAAATAGCAAATTAAGTAAAATGTTTTTATCATAAATGAATAATTGTCTATTTCTGGTTTAAAATAAAAAATTATTATATTGACGAAATGTAAGTTCTGAAACAAAGGCTCAAATTTCAGTGTTCTACTATTAACATATTATTTTAGACAGTGTACATGGATATATGCATAATACAAAAAGAAAATGCAGTTAATTTAAAAGAAACAATAAAATCTTTTATACAATTATAAAAAATTAAATACCTTTTCTTTAAATATATTACACACTTGATATCCATATGTATTACACTGAACAAAATATTCCATTTCATTTTACAAAAATTATATATATGAATCAAATAATTACAAGTGGTCGATATGGCCGTCTTACTTGCACAACACTACAATTAACAATGTGGATACTATTCAATTCTGAGCAGACTGGACTTACTGCTTCAATAATCATGTAAACATGATAAATATAATCAGTAGTACGCTTGTAATTGTATTTCGAACTATAATAGATCAATGTTTTATCTAAGATTTTTTTTTAATCCAACGTCGACATTTTTGTATCCATCCAAGACCATGTGGATACATAAATACCATAATATAACACCAGTGACGGTACAGTATTTTAATTTTTGGAATTAGGCATACGTAAAACAAATTTCTGAAAAAATTAAGCGCCACTGAATACTATAGCTATATTGTACACTAATGATGCGACTGGTTACAAATTTTATAAAGATTCGTGCACATATTTTTTAATTTATAAAATGCATTTTTAATTTCAATTATTTACTTTTGTACCTAATAAATAAACATTTAATTTTAACATTCATCAGAAGCATCCATAATTTATAAACTCCAACTGTTCTGACAACATCGTTAGTTAAGTTTAACGATATAAAAATTTATTGGCGTGTAATAAAGAAAACCGTAAATTTGGAAAAAATTACCAATCTGACATTAAATATCAATAAACAACAATTTTATGGTATTAATATGACAAGTGAAAATTTCTTTATGAATAAAAATTAATTGAATACGGCCCTGGCATACATCGTATCAAAAATTCATGTATTAAAAATACATTTATTTTAATAAAAATGGATAAGGTGTCGCCTAACGAGTGCCTACATTTCGACATAACAAGTTTTCCTATTATTATAAAACATATTCAGTTTCAGTGTCGATACACCCAGTATATATGCCCGTATTTGTAAATTGCATATTTAAACATCCCGTACATCTTTTCAATAAACAATTCAAATGAATATTTAAAATAGAAATAAAATGTAAACATTTTTAGAAAATTTATTGTTCAATTTAAATCTTTGATTGCTAAACATTCGCGTACCACTTTTGTGAAACGGAAATACACGTTTTGACCATTCCCAAATCGAATTTAACTATTTTCAGAATGACGGCTGTGTGGGTTTCTTAATAAAGTTGAAAATAACAAACATTTTAAAAAGTTTTTGCGAAAAATACTGTATTATAAATATAGTGAAAGGACAAGAAAGTTGAGTGTAAAATATATATTTGACAATGTAGTGTCTTACATTAATCTACATAAAAACATGTTTAAGTATTATCAATATTAATTAGTGCAATAAAATTGATTTCTCGGCTAAAAGCAATAAATAAGATATATGAGATATCGCGGTTATATAAATGAAAATAATTAGTAAAATAAGGACAGTTATTTTGAAACAAATAATTGTTAAATGCCGATGAAGAAAATGATGTAAAACTAATATGAGGTCAATGAGACGAACGGCACTGGAGTACAATAATAGCAACATAAATTACTATATTTTCTACTTTGATTACCTTAGATACGGACACATGATTGGATAGCAACTGTTTGCCGTAATAATCTATGTGCTATGCATTCTATTTCAAGATAAATTCGGCCCAAATACCAAAGGCAATCGGCCGGGTTATTTTGAAAATTTAAAAACAAAAAAATTAAGAAAATAAATATTTCACACCAGCAACACACGCTTAGATGTAAACTTCCTGCATTTATTTTTACAAACACGTTTACAATCCGATTATTTATTTGATGTAAATTTCCGGATTGGTAGAAACGTAGGGCTTTTTTATTTGATGGTATATAAAAACCATTTATTTTAAAACTCACTTTAATGTTAGCGAAATAATGTGTTTTATTTGTTTTTGGTCAATTTTAAAAATAAACGTGTTAACATATTTACGTGAATGTAAATACTGTATTTTATATTTCTAGTATTTTAAATTTTGGAATCGTTGAAATAAATATTGTCGACAAATTTTGCACTTTATTATACGAACATATAAAGCAGCGGCTCTTAACCTTTTATAACCTATTACCACTTCAACATAACAACAAATATTATCCCGTTTTGTGCAATGTTTCGAGTGTATTGTTTATTGAAATATTGAAAAACGTGTATAAGAAAGTCGAGCACAGATCACTCCGCATTTTTATAAAGATAATTAGTTGTTTTTATATAAATCTAAGATATAGTATAAGCTCAAAAAAAATGTGATACTTGGCTACTGGATAAATGTTGTAGAATGTTGACAATACTGAGGATATAAAATAGCTATAGTGTTCTGTTGTGTGTCTGTGATATTCTCGGAATCAATAAATGAACAAACATTCGTTTAACGACTTCCTCATTCCGAAAATGTATATAACTTAAATTATGTCGCTCGCTCGTAAGACAACTTTGTGGTTACATCTCTTCCAAAACAGCGGGGCGATTTTAACATAATTTAATACTGGAGGCATTGGAGCTTGCTTGTATACATTTATCTTTATCAAAATTGAATAAAAAATTATTTATATAAACTTTAAAACATACTACTAGATCTGTTCAATTTTTTTTCAATGTCTTTTTGAACCTTATATACATATTTATATATATATATATATATATATATATATATATATATATATATATATATATATATATTTTTTTGAATCTTGAATACAATCTGGTTAGTTTTACACGTAAATGAACTAGGATTTAGTAAAGATTAGTAGAGTTTTTTTCATCGAACAGAGCTATTGTTTAATTTAATTACTGGCACAAATATTTATCACCCACATTTTAAGGTAACAAAATAATAGATACCTAGACTGCAGTTAGGTATAGATAAATGTATTGTTTTCAAATACTCCTTATCAATATTTAACTTAGAAAGAATTTAAACTAGATATTTCCAGTTTTGGACCATGATTTAACTGAATGTATTCATTTATTTACAAACAGTCTCTTAGATGTATGTTAATATTTGTACAAATACATTGGAAATAGAATAGAATGGTTTGATAATTTTTAGAATTAAATTAAATATTGAATGTTAACTAATCCAATGTCAAACTTATACGTTTTAATATTTACACACATTACGAGTTTTTAGCTCGCCGTACGAAGCTAAAGCATTCGTTCGTGTGTCTGTAGCACTTTCGGATCAAAAAAATTCTGAATAACTTGTATGAATATCGTAGAAGCGGAAGCCGTTGAACTCGCGCAACCAACGATACTTATTTGAGAACGCAGCGGGAGTTAAATAAGAATAGCCCCCTTTTTCACGTACCGCAATGGTCGACTCCTATGGGGGAATATGATCAAACAGTTGCCAACTAACTTGCATTGGACATGTTTATTACCCAACACCAAATGGTATACGGTTTTTTTTTTGTTTTAACTGCTGAGAGAGTTAACTAAACATGCATTCGTTTATATGCTCAACTTATTTTAACATTTCTGTACTTTTTCAACTTGTCCAAAATTATTTAAATTTAACATAATTTAATTTTTGCTATTCTGCACGTAGAAGTTTGTTTCATGGCACTATGAATTTATAACAAAATAAAGCTATTTTATATAAAGTGAAAATTAAGTATAAGATAGTCTAGTGAAGGCCACACCGGCTTTTGTAGTTTATGTATGTGGATCGGATATATATATGTATACTCTATTATAGGCTATTGACTTTGTGTGTGATAATCAGAGTGACCTATGGATATTGTGTGTATGCGATAGACATAAAATAGTAATAATAAAACGCTAGTTATTTACTGTGTATTTTTAAAAACCTAAATGTTATTTCCTTATCACACTTAACTTGATAGAAGTTGTTCTATTCTAAATTCTAAAATAATCCTAGTACTTCTGGCATATATAAAAAATCCCTATATTTATAATTGCGTCATGATTCAATGAATACGAAAAAGCTTACTTATACTCTCTAATTTAATATTTATAATTTTGCTTTATTTTGATTTAAATTAATTCAATGATTACTATGAGACAGTATCAGTATATATTGTAACTAGGACAACGGAAATGTAACATGGTTATTTACAATAGTTCGCCGAAGAAGCTAAAGCATACGGTCGTGAGTCTGTAGCATTCTCGGTTCATAAAAATTAATTACCAAAAGGTGTTTGTTTCGTCGCCATGAATCCAAATAAATATATAACTTATATACTTGGATGTTAGTCGTCGCTTGCTCGTAAGATCAAATTTGTGCCCTGTACTCCTCTGAAGGTACCCGAGCGATATACACCAAATTTGTTACATATATTATTTGGTACCCCATTTGAATCCGTTCGCAATTTAAATCTAATCGCCCGTTTACTTCTCGAGTTATAGAGGCCCCCGTGATTACAATACATACATTCGTATAAGAAAATAAAAAGAAGACAACATTGAGATCAAGAGACGGAAGAACGATCTTTTATACGTGTAAACGTTATCAACAAATATAATTTAAACGTAATAACCTTATTTATTTATATCCTGACAAATAATGGGAGGGCGACGATAACATATTATTCTCGATTGTATTATATATGTTCATGAGATAGTTTTCTAAAAATAGTCGGAAAATTACAGGTTGTATTTGCGGTGGTCACCGTCACTAGTCTTGTTGGAACATTTCAGTTAACTACTCATCGTTGAACTAAATAGATTTAGATCTGTAGAAACCGCAATAGAGTTACAATTTTCTATATCAGTGGATGTACAAAGTCATGTTAAGGTATAATTAACTGTGTAACATATATACCGGGATGTTGAGTGCATCAGCTATCCAGATTTATACCGGGTCGTTGCACTGCAACACGCCTGGCACTGACCCACGCAACGGCTAAACACACTTAAATACAGGGTAGGGATTCATAAATATCACGAATATAAATATATTTTCGTACAAATTAATTTGAAAAGAATTGCCATTGCATTTTAAATACAATAGAAATAGGGATTTGAAGTTCGCTGCTGCTACTTACGCGAGATTTCAATAAGATTGCGTGAAATTGTTTTATTTTTTATGTAAATGTGGCCCCGTTTGCACGCCACTGGCTGATTAAACAGATATAACAAGTATATCGTTGGTGGCTGCCACTGTTACTGAATATAATCACTACTGTGTCCTACTTTAGATCTAATTCACAATTTTGATAAACAATTAATCATTACTAAACATGATTTCATGTAAAGAATATTTTAGACTATATAGATAGTTTTTTTTTTTTTTGTATGTTTAGCAGATAAGATAAACTAACATGTGCAAGAATGTTTATAAAAAAAATCGGTAAATATAAACATATTATTCGGTTCGTATATCATAAAAACGATGTGTTACAATTTTAATGGCCAGTTGGAACGCAAGCAATACATAAATAATTCGTAATTACTGTTTTTAAGCAAATTTAAGCGTGAAACAGTCGGTTTTAAATGCCAAAACCCCATATATGTATAAACTCACTTTAAAGTTAAGTGGTGGAATTGAGAATAAGAATATTATTTTATTATCACATTAGACATTCAAAAATACTCACAACATATATTGATGTATTTTGTTGTAGAGTTTCAAACTACGTTAACTTACCTAAAACAAAAGAAAATATTATTAATTAACAAATTCCATTTATAATTTATAAAGCAAAATACAAAACGGTTCATATGCTGCAACAGGCAATTTTAATGCATCAAATATCCCGGGATTAAATGTACCGAATTCAAATGTCCATAATGGGTAATTGTCTCGAAAGGCAAATATGCCGTAAGGCATATATGCTAGGGATAAACCACTAGTATAATTTTGTATACTAGACCAGTGGCTTTCAATCGGTGGATCATATAACATACGATTTGAAAATTAATTTAAGAAAAACAATTTTTCTCTCCATTTAGTTCTGCAATAGTAGTCCGCGTAATATTTATAATTAGGTTAGCACGTGGGTACCATGTGCCCATATCATATACAGAATACAGTCCACTCACTGATCCATCTGTATAATTGAATAATTTCACGTCATTTTTATTTATTATTTTATGGTCACCTTTTTGCCTATTCGTTCTTTATTATTTACAGAATTCGATATGCAACAAACTGTCGGCATTTTGACGTATATTCAAAATTCAAATGATATGTGAAGAGTTATCTTTGGTGTAAAACTGTGAACCAGTTATAATAAATAAACTAACTGCATCTCACAATTCACACACAATATATATTAAATTTGGGGGTACTGCTTATATTTTTGTATTCACGCAATATATTTATCTTGACATTTAATAATTATTCTGACGTTTAACCCAAATAATGGCAGAACACTTTTTGGTAAAGAAAACAATACATTTTTAAGTTCATATTTAATGCAAAAATAATAAAAAATAGTAAAATTTATTATTTATTTCCAAAAAAAGACTGTCCTTTTTAAAACTTATTGACAGGAAAATATGTATTGTTCTTTTAAAAGGACAGTGGCATCATCTGGGTTAAGAACGTAGCATATTTTTTTTATATAAAGAACCAGTGCAGTACTAAACAAGACCTGGCTCCGCCAGTAGTAACCATAGAAACATATAAACAAGGCTTTCTACACACACATTCATTCACATATATATCTGGGTGTTTATATATATTATTAAAATAAATATATTCAATTATTTCTACAGTCTAAAATTTTGATAAGACATTTCTCAATACAATAGCTATAAACATAGATAATAAAATGTTGTTATTTGTGTGAAACGGACGTGGAGCATGGCACGCAGTATTAGTAGGAAATACTAATCTATTTAGATACAGCTTCATCCTAGTTTCGTGATTCTAAAACTAAATAAATCCCAAAGCGATGACTCATCACGTGTTCTCTCTAGTGTAAATATTGAGAAACTCGGTTCCTGTAGATTTTTAGATCTTTTCTCATATGATAATCATTTATTACAATAATCCTCTCAAAATATGTTGAACATTACGTAGATAATCGACCTTGTTATAGTTGCCAAGTAATTGTGACAAAAGTTAATGAATTTGGATTCTGATTCTGACACAAGCTTCTGCCCACAACTTACTGTGACATATATAGGGCAATGACTATTTCCTCATACTGGTCACACACTTTGTTTTGTGTATAAATGCGATTAGAATATTTTTGTCTTTAATCCAAATTAATCTTGTATTCGTTTATATAAGACAGTCTTGTACACGCCACACCAGATATTGTCTGAGTGGTTCTTATAATTTTGATAGGTTACGTAAGCAGCTATATTTATAAAATGTGGAGTGGCCTGTATCTGTATGAATGAGTTTATAAAATAAATGATTATAGTTACGTAGACAAGAGCATTAAATAGCTGGTAGTTGATTGGTTAGTTGGAAGTAACATTATTTAACGCGGTTCATTTATTTTTATTAAGTTCAATTGATGCATGTTTACACCGTAACGGAATAGATAGAAATAAACAAATTATAAATGCAAACAGTAAATTAGAATAAATAGCGTGAATGATAGAAATATACATGGATAAAAACTGTTGTGGTGTTGTTTATCTAATCTGATGTTGGCTCAGTTTCTGTTTTTGTTGTTCCAGTGAAAAGACCGGTTTTTTTTTTTCAATCAAAACAAAAAAATGTAATTTATCTCGAGACAACTCCAACCGTAGTTACGTAAATATATAGTAGAATTCACGATTTTAATGTCGTGTTATAAACATTTGTAGAATTGACAAATTATTTAACGGAGGTGATTTACAAAATCAATTAATCCTTGCAATTTAAAAGCCCACTTCGATCTACTATTTATCTAATATAATTTAATTATGTTTTAAATGTATTACCTATTTGGGGAGCTAAAATCTTACTAACCCAAATTAGCTCAAATCTATAAATCAATTCGACTTTATAGTATGTTTAACGACAAAAACAAATCAGCTTGTAAAAAAATCCAAATTTGAATAACATCTGTGCTAATGCGTTTAGCGACATATGTTCTATAAAGAATAACCTTGCCATCACTATTAATATAGTAACACAAAAAGTGAACCATATAACAAGAAAATAATATTAATATTTTTTGCGAAAATAATCGTTTTGTTGGTTAGTTTAAATTGTGTTGAATGCACATATAACAAAAACAGTACCTAGTGAGTTCAGTGGCCTGTCCAGGTGCGTATTTAGAAAGTTCTGTGGCAAAATAGGAATTGGTTTCACCGTCTAACCAAATCGTTAAATATTTTTAATTTACCTAATCAATAAATATCCGCAAGAACTTAGAATTCATTTAATTGTGGGATAATTTTTATAGAAAAGTCGAATTCACGGTTAAGAAACTGGTTAATTCAATTAAATGTACTACTTAGTTTCTAGTAGAATAAAATAAAGATATTTTATGGTTTACCTACATTATATAATTACAAGATTCGAAGTCTAACTTCGCCACTGGTTATTTATTAAAATATTAAAATTATGAAATTTTAAAATGAATGTAGTTATTGTACGTTGAAACATATATTCAAATACGCAATAAAAGCAGTATTCGTAAGTAAATTTAAACATCCAAATGTATATGTGTAAGGTGAATGCTTTATTTATATGGTGTATGGTCCACATTTACATAAAAAAAATTAAAACATAAAAATTTGCCACCCATCAAATTATTCAATTAGATGTATCTGTATATGATATGGGCACGGTGTGTCTATGGGTTAATCTAGTTATAAATATAAAGGTAAAATCATTCTGTGTTTTGAGTTATTTCTTCCAAAAATAATACCAAACAAAAAATAATAAGATATTATTTTGTCAATTACAAATCATTTTGATTTGTAAGCCAAAACATTAAATATGCATAGTAAATCAAGGCTAAATAGTGCACCTGTAAATATGTAACATAAATCACACAATATGTGAATGTGAGAAATCATAAAAATTGTTGTTGAATATTTTTAAATCTCGAAGGTGTTACCTATAATTACAACCGATGCCAGAACGAAAATAACCAATTTTATCGCTAACTCAAGGTGACAATAACAAAAGACCAATAACAAGATATTATATATATTAGTATAGGTAGTATAATACTTACGGTGCCGTGTGTGCAATTTGCTAAATTATTATGTTATGATTAGTGCATAGAAAGTTTTATGCATTTTCACATCTCGTTAATGTAAATATTATTGATGTAAAAGCCTTCGGAAAATAATAGTGTTTTTAATTGTTACGAGGTAATTAAGACTTGTATTTAATTAAAAACAAGTTATATGAGTTATATTTTTGGATAATTTAGACATTTTTTTGATCCGAAGATATGACCGAAAGCTCTTCTGTAATCCGGCGAGTTAAAAATGTTGTACTCAATTTTTGGTAAAACGTGTTTCTTGCATTTATCATATATACAATATTCAAATGTTATCAAGTGATTAAGATGCGTGAAAAGATTTGAAATTATGCGTAGGAAGGCGCCACTTTCCAATCGTGGCTGGCCATGGACGATAATGCATAAGTATGAGATATTTTAATCGTGAAGTGTGCTATGGAACTGATGGAAGTAAACAATAATATACCTACAAGATACACACTGAGGTCATCTACTACTTTATATTACTCGATTTGACTTATACATATTAATAACAATAAATTACCATAGCATCATAATAATAAATAGCAATTTTATTCTAACTATAAATACTTTGTATTTGGAAAATTTATATATTTACGCAGAATGGGGATATAAGCAAAAGTTACACGTTAATTTTAGATATGTCATAATCTTTGCTAATGAGGAGTATTTTTCGTTTTTATTTTAGAAACTTTTATAAATTGTAATTCGGCAATTTATATTCCTCAGGTGGAAAACAGAGTTTTAATTGGTTCGAAATAAATGATGTTTGAAACGATGCCAATTTCGAATGAGACAAATTATATTTGTAGGTACTGCGATTGCAAAATATATTTTGCAAACTGCATTACAAATAATACAATAAGTACACACATTCAATGAATGCGGTATACATTCACCATTTCTCAGGATTCAAATTTGTTTTGGTTATATTTACTTTCTAGATTGCAAATTGGTATATAATTAAGATAAATTATTTCAAATTTCTTAAGTTTGGTATATAAACTATTTGATCTAATTTTACATAGCGGCGTGCCCTGGAGAAAATAATTACTCTAATTTTATACGAATTACAAATTATTACAGTATATTAAACACTAGGTGCCATGTGCCCGTATCATACAACCATCTAACCGATCCGCTTGTCTAATTGTATTTTGATTTTTCATGCAATTTTTTGTAAATGTAGACCTAATCATGGATACACCATACAAATATAGCATTTGCCACGATTTTTCCTTGGCATATTTTTGTATTTTCATTGTTTACTCCGTATTTCATATTTATTATAATCTATTTTATTATTTACATAACTCGATATGCAACAAACTTTAACTGTAAAAAAGGCCCAGTTTCACCACTGTAAACATAGAAACAAAGCGTTCTACTTATATATTCACACAAACACATACATCAGGGGGTGTTTTACATATATAATTAATAATAAACATCGCGATTGATGAAGATAATTGTTCGAAATTTAAAAAAATAGAACAACCAGTGCCACCACTGTAATAAAAGGCCCAGTTTCACCACTGTAAACATAGAAATAAAGCGTTCTACACATACATTCACACAAACAAATACATCTGGGGGTGTTTTACATATATAATTAATAATAAAACATCGCGATTGATGAAGATAATTGTACGAAATTTTAGAGAATATGACAAGAAAATTGATCATTATAATTCATCTCTAAAATGAAAATCATGCAATTACAAAGCAAATGTGTGACACCTAAAACGAAAATTAAATTACCAATTTGCATGTTATCTAGATTGAACAGTGTAATAATGTATAGATATAGATAATACACACACGGTGAGTGAACCCTATAGACTGGATGATAACGATTATCTACACTTTGGATACTACCGGAGATGATTAAATGTGCATTTAATTAAAAGCGTCTGCTTTAAAATGAACATGAAGCCTCTGAAGCCTATCATTATATTTAAATGTATATCTGTGTATGAAGGTTGATGCAGTTTATTTGTTCACGACTTTTTATGGGAATTAATTAAATAATAATAGACTTTTAAAATATGTGTGATACACTTTATGTAATCGCTTGTTATAATAGCGATAGCAACATTAATATGCAACACTTTTTACTTCCTTATACTGAATATATAAAAGAAAGTGTTGTAATCACATAAGAGCTCTGTATTTGTAAGCACCTATGCCGTCAGCTCGCCATATAACAACTCAAATAGGATTCCACAGAATGTAGCAAATTCAAATTTAAATATTTTTGGATTCAGACCTTTTGTGATCCTCGACTGTTACAGATACACAACCGAATGAGCTTTTGCTTTGTTAGTCGAGCTAAAAAATGTTGTGTAAATTTCCTGATTCCGTAAATCGACTCATATAGTGGTCGCTGGTTCGTAAGACCAACTTTCATGAGTACGGTCCTGACTATCTTGTTGCTTATACACAACAATAAATTTGCATCGAATAGCAATAATTCTCAGGTGTAAGACTTTCGTCTTTGTATATGTTTATGTATGTCATTGACCAAAGTTATTATATTGAGTACATATTATATCTACGTATTAACGATTCTGTTAACAACCACTTGTTAGTAACAAAAGTGTCTGTACATTCATCCACATTAATTTATCTTCAACTTGTCTTGAGAAATCTAGATTGTTTAGTCCTTGTTTGATCAACAAAATGTTAAGGTTGTTTTTGGTAATTTTAAGATATGTCTGATTTAATAATTTGGCAAATTACTTGCATAGACAAAATAGTCTAAACGATTTTAAAATTATTCGTGACTATAATACTTCCTTTTAGACTTCGTCCAAGAAAGTAAAAGTTATTTTCAATGTTATCTTTAATGCTTGGAATGTTAACAAATAATGTTTGTTAGAATTTGGAATAATCAATTGGCCAGCCTAGTTTGATAGTGCATCAAGTGATGTTTTACCGATGTTTACAGGCTGCATTTGCAAGCCACTAAAACTAAATTGAGTTGTTTTTGTGGTGTTGTTATCAGTCAATGTTCCCAATTCTTGGTTCATCGTCTTTATATCACACACACACATACACACATTATATATGGTTTTCTTTTCGAAAAAATCGGTTATTTATTATTTTCTAATAGTGTCTGATGTTCAATGTTCTGATTTCTTTCATTTAATAAAAATCGTTTGGCACTTTTGACCTCGCACTATACACTAAGTTCAAGATGTAATATACTTCAGATGCACGTGTTTGATTACAGCGGTTTCTTGTCTCTTTTATAAAATATATACAGTAGATTATATTTACTTTCTTTTTTAAGCACTTTGCATTCATATTCATCCAGATTGTTTATAACAAACATTAGTAGAAAATTTAGAATAAAAGTGTTAATTTTTCTGCTGCTAATACTAGCATAATTTGACATTAAATAAACTGGATTATTAATTGTAATATCTAATTCGTTCCAAATGAAACGAATTATATTAACAATCCGAAATGATTCAATTTATATTTGCCATTTTTCTATATCTTTGTGCGAATATTTACAATATATACAAAAACTTCCATCAATGAAGTTTAATAAAGAACATTCCTTAAACAATATAAAAAATCTAACGTTCCGAAGAATTTCTATGAAGAAATATGTGAAAAATTTGATTAACAAGAACTTGGATATGGACGAGAAAAATGTGGAATCTTACGACGAAGAACAAAGATCGTTCTGAACACATTAAACAGGTTCTAGGAACTGATTTATCTCTATTTGAAACCGATTTTTTGCGTATTCTGGGTCAAATGCAATGATCTTTTTAAGGAGCAATTATAACAACTTACCAATTAATGCACATGTAATTATTTCAATAAGTACACATTCATCAATTTAATTAATATCATATTTAAAAAAATAAACAATTGTAATGGCAAATAAACGAATTATCTTTAGCTCGGCGTACTAAAGTGCGTGTATATTTGTTTGGCACCTTCCTAAATTTAAATCAATGGAGATTGTAGAATTCGCGCTGTGTTATGATTTTACAAATAAATGTATTTTTAATATTTTAAATACAAAATAAAACCAAACATATACATATAATATAAAAACGAATAAAAGAATATCAGTGTATTAAATATTTATATTCAGGGCTCCTATTCTATTAATAGTAATACTAGCAATATTGCTCTTACTTTTTTTCAAAAAATGTTTAATTAACTTGATGTGTATATAGTGTAAAGTTCCTTCAAATCAATTTCATACAATGTAAATCGCTTATCTGGCAACAGGTGGTCAGTATGCAGATTAACAAAACATAATAAATCAAAGTTATGTAATGTTACAAATTTATTAAAACAAATAAATTACAATTACAATAAATGAATGTCAATCTATAACATATTTTAAAAACAAATCTAAAGATAACACAAATATATTAAAACATAAATATTGATAAAACATTGAGTAACCGTCAACAATTTAATAATAATGATGCATTTTAGGTTATAACCTAAAATCGTATTTCATTTCCAATCGATTTTTTCTAATTTTGTCAAATTGATAAACTAGGTTAGTCAGTTGTGTTTACACAAATTAAAAATATCTGAACAAAATGTGCAAATGTACAAAACAAAAATTAAAATATTTATATTTATTGACCGTAAAATATTGTTTATATTTGCACGGAAATAATTCACGTTTATCCAATCATATTAATGGCGCATATCATTTCATCATCTTTCTCACTTATTTCCTTCATCAAATTTCATCATCCTATTCATACGAGCGAGGGGCCCGGCCAGCGAGTACCGGCTTTCTATCGCGTCGAGAAAGCCCAAAAGCCGGCAACATGAGAAAATCAATAAGTATAGCGTTTTATGCTCTTGAAACTCACAACCCAAGTATACAGCAATGTCAAAACTTTCAATGTAACACATTAACTTTGAAAATTTATTTATCTTATACGTATACCTGCCATAGGTAACTCATATTAATAACTTATACGAACATCATTTTCACTTCTCAATATGTTGCCTACAGCAGTTTGCAAAAATTCAATAAAATAAATAATAAAATAAATTATACAGAATGTTCCTGATATAGAGCGGTGGAAAGTTGTTTTACATACAACCCTTTGCTGAGGGGTAGTTTTATACCCCTTGATGAGTCACTCAGCTAACGAAAGGGTCACTAAATTAGACCAGTTAAATTAAGCCTTATAGCAAAAACCGAGAAAAACGACAATGGCATTTTTTTAATACTATTATAATGATACCTAATTTCACATTGGCAACAATGCATAAAAATACTTTCTCATTTCTAGAAAAAAATTGTGTCCATTTGTACAACTTTATGGCGGTGATAATTTTTTGCTATGTCGGCTTGATAAAGTTTGATAACTTTGTATAATCATTGGCACACGGAAATGGATTAATAGCGGCAAAATATATATAGGTCAATTTAGTTTTAATTTCCAATATTAATGGCTTCTAAAGCCGTCTTACTAGTTAGAACTTTGCACTTAGATATTCTACCAAATTCTAGACTCCTAAGGACTGTTTATAATTGCCTTGTTTCACGTATCTAACGCACCAATATGCACAACCTGTTCTACTTCCACCAAGTTTAGTGTGCAAGCAGGATGGTTGTCATTCGTGTGCGTTAGATAAAGATAGCTATTAAACTTGCCGTGGAGAAATTCTATTATAAATGTACCCCTACAGCCCATGGCTGCATAGATCACCCAGAGAGCTTACAAACCAGTTTTCATGGCGCGAATTTTGCTAGGAAATTGGAAAACAAAGTAGGAGCTAATTCATTCCTTTCGGTGACTTTAACAAAAATAATTAGCACTTGGGGAAACTAAAATATTATGAAGACGGTCATTAATAAACCTGATAAATGTATTGTTATTTTATATCTCATTGAAAAGCAAGATACCATGGCGTAAGCCACTAGAAACATTTTTGACCCTATACTGGAAACACTAGATTATAAAAGAGTATTACTATCACTTGCTGAATTAATTTCTAAGATGATACCGAAATTACGGAAGTAACAGTATCCAAATTTAAGGCTTACTTGTTGCTTACTTATTAATTCGATCATTTACCTCAAAAGTAACAATTGTCGGATAGTTAATTATTATTCATTGCTCTGTCAAAGTAATAAAGGAATAGTTCTAAAATAATTTGCATTTAATAATGTTGAGGATTGCAATTTGACTATACACAAGGATTGCGAGAGTGGTTTACCACCCCGGAAAATATTACAGGAAGTAGAGTTTCTATTAACTGAAAAACTTACATCATGTCCAATTTGCCCCATGGTTGTACCCTCGTGGGCAACCCCGAGGCACTGCCTGGCAACAGGAATTTTCGAGCTGTTTCCAAAACGTCTAATGTCAAGAAAAACCACTGGTGGTCGCTTGAACCGGCCGGCAAGTCCGCAAACTCCGTAAGTTCCGACTGCGATAAGTTTCACTAATATCAATATAGTTCAAATAATTTGTGCTCATCACACGCAAAACAGTTCAAACTAACAAAATCCACAAGATAATTGTTCACTTTGCGACTCTACCCAGAAACAATAACACAATTACCAAAAAATAATTGTTAAAATTCACACAAACAAAATTGGTCAAATAGTTCGTAGCAGGAAATGCCTGTTTATAAACGCCACTTGTTTTTCTTTTTTCTTGTATAAACACTGCACCTCTATACTGTAAAGCTAAAAATTAACTCGATTTCTTGGATTAAATTGAGATGTAGTTGCGCCCCAACTGCGGACAGAACTGAACCGGCCGGCAAATTGGTGTTATGAACAAAGCTCTCGACAACTGATACGGCAGAGTGGGGACTGCGAGATTTCATTGGTGGGAACAGTGGATTGCGTCAGCTGATCAACAACTCTTGGCCGGTTGGCAACAACATCAAACGTCATAAACGATTCACAATTTGGCCCTTTTTGAGTTCAAAAATAATGTGTACTCAAAACACTCCTGTCCAATTAATGTCATTTTAATTCGGTTTCTTTCTTCTTAATGCCTCAAGAACTGTTTCAGTAACGGCGCAATGAGCCAAAAAGGGTCTTATAGCGACATTTTTATGTTTTAACTAGGGGATATAAATAGGTAATATACAAATTGAAATGTAAATAGAGTTATCGCGTATTCTCTTGCACAAAGAAGATTAGTTTTTATTATATGGTTAACCATACATATCCGTACAAAATAAACAAAATAGCCATTCTAGTTCTTTGATATCCTAAAGATAAATTATAAATATTTACATAAAACAAAAATATAGCAAGATCATAAATACATCGTATTTTGTTCTTCTTAATTTATTTTCTAATGCCTGAACAGAGACTGGGAAAAGTAACAATTAGAAACTCTGATTAAACCCTCGCAGCAAAACAAGAAAAACTTTATCTTATTTTTGTCTATTTGCAAGAAATTTCGGTTGTTTATTATTTTAATAATGTTGCTTAATTTAGTAACATGTATTATTTGAGTTACTGCTGACGTTATACTTGTTATTATACATTTTTTATTTATATTTTATTTTTACTCTGTTCAACAAAAAGAATATAAGTTTATCATTTAATCTAGGGTTTCAAAGTGGCTTAACACGGCCCTGGTGACAGTTTGATTAGGCTGTTTGTATATTGTAGAATATAAAACACCTACAAAATTACTAGGTCATATTCTTGTTATTTATTCATTTGGCATTCATTTTAATACAAAAAAAAACTTTAATCGCTCTGATAATCATTGCTGATTTAATTAATAATGAACACTATTTTTATATTATTTATCTAAATTACTTGTTATTTACAGTGTACCTTATTGATATTTAAATATTTAAATAGTCCATCTGATAATAATACATCGTATGATTTACTGTCGAAATTCAGACAAATAAACATTGTCAGAGAAATCGGGCTCGAATTCAAGATCATGTTCGGTGAGTGAAATATATTTATATTCGGTAAATGCAGCCATATATTTACATTATTTTATTCCGTTGATAAAACTCTTAAATTATTGTTTTACATTTTTTTAATAATGTTTAAGTTTATGAACAATCTGTGTATTTCATAACTTGTAAATAAATAATAATTATTTTAAACAGTATGTATATCCAATGATGCAACAAAGAACATGCACATAAGCATATACAAATTTATTAATTTTTAGCCGCGATATATTCTCCGACACATGGTCTACAAGCTCAATACCTGTATTTTCATTAAACTCTCAAGAAAGTTAAAATCCGAATTAAATATAGCATAAACATGTTTGTATAAATGGAGTAAAGATAAAAAAGTAACACACGTGTATTTGTAAAATGTAAAAAACGTAGTAAAACTAATATAAATTAATAAATAAATAGTCGTAGGTAGCATAAGTAATGAGTGGTACCTGACAGGTGTATACAATGACTTGATTTGAATAAAAATGTGTCAGACGTAAAAGGAATATGCAAGGACGTGTCTTCTGTCTATACCTATAAGCCAACAGACGTGCTTTACATAAAATATTTATACCCATCATACAGATAATTGAATTTAGAGAAACACCAACAGTAACGCGACTCCGAGAGAGTTCTAATAGAATATACACATTATATATGTACATACATAATTTTATGTGCGACTATATATATATCTAAGCATACATGTCTCATGGTTATTAAAACAAATAATGTTTTCATAATAAATATTTGCGATTTTCATTATTAAATACCTGCTTTGTAGTCAATAAAACGATAAGGAATATATGTAGGCCATCAGTGACTTTCAATTTCGATAGGTACATCCGACAAGATTATATTGCGAACTACAAGTATATTACATGACATTCTTTTTAACCTCCAAATGCTGTATTTATATCGTGTATCCATAATTACGTGTACATTTACAAAAAAATTATAAGAGAAATCGCCACCCGTCAAATTATTAAATTTGACGGATCGGTGCGAAGGACTGTATTCTGTATATGATATGGGTACACTCGGTTTGACTAAATATTCAGTAAGTAGGTATAATGATTTTTTATCCAATATTTTAAAAGATACTTATTATTAAATCCAGTTATATCCTGTCAATATAATATAAATGAAGAAATTAACCGATCATTAAGTTCCGTTAAACAAATGATAATTAATTAATAATATAAGTACAGCGACTAATGGTTTTTAAAGTTGTTAATAATATAATGTTGCAAATATAATTGTATACGTTTATTGAACGTGTCTCGGAACATGTGTTAATTACAGGAATTCATTGGAAACACCAAGTTCAAAGGTCTGCCATTGCGATGACCCCATCACTACTCACTCTTAATTAGTACCTTTCATTTATCAGTCACTGTGTTTCAAAATTAACACAACAGATTTTTAACAATATGGCCTGTACGAATTTTTATTTAAGTTTACGTATTTTAATTTTTACTTAATAATTATTATTATTTCTTGTATTGTATTTGTTTGATAAGGCGTAATAACCTAATTGATACCGCTTGATCCCCTTGAACTGGTTCTGTATATATTTAAAATTGCACTGTTCAAAATTTGACATAATTTCTAAAGTAAAATTTCAACGCAAAATCATTTTACAAAAAAAAAAAAAAAAAACACTTCCGCCGGAATATTTAATAACGTGTATACGCTTTATGTACATTACTGTACTGGGAAAAAATTAAACAAAACGATAAAAGGTAAATTAGTCGATACGTATTTTTATAAAGAATTCCTGGTATAATTTATTGTTATTCGAGTTATTCGAATGAGCTCAGTTTATACAGAAAGTGAAAAGTTGCTAAATATAAATAATCTTATCGTTTCCGATGGTAAGGTGATACTATTTTCTGCAAACCAATCAACTTTAAAATTAGGTCATGGATCAATTTTCAATCATTTTAAGAACTAATAAGTTCCTCCGAGAATTTTTTATGTATACAGAGTGACAAGTATTGGCGTAACTTCATCTCCCGAGTATAATTCGTTTTAATAAGATAATAAAAATGATCTTATTCGAAATATTCATTTTCATTATTCAAAAACGAATCAGTAACTGAACCAATTTTTATTTTCCTGGACAAAGTTCAAATTATCATATTTCTACTATAAATTTTATTTTGTTTAAAATTCATCCTACCTAGTAAATAATCTATACATATTCTTTGATAAAACTTGCAAATGAGACTAGCAGATTATTTAAAAATTGAAATAACAAATGATACAATACGAATTAGAATATCATCATACTCGCAAATCAACTAAGTTAAATGTCTCTGAAGATTTCATCAGAATCATAAAAACAAAAAGAACATTTGAAAGAAGCAAAAAGATATACGAAAAGAAAAAAAATTGTTGTTAAAAATAATTAAAACGTGCTAAAGATCACGTTTAAAAATAATCTATAAAAATTTGATGATTTTTGTTAGTAAATAAGATAAATGATTGGCATTTGCCCATGTTGTCGAACGTCAGCAAAACATGGCATCATTATAGTTAAATGTGCAATGGTCGATATGAGAGAGCAGGACTGTCACTAATTTTAGCATTTGATATCAACAATGAATAGTGAAATGAGTTAGACAAGGAAAGTAATACAACAGCAAAGTAAACAGATTTCACAATCTGTGTATATATGAACAAGAACAAAATTACTTTACGTATATAATAATTTCAATTTTAGAAATGATCTACACAAAATACATGTTTGAACACGTGTATCGGAAGAGATCAGTGAAATGATGTGGATCGAAGCACAATACAGAGTTGGATTCTCAAAATTTACTTATTTATAAATTGATTGTGTAAAATATAGTTTAATTGAATTGCAAACTATTTTTAAACTGATTCTATAAAATATATCGAACATAATACATGACTTGTGTAATTAATAATACCAAAACGTGTATTCATTAAAGAACTACAGTTTTTTCAAAATCTTACAGAATCGCATCATAAACAAGCACTTCCGGTTGAAATCTAATTGCTTCCACTTTTATAAGAATTATTTTTATTTATGCCGTTTTTGTGAATTGAATTGAATTAATATGAGTAAACCGTTACTTCTGGTTAAGGTATTGTTTTTAAAAATAGGTGGTGCAAGTCCGGTTAAGTTTGTTTTGTTTTTAGCAGTTTCGGATTAGAGTTTACAGTAACGTAAATGTCATTCCGATTAAAGGTTCCATTCAGAGATGATCAAAACGTGTATAGTTAAAATCGCGAGTTTGAAAAGTTCAATATTATATAACTTATAAGACAAAAACAAAAACACGAAATGTTTCTGTTTATTATTGGCTTGTTCCTGGTATCATATTACAAGTGCGCAGTCTGTACACCTTTTTTTTTTCTGTAATTTATCTTAAAATGTTGGTATGTGTATAAATAGCAAATCGTTTGTGAAGAAAAAACCTCCGTTTTTTCGCGAATGTGTAATCTCTGACAGTGCAAATAATATAAAGCTTGTTCCTATACAAAATCAAGGTTCAAAGTCATATGTAACTGTAGTAGTGAGTGATATAAACAGCAAGATTACATTTCTTACGTTCGCAGCGCCAAAAGCTTTTATGTTATTTGGCAAACATATAATATATGTACATATGTATAATGCTATATTTGACAAGCACACAGATATGGATTTAGAATGTTTTTAATTTCTTGGAAGTAATCTAATATATTTCTTAAACGTCGTTTATTATTAACTAGGCAAGTGTGTTATATAGAATTGTGGAAATAGTATATTTATTTACTTGTTCAAGAAAACAATCTATTTCCACTTAATACTGTCCTTACACACACCTGGGGCGCCTCCACCAAACTTGAGACTAAAACTTTTATTCAATTTTCTCCAAACTTCACAGCAAAGGCTCAATCGGGATATTTATTATAACAGCATCGTTAAAAATTAGACAAAAACTTAATTAAATGTATAAAAAAATTCGTTAAAATTGATTGGGCAAAAATATTGGGCTTTTAAGCGAAAAAATAATTTAGTAACGTGTGATATATATTGTCGCTTACCTCTGTAAACGCTACCTCGCTTACCGTTACCTCTGTAAACGCTACGTCGCTGTTACGTAAATGATAATTTTTTTTTGTTCGCCAAATTTCTTAAACCACGTTTAGAAAATATGATTTTATGCATTGCATGTAAAATATGGGTGCATGAAGTTTGTAAAGGTGTGTTAACCGAAGATAAAGTTTATTACTGTCCCAAATGGACTAATTCAATTTAATTATTAACTGTAATTAATTATAATTAATGTTTAAATAAATTAACAATTTTCAATGTAATATTTAATATGTAAATTTATTGCTAACTGCGTATTATTATTCCCAAAGAAAATTTCACTACGATTTATAATACCGGTTGTCATAATCGTACCTTTGATCAATAATAAATAAAAAAGGAAATTTAGTATTAACAAGTAAATGCAAACAAACTTTTGTTATTCTATACATCAATAGTCCAAAACTCTGCCAAAATATAGGCTTTTATTATGATTATGCAATAAACATAACCATAGAAACATGGCTAAGAGTAAATCTAAATGTGTTCAATGGCGAATAACAAGTTATTTTTCCTATAAAAATTTATTATATCAATGGAAATATTCTTGGAATGTTAGGGCCACTATACAACTTAATGTGTGTTTTGTACATTAACATTTATTATTATTATTTGTTTGTTTCAAACGTCCTGTTTGCTGCATACGTAAAATAAATAAAAATTGAATAATCAAAATAGAAGGTATTAAAATTTTATCGCAAGATTCGTTTAAAGTTTTTCTAAAACAATACACGAAATTAAAAATAACTAATTTTGAAAATAATTTCAATTTCATATTAACCTGTCCATGTGTTAAGTTAAGTACAGAATACTTCAGATACTACAAATAGAAACATAATGACCATATTTTATATTCAAAATAAATGTCATTAAATAAAAACTAAATGATATTTTTATTGCAGATTGACGCAACAATTTTCATTCATAAAACAGGTATATTAACTTGCTAAAAAAGCACATAAAAGTCATTCTCTTTCTAGTACGTACACACGTGGATGAAGTATGCTCAATAACAAATAAATACAATACGCAAATAAATATTTAATGGGTTTTTTCTGTTGCATTTTTGTGACAGTTTATGATAAGAAAAAAATGCTAGTTTTAATATCGTGACAAGCTAAACATGGTAGCTTGTTCATAAGTCTACAATAATTTTTATTTTTAATATATATATAAACAACAAGGTTTTCATGGTAATGAAATGTTCGTGCAGACTTTCACGTATGTGTTATTTACTTGTTAATATTTATTTGTTTATTCTAGAAGAGCTATTAGATATAATTCCTGGAATATTTCCTTAAAATTAAGAGTTATGTAAAATATACATTAATATTATGACAATAACAATCACACAGATATTAATATATTTATACAAGTTCTTATTGTCCGATAGTATAAGTAAGTCACACTCGGAATTAAACAATCGGTCAATTTTTGAACCTTAGTTAATGAAAAAATACGGATTATAATATTCGACGTTCAATAGAACCAAAGTTATTTACGATTTAAATACGATTTTTATGTCCTTAAGTTGTTCAAAGGGCACAAAATCTTAAACTTAAACCAAAACTGGAATTTAAGCCATGCCTGTAATACCGAGCCTTAGTCGCGGCGAGTTTCTGTTTTACAATATAGTCGATTGTAAATATATCATCCATATTTAAATAAATTAAATTTAAATTATAAAGATACGAAAATATTGTATGTAAAAATACTATAACCATTATAATTTATGCGTAATTTTCAATTTAAATTTACTGCCTCATAAATGTTGGGTTAAACGAGAAACAGTAGAAAAACCACGAATATTCACGGTTTAAGTTGTCCTCGATAACGTTATTTAAAACTTCGTTTAGCAATCCGTGCACTTAAGTTAGCTCTAAACTACAGATAATAATTAATTTTGAGTGATGCAAACGGGTATAAATCTATCTGTAATCTTATTATATCGATTAACAATACAAAAAAGATTTTTTAAATATTCAAATGTACAAATTATACATAACAAAACGATGCGGAATCAATATACAAATTAAAATAAATCAATATTTGCAGATTTGTATTGTATTTGCATGGGAATTTCCATAAATTACGAGTTCGAATATCTCAATAAATGGCAAATACCCAAATATGATTGCTCAAATAATGGCATCGCGTCAGAATGATATATTCTGGATTATACATATTTAAAATTTTCCCAAAAGGAAAAGTACTGTAAACCGTGATTCATACATTCTCATATTTCCATATTTACTGAATATGACATGTGCATGTTTTAACAATTAAATTTGATGAATTAATTGCGCGAATAACAACATTCTAAAGATCTGGAATATTCTACAATCGATTTTCTTGTAAGTATATATTTTCTTTTTTGCAGATTCACCAATGCTGATGCATTAAATTTCATAAACATTTCTTTTTGTTTGAAAATACCTTATTTAACAAAAATCTTATAACATTTTTAAATGCTAAGGTACCTTCAGCTCACCTTATAAGTAATGTATGTGTGCGGCGGCTCTAAAGGACTGTTTATAATTGCCTTGTTTCACGTCAAGTTTCCGAGTAAAAATTGGTTATCTTTATCTAACGCACCAATATGCGTTAGATAAAGATAGCTATAAAACTTGCCGTGGAGAAATTCTATTATAAATGCACCCTAAGACTCGTATTAAATTCATATAATATTTTATGTCAACAGATGAACTTTATAAATAACAAGACGATAATCTGAATATTCAAATTTACATAAGAAAACCAGGCAATGTTCATACTTTATAGTCTATTTATTGTGAATGTAAGCTAACATTGCAGACTTCAATCTATATAATATATATCATTAATATCCCCTGTCAGGATAATTGAAAATACTTGCCCTCATTTTATTATAATATCTCAATTACCCTACACACATAGCGCATACCACCTAATAGATATTTACGTGAGCAATGATGACTAATAAATTTTATCAATTTTTTCTAGTTAGATAACAAAATGGTGGTGTGTCTTGTTTACTCATAGATAAAAACATTTTTTTAGAGGCTGTTACTAACTGGTGCCAGCTAGCCTGACAAATATTTTTCAATTTTTTCCACAAGGAACCCAAGTTGTATAATTCACAAATGGCAATTCAAATGCTATCAGCAATGAAATATTATCGCGAAAATTTCGTACAAAATATTTACTATAAATTTTCTTCACAACAAGCGATAAGAAAAAATGCTGTTTTTTGAATGAAGGCCATTTGAGGCAGCGTTATGAATCATTTGATTGTTACTAAGTTGCCTTTACTATACATTCAATTAGTGTAAGATCATGTGCAAAGAATTCGAAACAGATGTTTATTGGGTTTGATCAAAATCCGGTTTTATGCAAAATGATGATTAGTAATATGGAATAAAATTTCGATTTATTTAGTCAGTCATCAGATTGCATGATTCGCAGAAATGACTAATTGGACTAATCATTTTATTAAACTATTCTAGAATTTTAATCTATGATTCTGTGTAATGTAATAATTTTGACATCCACATATTTTTAGTCATACATCTAAATTTATAGTAAAACTATTTCATGGCCCTAAAACTCTGGTAGTATAAGAGCTATTGGGTTTTAAAATGTTAGTACTTACAAATTTTGAACTGTTAACGCTGTAATGTAGATTTTTGAACTGCGGTAGACTCACCTAAAACGAAAAAAAAAGTCAAATAAGTCAACATATCCAATTTAAAAAAAAAAGATTCGTTACGTAGAACGCACCAATGCGTCCAGTAATATATGCGATGCGAGCACTGAATATTGATTTTTAATTAAAATTAATTATGTTCAGATAAGACAAGTTGCTAACACCTTAGTCTGACGATAGGGCAGTAACACGATCTAAAAATAAACTGGCCATATATCACAAAATATCGATTAATCAATAACGAGCCACAAGTGCACTGTGGTATACTAATTATGTTAATGATAAAAACCAATATTTAAAAATCACAACGACTGTACACGTCATTCTGAATTTAATCATGATGTTACAAAAAATCACAGCTTTATTCTAGAAGTTGACTATTAATAATAGAAGAAAATAAAATAACAGTTCAGGTTTCCAACAACAACATTATTCAAATTATTTGTATTTCACGCATAAAAAAATAGAATTGTCTCGAATTACATTACGTGGGAATAACATACAATATCTCATTTGCATCTATAATGGAGATCACGTTCTTTCGACATTTTTAACATCGATGACAATACGTAATGCAATCGTAAGTTTTTGTTTACAAAAATCAAATAATTTAATTTACAAATATGTTATCATTCGGTATCAAGGTTGCCATATCCACCTATTTAATAATATTTGTTACAAGTGTTGTACTAATTTATTTTATTAATTATAAACCTGTATATTTTCAAAATACTTTCTTTTATGATATTTGTTTATAAAATAAAAGAGCTGGAGCGACCTTCACTCGACTCTCTTGTCTTATCACTATCTGTATTTATTATAAAGCTTTGTTTTGTTTTAAATACGAAACAAAATGAATATGTATTGTAACTAAGGAAACGTAAATATATAATAACCATTTTCAAAGGTTATTTTTAAGTAAATCGGGTTTTAAAAAAAATTGAACAAAAGTTTCTAGTAATTATAATATTTTAAACTTTTATGTTTATCAATTTTTTTTTAACTCATGCCGTTTTTGAGATAAACTGTGCCGGTTAAATATTAACATAACCACGTCTTCAGTTTTAAGTTTCATCATTTTGGCTTCAACAGTTTTGGTTCGACAGACACACACATAGACAGTGAAATTCTAAATGATTAAGCAAGAACGAGAATCCATAGGTTAGTCATAGTTGTGGCAGGAAACATTCATATTTTTGCATATTATTTGTCAACCAATATATCTTATCATTAGGAAAATTTTCAATGGTATTTTTTCAATGGAATATTTTGACAATACTACCCAGACCTCTCAATAATTTATTTACCATTTTGTATTTATTTACACATAATGATCTAATCAAGAAACACTATATTAAACAAAATAACATTTTGCGTAGAACTGAGGAAAATTTTGATTTAACGTTAATGTTAACCATTAATTAAATATGGGTTAATGTTTTCGACGACTTCGTTTTCGAGGAATGTATGACACTTCGTCAATACAATTGTCTTTGTTTATTTATTAATCAATTACAAAATAAAACATTGCTGATAATAAACGATTTGATAGGCTGTAAATTTAACATATTTTACAGTGGAAGAATTTAGGAATATCATGCCCTATTATCTAAAATAAATATTAGACAATTCAAAAATAAGTCAACCTTAACAAAATATAGTTAAAGTTTCTAGAATAACCAGTATTTTTCGCACTATTCGTTGATATCATAAGTTGAAAATATTATCGATGAATATAAATATTTGTTGTTCCTGTTTGTAAGATACCAGTCATATCATATATTATGTAATCACATTGAAGTTTTTTAACCCTTTAACGATCATAATAACAAATACTACATATACGTAAATTCCTAATAAGACATTTTTGACTGTCACTGCCAGACGGACGGTTATTTTTCTAAGTGCAGTATTAAGGGAGGCTCCAAATATTGGGGCCCAATAACACGGGAAGTATACGAGAGATTAGATTCAAATTGCGAGTGGATTTAAATGGGATGCCAAAGAATATGTGTAGCAAATTTGGTTGAAATCCCTTCGGTACCTTCAGAGGAGTAGGGGGCACAAATGTAGTCGTACGAGTTATATATTTTTAGGATAATTTGGCAACACATTGAAATTTAAAATTCAACCAAACTTCGCAGTACAATTGCATTCGTCATAAACCAAACAAAGCACATTTGTCCTAATTTCAATTACATATTCTGATATAATTTGAAACAAATGATAAATACAGCCAATCATAACGCTTTATTTTGTGTAAGCGCATTGATAATAAATTAAAAACAAAATCACGCATACAACAAAATAAGTGAAGGCCGACATATACCATAGAAATCATGTGATAGAGACCAAGGACTAGTCTTAGATTAGAATATACAAAAATAGACGTGCAATTGCTTCTGTGTTTCTGTTATCATGGTATATAACATAGAGTTCATGCCGTTGTAAATAACAGGACATATTAATTTTACTGCGTTTCTTGCACTCCCTTATATAAATTATATTCATGTTCTTGTTCTTACTACATATTAGTTTTATCTGAGCACTAAGGCCATACATGATACACCACATGCGACCGCCAACAGTCAACAGAACTTATCCTGATTTTTTCATGTATTTATCTTGTTAGTTATCCGTTGATTCCCGAGTATTTTCAGTTTAAATCTAAAGTTCGATAGTGCACAGACGCATGCGCGCGGATCATACTATAAATGAACACATTCGACTACGTTCGGTCAGGTTCGGTAATATCTGGTACAAGCGGTCTCTAATATTACAAAACAAATGTTTAAAAAACTATTAAGAATTATTATTTTGAAATTAATTATACACTTGTTTGTTTTCAAGATATTTTTTTATTACTTAAATTGTTTAACCGATTTTGTGCATTAGGTAATATTGTTAAAAAAAGCTATTACGAAAATTTTAGAAAAACATAATGCTATTTACAAGCAATGAATTATTGTTAAAACATCTTCGAAATGTACATAAAAACTGAACATTTGTTTGTACACGTAGCACAATAATTACAAATTCCTTTGTGGCAAAATTACATTTATTTCCTTTATAAATAATTCATTATCAATTGTGATAATTATACATAATAAACAAGATTTTTAAATCTAACTACTTGGATCAAGGCCTCGCTTGTTTCATAAACTAACTATAACTTTTTTAAGTAAATACGTTAATAAACATTTATTGTACAAGTTTATAGGCGGTATGTGAAAATACCTTAAGGTTGATAGTTGAGTATTAACTCAAGATCAAGGAGGATCAGATTTATATAGATTTATTTTCTTTTGTTTATAATATATATTTTGTATCTTACATATACATAGTTCATGGTTATAGTCTTTCACGATTATGGGTTATATTTTATTTATTGTATAATTATTGCAAATGCTTGCAATTATTTATTATGATGTATGCAAAATTAATCAATATTTGGACATTTTTACTTTCTTATAAAGATAATATAGAAATCACAAAAGAAAGTATAGCTCTCCGTTAATCTAATTAGTGGATTCTTGTTTTTAATTAATAAAAGTAACCAATTGAAAAAAAGCCTTGTAGTTATATCTGCTGAATATTTGTTAATAGTGAAAAGAATTATTCCCGTGAATATTTCAGCAAGTGAGATTTAAGTTGTAAATATTTTGTGAAATAAATCATTTAATGTCAAATATGTTTTAATTATTTTATGATAACAAATATAGCGGTCGAACTTGAAAGAGTTTTATGAAATCGTCCGCTGAGTTCGCTTATCCACACCGGACATAGTGTGGTGTATATTTTCGCTGAATCACATGGATTTGAAACATAATATACACATCTAATCTAATACATATGTACCGAGTACCGACACTCATATAATATGCATATGCACTTGTTTATTTACGTGGTCACGAGGTGTGCCACTAATATAGAACAAACAAACATATCGGATTACAAGGGTGTTTGCATATTTGCTATTATAACTGATTTTACCAAACATTTCCATTCATAGCAATTTAATAATCTTAACTCTGTTCAGCCTTAGAAACACTTGGTTTATTTTTATAAAGAACCAGTGTTGATTGGAACATATAAACAAAGTGTTCTACACATTCATACATTCACACAAACAAACAAATATAATTAACAAAATACCACGGAATAATTTAACACGATATATCATTAGACCAACTCGCAAAGTAAATGGTTTCAATTTAAATCGCAAATACGAGGTAATAATTAAAAAAAGGGAAATTAAATGAAGTTTATGATAACAATATTGCAAAACAGCCAAAGCAAGCTGTGGATTGCACCCTTGGTAGAAAAATAACTGTTATTATTATTACAATGTAAACTGGAGTAGGTATATTAAATCCTATAAATAAAACAAATATTTTCGTAAAATTCCTACCATTCTCTTTGCACAAAGTAAATATTTAATTTAGCTAAATTAAATTCTAGTATATTAAATTTTTGAAATTGCAATGCCATTTCATAAAATTCCATACATATATAAATGAGCAATAGTATTTGCAATATTATGATTCATATCGAAACAAAAAATTCTACACTGCCCTACACCGATCCATCTGTCTAATTAAATAATTAGACGGGTTTCGATTTTTCATGTAATTTTAATGGCTTATTCATAGATACACTATATAAATAAAGCATTTCCCTTACATACACACACACGTACGCGAGTAGCGAGACAGTTTAATTGCATTGTTTACCTGCATTCTATTCTATATTGTTTGTAAATTAATCAATAACATTTTCATATTATCTCTTCAAACATCAAGATTATATATTTATTTACTGCTTTTATTTTGTATTTAAATAGATTAAGCAATGCACATTAAGAACCTCCACTCACAATAATTACTTTAATACTGACATTTAGAAGAAAAAAAAACAGTGACAGGGTTACAATTTGAAGTTGCACAGCATTTTTTAAAACTGCTAAATGGTAATTTGTTAAAATACAAATAGACTTATGACGAGTATCATAATGGCACGAACCACTGTAAAATAGGTGTAGCCCCGGTAGTAACCGTACAAAGCGTTCTACACATTTATTCACACAACAGCATACATCTGGATGTATACCCCTTCTTCAACAATCTTACTTTATCTTTATTCAATCAACTTTATCCTTAAATATTTAATTTATCTGCAACTGTTCATTCCGTTTCCTCTAATGTGATTATATAAATTCAAAGCATAAAGATATATGAGTATAAAAACAGTATTGATAAAAGATTCACACAAATTGATGAAATGACAGTTCAAATATGTATTCAATTTAAAAGAGTTCAGTCGACTTGATTTCTATTCTCCATCTTGTGCATAGCTTCACATCACACAATAGGTTGCCTTCATACATAACTAATGCAACAATATGAATTCATAGGACGAAGTTCATGTAACATCATAATTATAATTCTACTAACGCCGGAGGACCTTGTGTATTATTAAAACGACTCAATTTACATTTCAATCGACTTTCAGGCTGAATTGAAGATTGATTAAATCGTACCAACGAAAGTACGGTATATGCGTCAGTGGGTTCAGTGACAACTTTACCTACACAAATGATTGACAAATTACATAGGCAGCCGAAGCGAAATGCAATAATTAACACGTCGACAGGAATATTGACAGAAGGGAGGGGTGTATTTAACGAGTCAACTTTTCGATTTTCAGAGGAAAATGAGATCCGATTTTCGTTGCTAGAACCTGTTAACTTTATCGTGCTGCCTCAGAGATATTTTATAATATTTCATTGTTATTGTATTGTGACTTGCATCATTTTTTTTCAAATCCTTATTGTTTATATAACAAGATTTGATAAGCGTAAAACGCACCAACGCGTAGAGCTCGCCTTTATGCGTTGCGAGCAGAGGTTTTTAATTATTATGGCATTTTGGTTAACAATTATTAAGTTATTAAAAAAAAAAATTAGGCATGCACATTTCTATGGCACATAGCTATGTCGATGTCACGTATTTGACACAGTTCATGTTACCGCCGGAGCGAAGGACTCAATCCTATCGATCACGTGTTTAGCAGAGCGCACGCACACGCACAAACACAATGGAGTGCGTTTTGATTGGTGCCATTTTAGGATGTGGGTGGGGCGAAGGGAATCACAAGAGGAAGAGAAGAGTGAGTGAAAGTCTCCTAACGGGATCATGTTTGAGGTCAGTGACCCTATGGTGTACGCACCATTGACGATGGTGGCGACACACTGCAGAAGGTTAAAGCGCTAGATTTGATTTGATTTCGTTGGCTTGGCCTGTCATCCTGCCAATAGTGAGTGATTGACAGCCGGCACCAGTACGTCTAGTTGCGATTGATGATTTTATAAAGCGAACAACACCAGATATATCATTAAGATTTGTGTGTTTTCGATAGAAATTGTTTGGCTTATATATTAGAGTATTTTTGGCTCGCCGTACGAAGTACAGAAGAGCTAAAGCATTCGGTCGTGTGAAATATTTATTTATATATATATATATATATATATATATATATATATATATATATATATAAAGTACTCACTAGCTCAAAAAAAATTATTAATAATAATAATATTGAAATTGAACAATGAGCAAAAAATGTATTTTTAGTTTAATTTGAAAAAATAACGCTAGGCGCCCTTAATGCATTGGTGCTTGAATAAAGTTTCAGTAACGAAATTAAATGGTTATGCGAATAGTAACGTTCATTTATTAGTATTTCAAAGATAATCTGACAAAACAGATACAATATTTCTTATTTCGTGTGAAATAGAAATTAATCTATACTTTTCTCTTATTATAATTTATAATTCTTGTTTGTGGACGGATGTTGGGATTGACCCTGCTTGACCTACAAGAGATATATACCTAAACTGTGTAGGTATATATTTTAGAAAAATATATATTATACTGTAAAAGGCACTTTTATTTAATTACTGCATTAAGTTGGTACTTCCGTTGCTGGAGAACTTGAATAATATTTGTGTGGGCAAGATCTTCACTAAAGGAACTTTAAACTTATTGGATTAATAAAACACTTTTAAATTTAGTTTCGAAATAGTTTTGACCCTGGAGCGTTCATGTTCATACACAGACATCATTTCGAAAATAGTTAGATTCGATTCAGGGATGGCCAAAACATATGTTTACGTTAGAATTTCGAGTTTAAAAATTTACAATGCTTAGACTTTGTCCATTATTATTTATGTTACATGACAGTAAATAATTCCATTAATTGTAACTTGACAAAGTTATAAATTGTTGTAGTGTTTTTATAATGACATATTTTACATGCTAAATGTCATGTTTCAATTAAGAGTTATCAAAAAATTGTGTTCAGATAAAAAGAACATGAAATAAATTGACATAAATTCTCTATATAAAATTGTTCTTGCCGTGGCCTTAAATCGACTTTTTTGTCCATTTATAATAACGCTTTATTTTGTTTCAAATTCACCCTATGATTGCTAATACAGACAAATTTATTTTTGTGCCCAAGGGTTAACCTAGTAATTAAAAAATAAGTTCAAATACAATATCAGTAGTGCTGTTGTATCTTTGCCAAAGTCGACTTTTTATACCGGAAGAATTTTACGAGATTAATGTACTCTCAGCGAAATATAATCTGAAATATGCTTCCTATTATATTCTCAAATTCATAGCATAAAATCATCTAAAATTAGCATAAAACGTGACAGACCATAAGCCATGTTGACAAATTGTCATATTCATTTAGCACCTGATATTTTTCTCTCTCAAACAAACAAAAGGAAAATAATAAAAAAGCGGTCACAGGCTGAAACCTGCATGTTTACGCCTGTCGCCTAACTGCATCCATCCATTTAGACCCAAAGTGTGACTCGTGCATAATTTAGGAACGAGAGCACGGACCCGACCGCCTATAACACCTCGGAACGCTAAAATACTGAACCCGACATTTCTAACACCGCCCACACATTGTTGACGGGTTCACTGACTTCATACACAAAGCTGTGATATACCTGTCCATATAGTTTATGGATAACTTCGTTTTAGATTCGCACTTATGTTGAAGCTTTGCAAATTTATTCTGTCGTTAAATTTTATGGAGGGATTTAATGATATTTATCACAGTTTTCATGTTATAAATAGGTCGAGTGCTTTGAATATACGGACATAAAAAGAATACATTGATTTTTATTTGTGTTTAATCGAAAATACAAAAATATCTGGGCCAAATTCGCAACAATTTATCCCAAATTGTGCAATTGATAAAAATGGGTTTCGAGAATTAAAATATACCAACATCCAACATTTATTTTACTGTTGTCTTTATTGTTAATAAATCTATATTTCAGTATTTCTTAGGAAAAAAATCTAATTTCAAAATAAAACAAGATTTGGTGCGCGTAAAACGCACCAATGCGTAGAGCTCACCTTTAGGTAAGATATGCGTTCCGAGAAGTGTTATTTAATTATTATGGCCTTTTGGTTAACAATTTGAAAACCTGTTATAGATATAAAAAGTCTTACAATTTTTTGTATATTATATTGATAAAGAAAAAATTTAGTACATATTTTAAAATTAAAAATTATAATATTTAATAATTATTTTCGGGCGTTGGGTTAACAATAGAAAAAAATCTTGTAGACATAAAATATCTTAGAATTATTAGTAGAATTTTTGGGTGTTTTAATTATTTTTATAAGGGCAGTATTGAGGGGTGCTCCAAATTTTGGGGCCCTATAACTCTAAAAGTATAAGGACGATTGGATTTAAATTGCGAGTGGATTCAAATGGGGGGTTAAATAATATGTGTAGCAAATTTGGTGTAAATCGCTGCGGTACCTTCAGAGGAGTAGAGGGCACAAATTTGGTCTTACGAGCGAGCGACTACTAACATCCAAGTATAGAAGTTATATATATATATATTTGGATTCAGGGTGACGAGACAAACACTTTTTGTTAATGAAATTCTTTGATCCGAGAATGCTACAAACACACGACTGAATGCTTTAGCTTCTTCGTGCGGCGAGCTAAAAATTCGCATAATTCCTATCGTGCAAAGACTAGTACGGCATGAGTGACCAATTCAATTACCATCGTAGCTGTGCGTGCACTGGTTAAAAATGATCGCTGTGCCTGTGTCTTGCGCAAACATGCAATAAGCGCGTCCTGCACACATTTGCGTGCGCATGCCAGATCACATGCACCGAACAAGCCATCTGATTGCCTAGCGCGCCTACTATTGAGCGGCAACCATCTTGCACGCGATCAAGTCTGTACGTTTTCCCAAGTCCCAACGCTTCACACTGTACAGTTAGTCAGCCATTAGCTTGTTATTGACGAACTCAATTTACGATTTTTGGCGTTTGTAGTCACGAAAACGGGTTCTAGTGGTTAAAAATCATGAACTTCTATCAGTGGGTACAATTTGTGGTCTTGCCGTTAGCTTATAATGTGTATTTTGTTGCAGTTAGTGATTTAAATAAATATCTACATTTAAAATAAACCATTAACACACGTATGACCAAATTTAATAACAGTGAAATATTAACCACTAAATTACTAATTTAAACAAAATAAATATTTATATACAGTGAAGTCCGGATATAACGAACACCTTGTATTCAACATGGTTCGCTATATCCGAGTATCGATATAAAAGACACAATTGTACATATCGATGGTATTAATAGATCATATGTGTTTTCACGAAAGGTTCGTTATAGCCGAGTGTAAAGGCTTGTTCACCGCGAAGTAAATAGTAATTAAGATTAGAAAATTATAAATAATAATCGAGTTTGTATTATGCAAAGCAATGCTAACATTCCAAGCAACAAAATTAACACAATGTATCATACATTTTGTTGCTGTGAACGTTGTATATCATACAACAAACTGGAATGATTACTTATAATCTCCAATACTTTAAATGTATCCAGTGTTTCAATATATTTAATGTATAAATGGCGGACCTACGTTACTATTCCAAGGAATTCACCCGAGAATTTCTACTTTTGTACCGAGAGCATCCATGTTTATGGAGAGTGAAAAGTAAAGAATACAAAGATAAAGTAATGAAAGAGGAAGCGTACCAGATACTTGCGGATAAATTGAATGAAGCCACACCGAATTCTGACCGAGGTGCGGTTATCCGAAGGATTAATTCGTTGAGGAGTTGTTATAGAAAGGAGAGGGTAAAAGTGAAGAATGCACTTAGATCTGGTGCTGTTTACATACCTACATTGTGGTATTATGATATGTTGACATTTCTAAATAAAGTTCCTACGTGTAAATCGCCGACTGTTTGTGATTCAGACGACGAATTCGATGAAATGGATGAAGCAGATCTAGCAGAACCTGACACTGATCCCTTGGAACTGATTATAAAGGTAAACAAAATGATAATAACAGAAATAGATAGTAATGAAAGGTATTTAGAAATTGAGTTATTCACGCTTGTTGCTATTGCCGTTAATGCTATTTTCGTTTACTTTTGGTTATAAATAGCCGGTTCTTGTTGCTGTATAGTCAGCCAAAAGGAAAACTATACCTCTTGACATACAGTACCGAATGTATATAATTTTTAACTTGTTCTAAATGATACAAGCTTTGTCAATGTCAATATATAGTACCATTTTAGATAAATGTTGTAAATGAGCTAAGGAACAGGTGATCAGTTTATTTAGGTTAAATGTTTTCTAACGATTGTATAGTTGATTGTGAGAGATATAAGAGATCTGCATGCTTTGTATACTTGCTTCATTCTGAGACCTATTGTAAACACTAGCTCGCCGTAAAAGTTTATATATATATAGAGTAAGAAGAAATGAATTCAGTTTGAATTGAATGAAAGACTGTTGAACTTGTGGACATAGTTGAATAGAGCAAGAATATGGAAGCTCTTCCACATTCTTTATGGATGTATGTATGCAATTGGAGTTACTAAAATAAAACTTTGTAGAAGGATGGCTCGATAGGGTCAATAACCGATATCCAACAATTACTATCAGATAGAACCATATCGGAGCATTCACAAGCTTCCTCAACAGCGGATGAAAATTCACGAAAGAGGAATATAGTCGAAACGCTAGACGTAATTTATCCGGCAGAAATAAAACGTTTAAAATCGCAGGAGGATGAATACGATATTGTGGGGAAGAATGTCGCAATGAAGCTTCGAAACTTAAAACCAGAAATGAAGATTATTGCTGAGAAGTTGATCAATGATGTTATGTTTGAAGCTCAATTGGGAACTTTGACCCGATATACAACAGTGTACATACCAGAATAAGAGTGTACTTTAAATAACACTAAGATAATACAAGGAATACGAAATTCTGTGTTTGTGCATTTCAAGTGTTCCCTTTGGAGAATCCTGACTGAAATCATTCGAAATGCACAAACTCGTACTGCAAATGTTTATGACCAATATTAATGTAATTAGAAAGATAAATAAAAGATTGTTTATTGATTAAAACTAATGTTTTTATTTGCTCCAGTAGATTGTAGACGTATAGACGGATGGTTTTACCATTTTCTATATTTATAGACTTTCAATTCCGTCAATTTAGTTACATTTTAATAATATAAATGTCGTGTAGTTGATAGTTTCATTTTTAAACCACTGTTCCTGAAAGAGTTAAGACTTTGAGAAATAAGCCTCGATTTCTGAAGCAGTTTTGCCAGATAAATAATCTTCTTCTTCTTGAATAATATAGTGGGTTGGCAGGTCAAGCGTCTCCTCATGTGAGAATTGAAATTTCCTGCCTTTGAGCAGTCTCGTTTGTTTGCTTAAAGTCGAGAAGAAGAATCAATGAGTGAAAAAACGACGTGCACAAGATGCGACCAAGTGTTGTGACCACAATAACCAGTTTCTCGGATGAGGCGTGCCTTGAGACAGTGCACCGTTTCTAAGGTTTGTAGTAATACTGTTGTTGTCCCCTTTTAGCGTTTACTCACATATATATAATACACCGGTATCGTGATATCGTGAACCGGTTTGTGCTTTGCACACACAGGTCACTCGAACACTCGATCACAACATAGCGCCAATCAGCTGGGTCGACGAATAACGTTAGTTACAGTAGAGAAACTCTTCGATATTATAGAAATCGCGTTTTATAGTTTCTAGATATATTCAATATAAACACACTCGCACGATATTTGTGGACTCATCCAAACTTTCATCCATTTTTTACTTCCAAAGTTTTCATTTTAGTGATATAATTATGATTATTATACAATTATCAATTTTGCTCACCCTACCAGACAAAGACAGAGCTATAAGTCTATCGGCTTATTTTATTAGTTTCCATATTTCCAATATCGATTATATAAATCGTAATATTAGTTCGCTAAAAATCCGAAAACTCGTTTTATTAACTCTTTAAAACGGCAATTCGCATTTTAAACGAACTAATATTGCAAATGTTATGACTGATACAGGAAAATTATAAACATACTAATAAACCTTATAGACACCATGAGCCCATATCATATACAGAACACAGTTCACTCCTCATCGATCCATCTATCCAATTGAATAATACGACGGGTGGCTATTTTTGTATGTGTGTAAATATAGACCTAATCATGGATACACCATATAATTAAAGCATACACACACACACACACACACACACACACACACATGTACGTGAGCTGTAAGACTGTTTCATTGAATTATATTCTGTATTGTTTGTCAAAGAATAATATTATCATTTTATCTCTTCAAAAATTAGGATCTAAAATTGCTTACTGCATCTATTTTGTATTTGAATAGATAGGCATTAATCACCCTACTCCCAAATACTACTTTAATTTTAACGTTTCATAACGTAGCATTTGTATTTATTTTATAAATAAACAGTGGCGGGGCTACACTTTGAATATTGCAGCGGCAAAATACAATTATATTTATAATTCAATATTAGTTATCAATTTGAAAGAAAATTACAAAAATTACGTAAAATAGCATGTACAGGACAGCCCTAACGATACTGGACAAACCTTCACTGTATTCAGTTTTGTTGAAATCACGGCAAGCTGATTTTAATTGACTCCGGAAACCATTCCTTGTTAAATACTGCATAATCAAATCTTCCATGGAAGCGATAACGATGGCGAATATTTGGTTCTGCTGCCGCTTACAAAAACATTGAGTTCCTAAACTTTAAGGGACTCCAATATAGCAATTAACCGAGGGCTGGTTGTAACCCTTTTTGCTTGTTAGCTTGTAAACTCATGTTTTGCACCATGACAAATTACCATTTATATTACACGTACTAAAAATGGTCGGTTGTCAAAAACGCATTTTGCTAATATAATAACAGTCGATGACGACAGAAACGGGTGACACAGAGCCGCTGATTATCCCCCCGACTCATGATAGATATTATCAACACACACGATCATATGAATATTGGACAGTGCGACGGGGTGGTGCGGGCGACTAGAGGCAGCAGCACGTGTATGCAGCAAAACAGCAGACGGGAACTCTCCCGACTCCCAGTGTCCCCTGCTCTAGGATATCCAAGGTCTATCACAACAACATCAATGTTTGTTTTGTTTACATACTCTAGTAATATGGTGGTGTGATGCTTGGCGCGCCGAATTGACAAGCACTGTATGACATATCCGCACCACAAAAACACATAAAATTCTAAGGCGTAACTGTATGCATGATGTGTTTATGTGTTTACTGAAGGATCGCCGCGCAAAAGCAATTATATTATTTGCAGTTAGAGTGCTGTACTTGTTGATCATTTGACGTGATATTGGAAAATAACAAACGGCTTGATTCCAGACTGTTGCCCCTTCAACAGCAGGGGTATATAAATTCAATTGAAGGTGTGCGAGAGAATTTCACAAAGGATGCAACAAACATAATTGAACTAGACTCCGATTCTATTTGACATTTCGCTGCGTTCGTTTTAGTACATGACTCACCTCAGTTACTCTTGGGCTGAGCCAAATTAATAAAACAAAAAAATTATATATATATTATATTTTAACCTGTATATATTGTAACTTAGGTTATTCTAGAATTAAGTTAATTTTAGTCTATAACCTGTTATATTTATTTGTGTGTATATATATATATATATACCTTGCAGTTTACTTCTTTCCGACACTTCTGACGGTGGTGTAAACGCCGAAATACGTATTAAGTTACAATTAAATTATTTTTGAAACCAACCAAGTGTGTTTTTTATTCAATTATTCCTTATTAAATAATCATGTTTCAACAAGTGCCTACAGCTCATACATTTAATCTTATTAACCTATTCATTAATTCTTTTATAACATATGTGCAATATTAAGATTCTGTAGTCCCTATTTTTCATAAATGCTAATACTTGTTTACAAAATACTCAACGGAAACACGTGAGTTCATCTCGAAATATTTTGTGATATTTTCAAGTGTTTGAGCAAGTATAACGCGCAACATTGCAATAATTTTACGCTAGGCGCACACACCAGTTTATCTTCAGCAATATAACAACGATTTAGTATATGTGTTATTGTGCTGTTGGCCTAAGTACTCACATTTATTATATATATATATATATATATATATACACCATTGTATGTAAATATGTTTTGGCAACGTACCAAATGTTTCCATATGTGTGATGAACCAGTTACAGTTTGTTGTTTTTTGAATACTTGAAGGTCTTTTTTTAAATTGTTCAATTGATATTCAACAGATGAACATGTGCATTGAAGAGATTCAGCATTATAACGAATGGTTGCGTAAAGCGAGTCAAAATCGAATCATATTTAAATATTCGTTTCGATGCGAAATTTTATTTGGAACGAATCAATCGAATAACTAAACTACCAATGCTTAGGGGCAAATGCAATGGTTTTTTTTAAGCACTGATTATACCACATTAAACATAAATGAAATTTAAGTTATCAAAAGTCATAATTGTTAATATTCTTTATTTATATTGTCATGGAAATAAATTTGTGAGATATTTTAATTAAAAATTGTATAATCTTTGAGTGACTAATATTTATTACTTGTTTATTTATTTAATATTGCAAAACAAAAACAAACGTAAAAAAAGTTTACAGAAAGTTATGAATTTTTAATTTGTTCCAGGTAAAATGAGCTTTAACCTTAACACTTGTATATGGTCAAGGTGTACCTTTTCTATTTTTTGGAAACAATATCTTAACCGGAAGTAACAATATAATCTTGCTAAATTTGTAAAATTTCGAAAATGGCATTAGGCAACGGCAGTTAAAAAATAATTTATTCTTACAAAAATAAAAGAACTACTACAATTTACTAAAAAACCGCTATTGAAAATTGCCATGTTACAATTACGTTTCCCTGGTAGTCATGCATATCGTCATTGTTTCATAGCAATCGTAGCATGAATTTAAAGTATATAAATAATCAAGTGAAGGTTATTCCAGTGATTTAATATATATGTATATATATTTATAGTTATATACAATTTTGACAGTGGCCCCCACGATGCACTTTAATAGTAAATGCGACCCTGGAGCGCGTTTAGTTGCATATTTACGCGACTTCCACTGACCCAGAGATGTCAGTTACGAGTTTAAAAAATCTACTAAAAGATACGTATTATTTACTTTTATTAAGTTTTGATCTAATACTAATCATATTTTTGAACCACCAAGGTCAAAAGTAAAACTGACTAAGAATAACCGCGGTTTAAAAATAGACAAAATAATCATAACACATTGAAACGTCACATCAAAACACAGGCATGACATGAATTTCAAATGTGAAAAACTGTGCCAATTTGATCTGTTTTGAAAAAATAGAAATAAAATTATTACAAACTGGATTCAATGTTTTGTTGTTTGCGAGACATCAAATACCGCACATACTTGATTTTATTTATAAAATCAGGCACTTAACCAACACCTCTTATTTGTACATTCACTCCTACACGAAGAATATGCCAAAATGCTCGTTTTGAAAACGTCGTTTAATATACAAAACTGTACGCCAAGTCCATATTTAAGCACTGTCACTGTCAGTGCGTTAAATTTAGCCCAGTGTGCTTTATTTTCACTGTTCGAGTTGGCCATGCTGTGTATTTATATATGTTTATAGGCAACCCAGTCGAACACGTTGATCTGGTGATCTATGCACAGTACAAGTCATAGGTCACGTTGCTTCTTCTTTCCTACTTGAATATATTGTAATTGCATTATGAAATTGATTTATATATTGCGTCAACCTCGCTGCACACAAGTCAAGAGTGCGTTGGAATGGGAACATTGTTTATTTTGTTTTGTTTTATAGATTTTAGATTTTTTCATTGAACAACCCTTGATTTTGTAGGTTAGAGGTTAGTGGACACATTGGAATTTACGATTTTGTTTTTAATTATTATCTACTAGTTATAGTAGCAGAGTCGGCTCTACCCATTTTAAGACCGATTTACTTTCTTATACTATGTATAAAAAAAATATTGTAATTACAAAAAAATATTAACCTGGAAATAATAATGGAAATATTCGGTCGGTCTGTGTGTGTGTGTGAACGTTATACAGCCAAAACGACAAATTCTGGGCGTAAATTTTGTATTTTAAATTTGAATGTGGAAATATTAGAACTCACCTAGCACAAAAGAAAAACATTATAGTAGTTGAAATAACATAGATTATGATTTTTTATGCATCGAACATAAAATATAATTTATGAAATTGGTTAGAATTTATTTAACATTTATTATTTCACCGAATATGAAGGAAAACATTCGATTTTTATGTATTCAAGATAAAAATGCCATAAAACAACATAGATGTGTACAATATCTACAAAACTGTATTGTCTTGATTTGTTTACCTAAAGCGGTACTTTTTATGTGAAAGATATATATAAATAAACTGCGATATCTAATAATATCCATTGAAACAGATTGGTTATTGACTTAGGTTTGAAGTCTACGACGCAGTCTGTTCTAATAATTTTTATTTTAAATTTATCAGATAAGTGCCTATTTTAAATTAAATAATGTAGCATATTGAACTTCCGGTATTGAAAACAATAAAATATAATATTTAATTTAATAGGTTTCTATGTACTTAAGTAACATTTTTCATATTTAAAATTGTACAATGATGCGAAAAGCTAATTTTAATATAAATCTAGCCTAATATTTAGTGCTTCATTAGTACGACACGCACCAATCAGATTCAACTATTTGAGAAGCCTCTTTTTTAGTGATAAATAAGTATTAAAAAATCGAGTAAAGGTCACTCCAATTTTTTTCTATATTGCCACAAATTTCTCTGTCGTTTTGCACATGTTTTGCCAAATACGTAAGACGAAAATTATTTTACAAAAAGTCTTGTAGCCAGGTGTTAATCTATTAATTATCCAGTAGTTCATTAATAATGTATAGAGTGACGAACGCCACTGTGTATGTGCCGGCATCAAAACATATTCATTATAAATGATTGTAAGTAAACAATAGTATGTTCCGTGTATGTTAAAAATATATTCTATGGCAAACTGTGTGTTATATTCTGGTATGTCTATTCTCAAGGTAACGACTTGCAAATTATATTCATATTATACAGAAACACAAACACATCCAGTTTCGCTGTTTATTGTTGAACCAAATGGCCCGTAACTATTCTGAATCTTACACTACATTTTATATATTACTAAGGGTATTATTACATTCGCAACTAACACGACCAAATTATAGCCAGCAATAAATATCTGTAACATCCGAAAGGAATTCACGGGAAAATTATTTTCATTGACCGAATTATTTATATCTTCATAATGACAAATAGAAAATCGTGCAGTACGAGCTACAGTATTTAGTAATGTTTTTACCTCTTTCTAATTACGAAAATACTCCATAGAGTTGCTTGCTTATTTATTAACTGAAATACTTGTTTATCATTTGCACGAATTTAATTAATATTATTAACAAAATGTTTAAAGTAGCTACTATAGTGCCTTAGGAGTTGCAAATGAGTCTTTTATAATTGGAATACCCCCAACATCAACATACAGTAATAAAACAAAATCTCCATCCCGAAAGTTCTCATTCTACGCGGCTTCCTATTAAAACAAACAAAACAACGAAAACATGTTTACTACGATACGAAAGTGAAGAGAATGCGGTGTTCCGATTTATAAATTAGAAGGTGTACAAATCTTGCATCATCAGAAAGATCAGTGTGCTCCAGTGATATTTGCCAAATATACCAAAATAGAGTAAGGGCCCTGTTCTAACTATGCGGAACGTGTGTGCCTGATAATCACGTATACACGCGTGTCAAATGCGTTCTGTCACCGTAAGTTCGGGGGGCACTGGGCCAAAAACTCAAAAATACGTTTCGCAGAATTTTGCGACTGTTTTTGTTTACCATAAGTAAACAATGATTTTTATCATTTAAATCCAATTTTAAAATCGTCAATTAAATAAATTATGTAATTCGTAACTGGGTTACATAAATAGCTTTATATTGAACTTTTTACAATGTAAACTCAAAACACAATTGTATGTTTAATTTATTTAAGCATTTATCTTTTTCGTTTGGTAAATTCTCACTTAGGTTATAAAAATACATTGTTTTATTCAAAATATGACATTTACAAAAACATTGTGTTTGTTTATGCAACTTTTAAAATTAAATATAAGAAAACAAAATAGTTTTGAAAGTTAAATTTATTGATATGTATATATTTTGCATATTTATTTATTTTGAATATGTAGTTTAAATATTCCGCAATATACGTCCTTTTTTATAAGCCGGTTTAATTCGTAAATAAATACATATTAATATGATCTGAGCCATGACCTATTTAACTTTGCGAAAAATATCGATAAATAATTTGCACATAAATATTTTTTTGATAGCGCGTTTATTCAAGTTTATATGTTGTATACATTAAATCACTATTCATTTCCTTTAAAGTTCGAACAGTAGACAACCTTAATATTTCAAAAATATACCAATAATGTATACATACCTGTCTGTTTCATTCAATTCAAATACGGTTCAATTACATTCGGTGTATTTTTCTATAAATAAACAATGAATAAACCATATTTTTATTCCCCATTGTCTATTTTAATTTTAAATATATATTTTATATGACGAATCAATTCATTTCTATATATATATAGCAATGAATTGATAAGTGTGGGTATACCTACATATATTTACGGCACCTTTATAAATTTTCCTAAACCTGATTACTTAATGAATTTTACTGTAATAAACAAACAGCCCACTGTCTGATCTACTTAGAATTTATTTTAAAATGTAGAGAACATTTTTAACCACTGATGATTTAAATGAAGAAAACTTAAGGCCCCATACCAAAGCATATGTGTATCAAATTTGGTTCGAATAGTTCCGGCACCTTCAGAAAATTAGAAAGCACACGAACGACCAAGCGAGCGACGACTAATATTCATGTATATGAGTTATATATATATATATATATATATATATATATATATATATATATATATATATATATATATATATATATATATATTTAGATTCAGGGCGACAAGACAAAGATTTTTAGCTCGCTATACGAAGTACCGTGTGTCTGTAGCATACTCCGATCAAAAAATATCATTAACAAAAGTATTTGTCTCGTCGCCCTGAATCCAAAAATATATATAACTGGATGTTAGTCATCCGCTCGTAAGACCAAATTAGTGCCCTTTACTTCTCTGAAGGTACCGGAGCGATTCACACCAAATTTGGTACACATATTAATTGGCATCCTATTTGAATCTACTCGCAGTTTAAATCCAATCGCCTATATACTTCCCGAGTTATAGGGCCCCAAATTTTGGAGCCCCCCTTAATACTGCCCTTATAAAAATAATTTAAACACTCAAAAATTTTACTAATAATTCTAAGATATTTTATATCTACAAGATTATTTCATATTGTTAACTCAGAGCCCGAAAAAAATTATTAAATATTATAATTTTGATTTTTAAAATATGCTTTTTAGTGTAAGATATCAGTGCAATGCTCAACACTGCTATGAATTAGTGATATGCTCGCCCCTTACGCACTAACCCTCCATCAAATCATATCAATATTTACAATCTGCGGCCACTGAACAAGAACCATAATCATAAACAACCATTCTCCTTGACCTATAACAGGGTGCGACCAGTGGAACTAATTTTAACGCAAATTTCACAACATGCCAACCAGAAAAAAAGCAAAAATATTCCCACAACAGAACAATCATCATGAATATAGAGCAGCATCCTGTGAAAATAGTGTAATTATCTCACGTATAAAAAATTAAATGAGACACAAAAAAAAAACACTGAATAACACTCTCTAACCAAACAATAATTACACCACAGGCAAAATATGTTAATTCAAATAGGCAATCCTGCTCACCTTGGCCTTGTGCGAACACTACTTGTCCTTTTCTACTATATTGCCGCTTATGTGGTATAAAGCGTTACCTTTTCTAAAGGCACGTGGATGTTTAGAACAATTGTTGGCAATATTTGTTTTGCTGCAGTGTTGGCCATCGCTAGCCATGATATTTACATAAGTAAACATTTTCCGGTTATATTTAAGATAGTTTTGTATGCAAATTTGTATGAATTCTTCATCCGTAACATCGTGGAGCCAAAAATGTTGTCCTGACTTGAATTATTAATTTTGACTGACAGTACACAAGCAAATACTGGGACGCCAGTCAAGGAACGTTGTTTTTTAAACAAGATAATAAATTTAAATTATATTTTTAGATTTCCATTTATGTATAACCTCGTATCTTCAAACAATATAAATATAATTACCTTTCTAACTTTGTTTGGAGCGCCCGTCATTATTGTTTAGTCCAACAAAAATTTGCGGTGCCCTACTCTAAACTATCATATACGTATTAACAGAGAATATATACTGATCAAAAAACCATGTATAAGTTGTGGTTATCACTAAACAATTAAATAAATTTGGTACCTAAGTAAAATCAGTAATTTCAAAAGCAACTTTCTCGAAAATCTTTCAAATTAAAGTTAAATATTGTACGTCACGCTATATTTGCTCTCGAACCATGTGTTTATTACAAAATCATCGTTCATCGTAAACATTTTTAAGACATGCCCGTGTTTATTTTTCGTAATCGACCAGAACATATTTGTAGAAACACACACACACACACGCATACATATATACTGTTGATAAATTATTCTGTTACGAAATTAACGGGGAAAAGTTACAAAATTTGGCAGCTAAGTGTTGCACTGATATAGCAGCATTGTTGAAATGTGTGTTCATTCGAATAACAGTGTGTAACATTTTTCAATTTTTACAAAGGTTATTCACCTTAGTGTAAATAAATATAACATTGCACTTTTCCCTAATAACAATGCCGCTAATTTGATATTTATTTTAATTCTATAATATGCGTTACCAACACTCAAAGATGAACATAACGGGTAAGTCATCAATGAATCGTAAATCGAATCATTGTAAATTTTATTATAAAGAGATACGATTTGTGTATTTGTATGGATGAGTTGCATTCACTGAAATATACGTATTACTGGATAGCGCGTATAAGTATATAAGATTACTGATGCCAGTTCAACTGTCGAGCAAAGGACCTTCGGTAGTTTACGTAGTATGTCGAGCAATGATCGACTGTCAGTGTAAAACCGCGCGGCATTTAAATTATTCAATTGACAACCGCTTAAAATGGACAAAAATAAATACAGTAAATATGAAAAATACATGCTTTGAGCTTTACCGTAAAAACCGTTGAATATAAAAATAAGAAAGTATACATTTATATATTGTAAATAGCTCCGGAAATTTTGCTTTGCCATATTACTCTTCTAGACTGTTTCGTGAATCGTAAAAATAACAAATTAATCTACGCCTCCTCTCAAATTAAATCAAATGCGAAAATATTAACCAGAAAAAATGGCAGTAATCAATATCAATCTTATTCAAGTAAAATATACCCACACAGTACAAATTTGTCGACTAAAAAACAAGATTCACTTTCTTGAACATGTGTAACTTGAAATTGGCAAGGTTAACGCAACTATAAAGCCTGCTTAACCTTGAACAAGTCCCGAAAGTGAACGAAAAAAAAAACATTCGTCATTAAGTCACTAGTTCACGTAAACTTCTAGTCATCCGCATACGTTCATCGGATATTTATATATACGTGATGTTTTTTAGCGAATCGATGCAAAGGTGGCCTTGACTTTACCAAAATATAAAACTTATGATCATCATTATATTTTATTAGCTAGGATTAGTCAAAACCAACTTTACGGTTTAATTGATAGATAAGTTAATACTAATTATATATATTTTATACTTCTAATTATAAATCTATAGTTTTACGATAATTTTATATGTCCTTTTAGTTTGCCGCATATGTTCTGCATATAGAGCTATAGTGTTCGATCGTGGGACTGTAATTTTCTCAAAATTAAAAATTGCTTGAACAAGTAAAACTTAAATTATTGGAGTGGCCTTTACTCTACTATCTGGTCGTTTAACTATCTGTATTTATGCATTATTTTGTTTTAAACGATTGCAATGTAATAAAATCAATACGTATTGTGACTATATACTCTTTTATAGGAAGATAAAAATGTTTAACGTTTATTTATGAACAAATAAACAGGTGCCATTATATATAGTACGGATGACCGACAATCAACTAAAATATGAGTCACCTGCACTAAGTAAGTGAGTAAAGATATCATAATGACAGTTTACGAAACTTAAAAAACATAATATCATGTTAATGATACCTTCAAACAAAGCATGGACAAAGTGATTGCAATTGCATTGTTTGCCTGATACTTTTAAACAAAATACATGACGCATATTATTTAATACTTTGCAAAACGAATAATAATCATTGTTATTACGAATTATCAGATAAAAACTGTCCACTTTATTTACCAGCTCTACCCTATCTTTTTTGTAAGATACTAAAACTACTGATTACATATTACTATTTATTAACTTGTGCCATTTTAAATACAAAAGAGCCACAGTATTCGACCGTGTAACATTTGGGGTTTCTCTGTTTTCCGAATATGTATATATAACTGTAAGATCGAATTATTTTGCTTTATTCAACCAAATATATCTGGATGTAATGTAAATAAAATTTCCGACAGATCCAAAAAACTTAGAATTTAGCATTTTAAAATATTCAATAAAACAGTTTCATTGTTAAGACGTGAATAGTTTTATCGCCTCGAATCACGTGCGCGATAATTCTTGGGAATATAATAATTAAATATTATCGTTTTAAAAAATTGAGTTATACAAATATTTCTATTCTATTCTCATATCATTTCATGATCTAGTTGGGCATAGAAATAAATTATTATTATTCTGAGAATGATTCAAACTCATGACTAAATACTTACGTCAAACTGAAAATATAATTTTGTTTATATCAGCCAATAATGTAATATTTTTGGAGAGTGTAGCTCAATTTTGAAACGTTATGCTAAAGTAATAAATACTGACGTACGAAATTTATATAAATTAGCCTCTTCAGCAATATTTGTACAGTCTACGTCAATTCAAAAATAAATAATATTTAATCCAAGAACCACACGAGCCATATTGACGTTTTTGATAAATATAAAACTAATCTAAGTATAATAATACATTTTCAAGTACAAATTTTATGAAATTTTCCATCAAAATTTCATTATTTGTTTAGCATTAATAGCGATAAGTCATTCATAAAAACATATATTGTTGGAGCTCGAAACATATATTTTAGTTTTTGATAAAAATGTTTCGTGTTATTTTCCATAACACTATATATGTCATATGTCACTTTTGATAATGGATGTTTTTGTTATGTTCAATCAACGCCCACTACATGCACGTGTTCATCTTAATTAGATAATTATCATAGTTATGTGGATCGTGCGTAGAAATTTGCAAATTGAATTATATGTCCAACTGTTCGTCTTACATACTAACAATCAGAATATCTTTTTGTTAGTACACTCGCCCACTGTATTTTTCACGACACTGCATGCTGTGTGTGTGTGTGTGTATTGTAAGTACAGTAATATATGTTTGAAACTAACGCAGTTTGAGCGGCTTCAAACCACAAAATAAAATAAATTATTATATTTTAGTTAACTTTAAGCTTATTCATTTTGTTAATAAGTATTTCTTGCATTCACGACTCAAATTACAAAATGATAAATAGCAGTTTTAAGAGTTACAGTTTCGAAAATTTAAAGCAATTAATTATATAACTTTCACAGTTAGTTTTAAACAATCGCCTTCAGTGTTCTATAATAAATTCTTTTATTTTTCCACAAAACAATTTCGACATGAGTATTGCTCGAAGTAAAATCGTTGGGTTTCATCATCTAATTGTGTTGTCAAAAGTAAATACTGTTGAAATGTTATTTCTTCTCAACGAGTGTATGAAGATTCGTTGTATATATTTTTTGTGGTTGGTTTTAAATGTTATTGCAGTCGCCAAGAGCCAATAACAATAATATCTAAACCTGGCGACAGTTCAAAAGGTCAAATTCATAAAGCCTCCGATATATTTCAAGCGATTTTAATTGGATAGGCCTTGGTTATGCTGCACAGCAAATATTATTTTAATTTATACACCATCACATATTTAATACCGCATGTTATAAATAAGTGAGTATAGTGCATGCACTATACAAGTCCCAGTGTAAATAATTAGTTCAGAATTAACACGATTAAACTTGTTGTGTAGGGAGACCATTATTTTAACCAGTTGAAATTTGTTCATTCGCACGATAAAACATAATTTACATATTTACAACTATGTAAGTGCATTCTTGTATGTAAAATTAGAGTTATTGTGGAAGAGAAAATAAGGGATTTCGTCTTAATAAATATATTTAAAATATCTACTGTGGTCAGCACGTAAAATATGTGCTGATTGCCATGGAAACGTCTATATGAATTTCAAATACGTTTTTCTTACAAATGGTACACTTTTTGAGAAACCTTTACTTTTCTTATAAGAATGTATAATGCGATGAATTGTAATTATAGAAAATATATTTTCCAAGATTTTAACGGAAATACGCCATTTTTTAATTAAATCTGACTATTCTTGGAATGACATCTGTGTGTGTGTATGTATCTGTCTGTCTGTGTATAAGTGTGTGAACGCTCTAGAGCCAAAACTGTTAAATGTATAATTATGAAACTTTAAACGTTGCTTGTCTGGTTTATTATTTGTAATTTCCAAGCTTAATTACTAATTGGCTTGCTATGAATACTGCTTTAAACTTAAGACTTAAGCCCAGATGTGCACCTTCTATTTTGAAAACAATATCCGGAAGTAACGCTACTTTTTTTAATATCTACAGAAAAACGATTCTTATTATAGTTGAGGATAAGTTTCTTTTATCATATACTGAAATAAAAATAGCATTTTGAAAATGATCATGTTACATTAACGTTTCCTTAGTTACAATACTATATTGCTTCAAAGCAATCGTAACAAGAATTTAAAATAAAAAGGCCACTCCCGTTATTTAATTATAAAATATACAAAAACTGCATAAAAATCAAGTAGTCTTGACCAAGTTATTTCTGATTTGATGCACTAAATCAACTTGTAAAAGTCTAGCCGTCTACTTCATTATCAGTGAATCTGTCCTTCGAAAAATCAACAAAAAAATTATAAATAAAAATAAAATATCAACACGTGCATTATATTCTTATTAAATACAATTTATAATCTGCATACTTCATTATAATCCAACATGATTGACAAAAAATGAAAGTATCTGTACTTTACACTCTGATCTAAACGTTCCAAGCATAGGTATTATAATGTTGGGTCTATTTGGTGACATTTTCAATAGTGGAGTGGGTTTGAAACTACACCGATGCTTGAATGTGGGCCGTTAGTTAGTTTAATCGGGACAGCAGCGTGTAGTAGTACGATAAGCACCGTCCTCAATCATAATACTGATAAGATTGGCATTAGCCGCGAGTAAAATATGCGGAAGGTACTTTATGCTTAGTTGGAATGTTATGTATGGACTGTTTAATGCTATTTATACGGAATTTCACAGATAGCATTAGTTTGGGTTGTTGTAGGGTTTAACCCTCCATGACCTAAATTTCTATGTTGCTGATTTAGTAAAGCTGTAGATATTTTAGTATTACAGTCAGGATACTAAAACTTCTCAAATACATATTATAATTCTCCTACATATTAACGTCCGTTAACAGAATTAATTATCAATATAAATAACCAGTATGGGGTCCAAGCACCTATGTCTTTCTAGCTCGCCTTATAGGAAGTATAAAGTCTCAAATTTAAGTACTTATTTTGATATACTAAAAAAGAATCTGGAGTGGCATTCACTCGACTTTCTTGTCCATTTAATATATTGCTTTATTTGTACAAGAATATCGAATAAAGGCCACACCAGTTTTTTATTTAAAAAAATATATATTACAATTTTGTGTAAATTAAAAATTCTTTAAAATTACATTAAATAAAGCCCTGGGTGTAATTCATGTCAAGGCAGTATACTCCCAAAAAAAATCTTATAATGTCATGATGCTCAGTACGCATGCATGGTAAAATAAATTATATCTTGTATTTTTAGAAATAGGCGTAAAATATCAAATATCTAAAAAAACAAAATGTCATTTGCAACTTTGAAATGAAGCAGGCTTCTCCGAAACTCACACAAAATACCGTACATTTCTGACGTCAATATTTTAAATCCAGCACATACGAATTATTGTTCAAGTATTAAAAAATATACTTATACATATATTATAGTTGTATTATCAGTGCGAAAATATTATGTATATATACACTGTTGTTCTTATTTTTATCAAGCGATCCAAGGTCTTGCAAAAATTGACCGTGTGCAAAATTGTGACCGCTAATATTTATTCGGATATTATGAATTAGGTCACACCTAGACATCTCTTACTTATTATTTACATACATTTTGATTATTTACAGAAAACAAACACAGGTACAGGCACCTATACCTTCGGCACAACTCGTCTTATAAGAAGAAAATGCGATGCAGTAAATATAAATGCAGCTTAAAAATGAAATGATGCCTAATTCAAATAGGTAAAATATATCAAAAACTGGATTATTATTTATAATCTTAACTGCTAATTGGGAATGCAGTTTAATTCTTGTTCTAGTTCGCCCCTGAGTACGCCAATGAGTATGATAAGATTTTGTTAAGTTTGTGTACACAAGTTAAAAGAACAAAACATGCAAATCTCAGCAAAAATATTTACGTTTCTTATATGATGTAATAATGATAACATAGTTGCAGATATATTTCTGTACTAATACGCCACATGTCTGATAAGCTCAAGGAGCAACTCACATTTATCTTAATTATAATTATGCTGTTATTTTTCTGACAGGGAGAAGACCCTGGAACACATTTTTTTATTCGTCTGACTTTTTGAACTGCACCAAATATGTAATTATACTTAAATATTAATATGATAATTCACAACCAGTAATCTAAAACTAGTTGTTCCTGGCGAAAAATTCGCCTTCTATGAATATTTAATAAATGTAAATTCATTATTTCAATTTGAAGAACCAACGACTTATATCCAAATATATCAGTTATATATATATATATTTTAGGAATTTGGAGGCCGTGAAACGAATTCGCCAAAGTTAGACATACATCCGATATGCTACCGTACGTCGAGCTAATCAAACTTAATTAAAATAATTGACTAACTGAAATTGGAGTTGTCACTAGGAATTACCATTATAATAATATTGTATTCTTATTATTATATAGTTTGATAGTGACAGTTCAAGCATACAAAGTCATGTAAATTTAATGAGCCTGTCACAATGATTGTCATAAAACCGAATGAATATAATTTTATGATGGTTCCAGTGCATGAACGCTAAATTAAAATGCACGTGGAAATATAGCGCAGTCAAAATACATAAATTCATGCAACAGAACCTCGTCAAAATGGAATGTTTGGGTAGTAAACAAACCAAAATTAACTTATTTCCCTATAAACAAATTCCTTTGGTTCGTTTTGTTTAAGAGTACTCCCGTTTACCATGTTCTTTGTTGGTTCAAAATAATGGGCAACTTTTTTCTATTAGCCTCTTATCTTTATACATCGGCGTGAGGGGTAAATTCGTTTTAAAAGTTGAAACATTTCTGTGAAAGTCTTCCCCAGTTTCACGCTAAATTTTATGTTGCATCGTTGCACTCAAATAACAATATCACGGAAACTAAACCAGATAACAACAAGCCAAGAACATGTGGCTACAGACGAGATTATGCGCAACGCAATACTCTGTACAATTAATAATAAAGTTATTTTCTGAACAGATATAATAACTAAAATGTATTTAGCAACGAATGAATAACCAATTTTATATTAATTATTTTGCATTTACATTCTTGTTATTTGAAATCACATTTTGTAACTAAATTAGCCGTTTATCAAAGTGCAAATGTTTTGCACTAGGGGTGAACAACCTGTAAACGCAAAATAGTGTATTGTTAAATTATCTATTGTATTAACTATTGCAAAACAAATAGTTATTGTAAAGAATGGTGTAATGTTGCTTAAATAAACGTATATTTTAATTGTTCTTTGATTGGATATCAAACCATCAAAAGATTATGCGAAAAAACAAATAAGATATAAGTTACTGCGCTTTGTTCTTTTAAATACGAATTGCATTATTGAAATTGCGACATTTGTACCTGTTTAATTTAAGCGTACCATAATATTATTCTCTAATTCATCATTTATAATAAAATGTGGAGTGACCTGCACTCGATTTTCTTATCCGTAGTTTTCACTGCAAATGAATATCCCAAATAAACTGTTAAACCAAGAAATATTCCACAGTAATTGTACCACATCTATGAAAATTATATTTAAAAAAATTAGGAGGGACCTACACTCGACTTTCTTTTACGTAGTTTTCATTAGAAATCCCAAGTAATCTGACAGTAATATTCTGAAATTGTACCATTGCATGTTATTTGATAATTAAAAAATCTCATTAATGATTAAACAAAAACAAAAAATGTTTATGATTAGTTATTGTATATATATTCAAATATATAAAAATTAGAATGATCTAGAAATAATTGTAGTTTATAATCACATGTTAAATAGATTCAGAAGATTATAATAAATGTATTATTTTGCGAGCGTACTGTATATTTTAAATTTTATTTACACAAAAACATGATTTCCGCATATCCATCACCACTGAGGCAAATATAATTTAACGATTGTGCGTTCGTATTTTTGGCAAACATCCCGTATAGTTAAACAGACATATTGACAAATTATAAAATGTTATGCGAATATCTCAACAACAATTTAAATGTACGCGAAACGAAAATAATGACGGAATTTGTGGGGTGATTTATACTTATTTACAATAGCGTGAGAATGCATCTAAAGATTCATAAATAGTACGTTGTTTGCACAATTAAAATCATAATAAATAATGTCTAATCGTAAGTGAAAGAAATATATAGGTTTTGTTTTATAAATTACTTGGTACTTAGTTTCCAAAGTAAATTTATTTGTATTTACGTATATATGAGATAAATAAATACAATTTTGTATCCGGAATTACAAACTGTTAAGGGGATAATTTGTGGAACTGTAAAAAGGTCACCGAGAAATTAGATTTTATTACTTCATATAATGAAGTATTATTGTTGAGAAAGTAGGATAATCCAAGGATCATGTACTAATGAATGCAATACATATTAAATAACAAATTAAAAACAAGCATCAATAACTCCAGCTCACATTCCTCTATCTGTGGAAATTATACCTCCTATTTATTGTACAAATTTGTCTTTGATCAAATAAGGAAATAAGAAATATTTATTTAAAGACTTACCTTTGCATTATCGGTCCCCAAAGGAGGGAGCTGCAACAAAAACACTTAATTTTAGTAAATATTAACTCAATAACTTAGGTTTTAAAAAGCACAGGTTATTTTTTAAAGGTTAAAGTATGAGAAACGTACATTATCTTTCTCATCGGATGACATTGGCAATTTAGGTTATAATAATATATATATAATTCACGTAAATGCACTTATACACTCAACACACAGTCAAACTATAAAATAAGCGATGCGATTCCTGTTGCTATACGATATGTAAACTTATGTTAAGTCAAGTACGAGTAAAAACTGAAACTAAAGGTTGTTTTGACATGATTCATAAATGATTTTATATTTGAAAAATGTGCATTCAATGTTAATAACGTTTGACTTAAGTCATTGTTTAACATTTTTACTTTCTTATACGTAGTAATAAGGCATTGATATTATACAAAATATCTAACGTGAGGTTTTAACGAAAATACACAATTATTGTGAAAATGTGTATTTACGTACTTAATTTTTAAACTACCTCTAAGTAACATAATAAAACAATATTATATTAAACAAGATTTGGTACGCGTAAAACGCACCAACGCGTATAGCTCGCCTTTAGGTAAATTATGGATTTTAATTATTATGGCCTTTTGGTTAACAATTTGAATGTTATAGAAATAAATTTTGTAGATTATATTGATAAAAAACATATTTTAAAATTCAAAATTATAATATTAAATAATTTTCTTTGGGCTTTAGGTTAACAATATGAAAAAATCTTGTAGATATAAAATATCTTAGAATTTGTAGTAGCATTTTTGAGTGTTTTAATTATTTTTATAAGAGCAGTATTAAGGGGGCTCCAAATTTTGGGGCCCTATAACTCGGAAAGTATACGCCCGATTGGATTTAAATTGCGAGTGGATTCAAATGGGGGGTTAAATAATATGTGTACCAAATTTGGTGTGAATCGCTCCGGTACCTTCAGAGGAGTAAAGGGCCCAAATTTGGGCTTACGAACGGATGACTAACATCCAATTATATTTATTTTTGAATTCAGGGCGACGAGACAAACACTTTTGTTAATGATATTTTTTGAACCGAGAATGCTACAAACACATGTCCGAATACTTTAGCTTCTTTGGTACTTCGGCGAGCTAATAAATAGTGGAAGTATAAGTCGAGTAAAGCCACTCAATTATCTTTTTTTTTTCATAATAAATTAACTTCTAATTACAGTATAAATATAATTAAGTCAAAAATGACACAGATAAAATTTTGGCAATATCAAAGCCACGTGCGCCCAAACATAAATAAGATTTGGATTGAAGTAATCTAGAGTGGTTATATACGAATTTATCGCATGTGCAAACTGAAATATAAACGAAAAAAATCAAATAAAAAAATAGTTAAGTATATAAAAATGTGTTTTTGCAAAGGCGATAACAACACCGAAATAGTGTGTATGACCCACATTTTCGACATGTTTATGTTTGAGCAAAACATCACACACTACACTAATACTTTATTCGCAGATACTCAACTTAGTAACTTTACGACGTTATGCAGCTAAATAGTCGCGTAAACATAACCACGTTTGAATACAGTATACATTTCAAGCAAAATACACATACGTAAAAAAGCAAAAAATACGCTATTTCGTATTTTCAAGAAAAACAACAGTGAAGTTTCGCGAATTTAAATATGATTTCAGTGAATTGTTACGCGTTTTCTTGGAAGTATTTGCAGTTTTGCTTCCACGGAATGTGCATATGTGTTTAAAATAGTAGCATGTGTATTTTACTATCATAATAAATTAACTAGCTTTAATTTATAATTTGTGTATAGTAACAATGTATTTTATTTAGTTAACCTCTAAAATCCTACTAGATCAAGCCTCTAGTTGCAGGAATAAACACACAAGAACGACATTATACTCACAGAGCCGACTGAACCAATCACACACACACAGAGATGTGATTCCGAAAATAATCACATTCAATTCAGGGAAGGTCAAAACATGTAATAGATAAAGCATTCAGCCGTGTGTCTGTATCATTCTCGGATTAATAAATATCCGTAACAAAATGGGATGAAACGGTTTGGGAGCTCTTATTACCGAGGTTACACAGTATTTAGCCACACAACTGTACAATTAAATTTGAATAACCAACAATTCTAGTTCCTAATAAGGCGCATACTTAAATTAAAATTATAGTTTAATTAATTTGATATGTTGTATAAACTTGAACTTATGCTTAGCATAAAAAATTAATTTGTATATGAATTATGAAATCAAGATAAACAAATAACTAAAAAAATTAATTTATTCCATTATACAACAGACAAAAATAAAATAGGCACACAGAAATAAGCATAGATATAGGCACCAAAGCCTTTAGCTCGCCGGATAATCATTTTTAAAACCACTGTAGTTTAAATAAAGAAAATCTATTTATAACCACTGGAGTACTTCAAAGAGATAAAATGAAAGACAATAATGATTGATTGATTGCAACAATACGTTTAAGGTCATAACTATTTGAAAATATGTTTTCATAGATGCAAACATTAAATTTAAAGTTTCATAATTAATTTCAACGACACAAAATTAGTATACTTATAAATTTATATATAATATAATAATTATCACTACGAATAGAATTATTAAATAAATATTGTAATAGTAAAATTATTTCAGGTAATATTTATATTATTTATTATTAGTATTCACGCAGAAATTATTAGTTATTAAGCACCCCAGCGCACCCCTAGTTTCGCCCCTGTTCCTAACACAATAATCAATCGATGCGTAATTTCATAAAAAATGTCTCGTAAAAATATGATGAGCGACACGTACCTAACGGTTTTTCTTAAATTCTCCAATAATTTATAAATTATATTAATATAAAACTAGACACAACTCTAGAATTGGTCGTTTAAACCTATTCATGCAATAATATTTACTAAATATGTATGGGATATGCCATATGCCAAATCCGTATCGGTAAATAATAAAATACGAATGCAAATGTAAATACAAAACTGCAAAATGTAAATTCAAATTTAATGTTACAAGTAAACAAACAGCGCTAATTTTATATTATAATACAGCCGTGTAAATATGCCAAGCGACTTTAGCACGTAATACATGATACCATAAAAGCGGTTAAAGTAGGTAAACATTGTCAAGGACAAAATACCGCATGCAGTGAGGTGATTTTACATTTCAGGACTGAAATTAGTTTGCTTTTCAGCACGTGTGCATTTAATGAAAGAGAAATTCATATTTCCTCTTTTGAATATATATATATATAGTTATTTGTAAATATTACTCCTATTAGTTTACATTATGCCGTTGAAATTAATTAACTACCATTTCAGCACTGAAATAAGCATTCAGTATGCCAAAAACAAAGATGCATTTTTTAGATACGGAGAATTAGATCTAGAGATATATAATAATATAAGGAAGTATTGTATAGTCATGAAAATATTCCTACGTGTATAAAAGTCGAATGTAGGCCACACCAGTTCTACTCATCTATATTATCTTATGTTTACTATTTCGTTCAAATAAAAATAAAATTTACAAATGAAAAACCTCTTGATAAAACCTCTAATACTTTGAAAACAAGATTGTGGTAAATAGAGTGGGGGAATACAACAGAAAACACAACATGTTTCACGGTGTTTTAATTCCGACATTGGCTTGTAAAAAACTGTAGTAAATTAGAATGAATGTCCGAAAATTAGGACACAGTAGGACAGAGAACATTAACGCGTGCAGACCTTGAAAAGCATTGTTATTGTCAAATCTAAAATGCTTTACTGGACAAGTAGTGGCATCCGACGACTAGACGCTAAACTACATGTAACTACACATTGATTTTCTAGGCTAGGAAATATACGTGATATTAGTTCTCACAGTAACGCGCGATTTGAGAGCATAAATTCAAATATATGAGCGTTTCAGAACGACTGGCGACTTGACTCCAAAAGCGTTAAATTATCTGAACTGAACTGATTTTACGTGAATTAACTGCATAAATACCAGTTTTTTTCGGTTATGAAGCAAGAGTTTAGTACTAAATCATATTTAATATATGATTGAAACGTATAATTGACCAACTCATTTGTCAAAAGTTGACTATGTTGACAGATGAGTAAGTCAACAACTGATCCGTCTATGGTTATCAGGATCACCCCTGTGCATTGAGAAATATAACTAGTTTTTACAGGGAAGTAGATACGGCTGCAAACATTTTCCAATACCACCCACATAACATGCTCGTATAGTAAGTTGCTCGCATTACATTATTTATATTTCGAAACCAACTTTGAATGATTTCTAAGCGCATTAGCGTGTTTTTTGTTTTATAATAAATAAAATTTGTATGATATTTACGTTTTATATAATATGTATAGACGGTTACTTATTATTTTGTTACTTGGGTTGATTCCTTTGTTAAAAACCACAGAACATTTTAATTGCATATAATCAATCATGTCAGAAAATATAAATATATTTAAAGGAGAAAACCACATCTTGATTTCTTGAATATAAAACATTTAATTTACAGTTCTTAAGAATTTGAACAAAATTGCAATATTTTATATTATTTGAAATTGCGTCAATGACTTCAGCTCGCTTTATAATATTTATAAATGCGAACTGGCCGTTACAAAATTAATCATAAAATTAGAATAAAAATAATAACAGTGTTTATGAATAATATGAAAGTAAAGCATAGAAAAAATTATAATAATCTTAAAAATAGGTGTACCCTAACCGACGCAATTGATTTGCAAATCAGATATTACGATTAACCATACTTAAACCTTAAAGAATGCCAAATGGATTGTTGTTAATAACGTTATATAGATACAAAAATTCGCCAACAGTTAGCTTTAAGAACAATTGTTCTTAGATACATGACTATTTAATTATTACAAGCAAAATAAATGATTGCAATAATCAAAATAAATGTGATATGAATGAATTCTATTTGTTTATTGACCGTACTTAACCAATAGCCTCTCTCACGGTCTTACGCATGCGTATGCACGTCAATTATGACATGCCCGACAACTCAAACATAAGTCAATGTGAATGTCCCAGGCTAAGTCAGTTTGCTCGCAACTACTTCACTCAGTATACATAAACAATTTACCATTAAACTTCGCTTTAAATATTTTGTTGTGATTTTAAATTAACATAATTATTTTAAATTTGGTTCGAACTGGATTTAAATTAAGTCACTTTTGGATTCATGTGAACCAGGTAGGATTCCATCTACATTTATTTCCAAAATAACTAATAAAATAAATAAATAAACGTATTTCACTGTATTGAATTCCTAATAAGATTTAACTTTCTTATACAAATTAATCATGAAAATGAACGAACTCGGCATTATAACGGAAATACACATTTTTACCACCCCTTAATCGAATCTAACTAAATTCAGACTGCTGTCTGCATGTGTATGTGTGAAAGCCTAGAGCCGGAAAGTATCCATTCACAGCGAATTAGTAATTCAGATTAGACATTACAATTAACTATCTAGTTTGCTCTATGGCAAACAATGCTAGCGTTCACAGCAATTAATGCGATCATTTTGTTGCTGTGAATGCTAGCTTTGCTTGTAATAAAATAAACTGGGTTATTATTTGTAATTTTTAATCTTAATTACTAATTCGCTTGCTGTTATTGCAGTTTTAAACTTGACTTGTATATAGCCCGGGTATACATCTATTTTTGAATAAAATATCTTAACCAGAAGTAACGGTTTACTCCTGCCACTATTTCAATATGCCGTAAACGGCATCAGTTACAGAAAAAGTGATTTCTTATTATTTCAATAACGGCATGAGTTCAAGAAAAAAATCTTATAAAACAAACCACCCTTAAAATATGAAATATAATTAGAACACGTATTATAGAATTGTGGATATGTCACCATTGTGTCCTAAGATGTAATAATTCCATTGTTTTGTGGACAATATTAGGTGTTAAAAATAATATTTAATTCAACTAAAATTGTGTTCGATTTGATGATTAATTTAAAACTGATTTGATTACTTGATTTTTAATATATTGTACATTAAAACTTTAAAAAATAGTTTAATATTATCAGTCGATGATTTATAATTGAAATCGTTCTTATTTGGACAATATTCATTGTCAATAATTTATTATATAAATCGCTAATTCGTCTTCAATGCTGATGTGATCTGATATGGTGTTAGCAACGTATTTATTATTATCCAGACTCGTACCATAAATGCGTATAACAAATTCTATAACAGGAAATGTTAGCTTTAAATGGGTTCATAATGGTATGCAATAATAAAAAATATTTATATATTCAATAATTTTTTATAGGACGTTCAATGTTAAATTCTGACGTTCACGACGCAGTTCTAGTTCACAAGTTATTTCTATAGAAGCTTTGAAACAATTGATTTTTTCTTTTTTAGAATTTCATATGCAAATTATAGAATGTATTTGCAATTCATAAGTATTAATACTTCATAAAGGTTTAAGAACGATTGTTAGTCAAAACAATATTATACATTAAATATTTTTCTTTATTTAGTCAAAAATAATATGACGCGGCGAACCATTATAATAAAAAGCTGGAGGGGCATTCACTCGACTTTCTTATCCATTCATTATCTTTATTTATAATGCTTTATTTGGTTTTAAATTCACCCTAATTTATAATAAAACAAAATCAATATGTATTCATTTTCCGCGACTCAATGTGACTTTTCTGTTGACTCTAATTAGAGGTTCACTCTAGATGTTCACTATATCGCAACTACAATGTATATCTAATTGTTCAAAGTATTATTTGCTTCTAATGTTGATTAAAAACATATATACTTATAAGAATAACATAGAATGGCAATTACGGTCCATATATAGTTCAATGTAACGATGAATGGACGACTGATTAAAGTACACTGTTAAAAATAAACCCCTCTGATTGTAATCAGGACGCTACCACTTAGAATTGCAATGAGAGGACCGTGTTCTGTGGTGGTAGATTGAATGGAACAAATTTGATTTCATTGCACGTACGACCTTTCACAATGCGAACGAAATTGAAAACATTTGACACGACTCACGCGGCATTATATAAGATGTCACTCTGATGGAAATACTGCGACCAAGGAATTATTATTATTATTCATTTTATTCCGGTTCGGGGTTCTTTATTTGTGCCAATGGCAAACATGACTATGAATTTCATTTTATACTTTTCATATTGAAAACAGTGTTGCATATTGTAACACCACTTTAAATTTCACTCGTAAAATGCCTAAAAAGAAAGTAGGACTTTTTTTTTTTGATTGTACAAGCAAAAGGGAGAACACTGCAGATATTTTTTTATGGATTTTGTATTTAATATTAAGTATAGCACAATACAAAACATAATTTATCTTTACGTATAAGAAAATCCAGTGCATGACAGTGCAAATATTTTGTGTTCAACTTGAATAAATTGTCTTGTGTAGAATTTCTTTGTGAATGTATTCAAGAAATAATTTTATAATTCGAAGCATTTCTATAGAACGGATGACCGAATACTGTACGGCGATATATTTTTATCAAATTTATGAAATTCCACAAGTTCTTTGCACCGAAGTACTATTTACACTATTATAATAATCTCAGTAATGCTAAAATTATCTGACTGTCATTTAAAAAGTTTTTTTTTAATGATTGTCCTTTATCCTTTGGAACACACCTACTTCTACCTGGAACTCGAAACAAAGTGCAAAATTCATTTTCCATGAACAGATTGCGTGATATGTTAGATAAATAAACATAATCGGAATTGAAATGTTTGTTTAAAATTTGTTTCGAAATATTAGTTAATTTATTTTTTTAATTAGAAGAATTTATTTATATTGAGGGGCGCAACTCAGTAACTACGCTAAGGGCCCAAATATGAAAAATGAGATGAGTTATTGCAACATTTATCATATAATCATAATTCATATTCAGAATAAAATGGAATATAATTATAGTTAATCTCAAATTAAAAATATACCAGGACATTCTTAAATATTTTGCTGCATGCAAATCAGTTTGAAGAACGGTTTAGCTATGGGTAAAATTTTCTTGTGAAACAGAAAACAGTAGAAGTTGAACTAAAACAATAAGTTCAAATAAGGTTATCTAATCAATAAAAGTTATAACCTAGGCTTCACATAAATCAACGATTAATTACACAATCATAAACTATATATTGTATTACTCATGCAACTTTTGACAGTCCATAAATATTATTTTCTTGGTTCGCTAAAAATATTCCGCTTTCCTTTCTTATACAAAAGTATTGTAACGATAATACACGCTTTAAAAAAAAACTTGTTAAATTTACGTTCAATTTCAAAGCAATCGTAGAAATAATTTAAAACAAATTAAGCTATATTATAATATATAAACAGTGTAAGAAAGTCGAGTGAAGGCTTCGCCAAATTTTTATTATTGAAATATGATTTTTTTAAATATATTTTCAAATAAATTTGCATGCACAACATGCTGTGATCTCGTGCATTGTTGAAATTAAAATTGAAACTACATGAAATGCAACATAATCACGGGTGGTCATGGAATATAACATTATAATGTTGTGTCAGATGTTTAAAACATATATATGATAACGTGTTATTTAATGTTTTTAGTTGATGTTGATTAATTGTGTAATGCGAATGTGTTTGCCAACTGCGAAATTTGTAAATGTAAGTCACGCGGACTGCAGATTGATCAAATTTGTGCAAGCCATACGAAATTTTAACCACATTAAATTTAGGAATTTATTTATAAAACGTAATCCTGAAATTTGCTCATGACTGGATACTGAGAAAATAAATATATATGTATCTAGAAAATGCATAAATTATTGAATAACTAAAACTAACACAAAATGTGAACAATTTACCGGTAATTGAAACAAATTTCAAAGTAATTATGCATTGAAGTAAACATATAATTATATACCTAATAATAATCGTAATAAAGGCATTTACTGCCGTTAAATTATTTTAAATAATATTACTGAAAAATTATTACTAAGAAAACTTATTCAATTCAATGATACTGTATCACTACTCGCGTTCGTGTGTGTGTATATATTAAGGAAATGCTTTATTTATATAGTGTACCCATGAATTAACCTACATTACATAACAAATCGCCACCCGTTAAATTATCCAATTAGGTATTTCGGTGAGTTGTGTGTATTCTGTATATGATATGAGCACATGGTTCCTACGGATTAACCTAGTTGATTATAATGACGTTTGACTATTATATAATAGAACAGTCTGGTGTCATAGGCTTTACACTGTTGCGTGTTAAAGCCCATGTTGTAATAACGTGGATTTGACTATAAGTGACGTAATTTATTTTTAATTGAACCATAAAATTTGATTATCCAAATGTACACTAACATATCATGTGGAAAAGTGGGCACATCTGTTGTAAACAATTTAGTAGTTTCGCAACAATAAAATTTCCGTTCGATATTTCGTTTATAATTGCAAATTTATCAACTGTGAACATAGTAAATTTATTTCTATTGTAACAACTTTATTACTTTGTGCATGTTTACTTTACAAAATCTTAGATGTTTTACATTTTTATTGTTTGATGGGGTTTTGTTTTAACTCACAAAATAAAGCAAAAGAGAAGGAATCAAAACAATTAATATTTTTTAATAATACAAAGTGCATTTGAAATATTTTACATTCCGTTGGCACAGAATGCAGCAAATAACTCAGAACGGTAAAAGGACTACTACTCGATGTTTATACTAGCACTAGATTTCTTAGAAAACGTTTTGTGAACGAAAGTAGCGAAGTTCCTGTTTGAGTAATGCTATGTTTAATCTACACAAAAAAAGAAATACAAATGTGCATTTTAATATTGTATACGCGTAGGACACTTTCTTGCACGTAGTCGAAAATAAAATAAAATATAATCTAGTTAGTTTTTTTATTAATCACTAACCAAAAAGATACTCATTAACTTCGTGAATTTGTTTAGTATAATTTCATATTTTAAACCACTTATTCTTCACAAAAAAAAGAATATGGTATAAGAACTGGTATTATAAACAATTTAATATACCATTAAAATATATTCCCACATTAAAATTAACAATATCGAATCAAAATGGATTAGCAAATTGGAAATTAAGAGTAAAAATGTTTCTTTGTATTAAGAACAGGTTTCGTAACAAACAACAATTGTTATTTGAATAATATGCGACGAGGCAATCAACCTAATTTAGCTTTTATGGTATTCTGGACAATAATTACCATACTTCCTATATTACTTTGACAGGAAAACATAAAACCAAATATACATATAAATCTTCGACACGTGTACATTTTAAAACCAAATGACTATTTGCCATTTTAAAAACAACAGTTTTATTATTTGTTTACTCTCATTAAACAAAAACTGGTTTAATTAACCGACTAGCAAATATAAACAAAAATTGTTTTTCTAAAAAAGTGTTATTCAAATTCATGCAAATTCTAGATTGGATTCTAATATTATAAAACTATTCTGTAAACAACAAATAAAAAATTAATTTGATAAAATTTACATATTTCATATTATGTATAACAAAAAGTTATATTTAGAGTTTACATAAAAAACACTGATTATAATTTGAAATATATATTTACAAACAGAACTAAAATGTAATATTTAAATCTGATCTGAAAGAAAACTAACAAAATTCTAAATGTTTTCCAACTGAACTACTTTTTTACGAAATTGCAAAATGCTCGAATCGTTCGATTGTATAATTGAAGGCTATTTCAACCAATTTATAACATGATTGTCTATCTGGAACCAACCAACTAACCACATTTATTTTAATATTACCTACTTACGTAAAATTGACGAAAATAACAGATAAATACCCGGAAAATGATAGCAAACCTTGAAATTATACACAAATTGAATAAATGCAAGGTCATTAATTTATTTGTGATTTAATATCATAAACAGCTGCGTTCTATGAACGGGAACTTGAAATGTGACTAAAAACAAATCTATTAAAAAAAAACTTCTTTGTTAATCATATATATATATATATATATAGATATGCATTAATATAATAAATTAAAAATATGTTGAACTATAGATAAGGTTTTAAAATATGTTCCTAAAACCTAAATCGGTTCCTTTTCTATAAATATATAAACAACCAATAACCAATATGGTGAAATCAGCGAAGCATGAAGTTCAAAAAGATAAAATAAAAACACAATAACCATTTCGTTTTCTCATTATTTACAGATTCCAAAGTTCATATTCAATCAACCTGGCAACAAACTCATCAAACACAAAGCAATCAAACCCAGATATCTATTTGCGCTGAATGATAATATTACTACGGAACAAATATGAATATATAATATATAGAGATACATGCACCACCAGCATCAGTCGCATTTTAATACGTCAATAGCAACGATCGACACTTCATTCGAATTCGATTCGATCGCGAAATAAAACTATATTAGTGTGTTATAATGACTACAACAATGGCAGCAACAATAGACCAGTTTTGTGTTCCTGAACCGAAATGGATTCTGGATAGGCAGGGGTCTGGACAGGGGGAGCTATTCTGGAGAAGGGAAACGGACAGTAAAAATAGGTAGGTTTCACATACGAGATCAAATATATGGTATATTTTTTTATATATAAATTAAATCAATAATGGTGGTGTTCAACTTTCAATTCTACGTATAAGAAGGTCGAGTATAAGTTACTGTAGTTATTTTAAGAAAGACTTAAATGAACAATCACGCGATACTCAGGCAAATATCTAAAACTTAGTCATAATGTTATATAAATATATTTAAAAACAAAATGATCTCACTTTATCAGTAAGCGAAATGTACGCTGGGGTCATTCTCAATTTAATATGCATGAACTTAGATCAATATAACCTCAAATTAGATATAACGTCTTGTTTGTCGATATATAATGCGCAAATCGTTGACTTATGTACAAAGCATGACCTCTTTAATATAACAATATTTCAAATAAATGTATTTTTGAAAAATCGCTAATCAGTGTAAAATTTTCTACATGATAACAATATTATTTTGGACTGTACGCGTGCCGTTTTCGCTGTTATCTCGATTCTAGTTCAAAAGTCGTTGCGACAAGAGAGCTTCGTGTCATCGAAATGCGTACTTATTGACAATAAATAAATATTGGTTTATTCTTTAAAAAAAAAAAATTAAGTGTGGCGTCAATTGTACTTGTGTCCTTCAAACGAGTGTAAGTAGTCATGCGAATTATTAATGTTGTTTTGATCATTATCTTCAATGCTATTCATGAACATTTTTATATATTTACATGAGATTAACATCAAATTTTGATCGTTTACACAGGAATTTTTATTTACTACATTATGTCACTAGATTTTTACCGAATTATAACAGATTTGTATTGCAAGATTTCTAGAAATCGCCATACTGAACTACAAAATATGTATCTTTCATTTAGTCGATAAAATATTTTCTTTCTTGGACAAAGTTGAACTTCCCTGAATTGCTATTAACTAATTTCGAGATGTGTTCTATTGTGTAACTATTAAATAATTAAACAACGATCTAATATATATATTTCTTTTCTGTTTCCAGAGTAAAGTTCCGTTTCGATGTAGAAGTTAAAGAATTCCGTCGGCAAGAGCACGAATTCTACGACCCTGATCCCAAGATCCCCCATTATCTCTACCTGGAGGAAGCCACTGACCATTTTACTATGGGTCTCACGTGCCTAGTATGCATGGCATTCACAGTTCTGCTACCCTGGTACATTATCGGGGCTTAATTTATAAACATTTGGTGCCTACACCCGTTAAATTCCATTCCTCCAAATTAGAGAAAATCAACAAAAACGACTGGTTGTATGAAAAGATTAAAAAAAAAACTTGTATTTAATATTTATGTTACTTTACTTAATATATAGGTATAAGATAACTTATACAAGTGAGACAGTGGTTCTTAACCTGTACATAATTAGTAATTTTTCATTCACCTTATTTTTTATTCTCCTAATTATTTAATTATAGTATATTTCTAAAAACGGGGTTGGAAAATGTTAGGAACCACTGATGTAAGAGAAAAAGGAATGTTAAATTGGTGGAAGATGATATATGAATGACTGTGATAGTAAGGTATAAACGTATAGATGTAATCATATTGATTGGTGAAAGATTATAATAAATAATAAATTTATAATATATATGCTTTTATAAAATTGGGGATTTTTATGAAACTTTACACTAATTAAATTAAGTACAATTATTGTTATACTTCAAAAAGAAAATCGTAAATTTTATAATACAAATAAAAACTCTATGCAGTATAATTTGGATTATCCGGCATGAGAAATGCAATGTACCGTTAGATCAAATGTGCCTTTAGAACAAAAGCAAAAAGTGAGCTATAAAAAATAACACGATTTATAGAAAAACATAATTATGGTTTTAGCTATCTACAATTATTGCCCTACAGATTATAATATTATTTATAGATTATAATAGTTTTTATATAGATTAAAATATTATTTACTGTATATAATGAGATATATTTCTACTTAAGATAGTTTGAATATCATAATCTTAGGTAGAAAGTAATTTTGATATCATTTTAGAAGTATATAATTGATTCTATATCCAAATAATAACAAACAGGGAAATTTTGTGCATTTATAATGAGATCTATGGAATTATATTTTTAAAATAATGTGCGAATGTGCCGTTAAAACAATGCCGGATAATTGAGAGTATACTGCATTTTGAAAAGTATAGAAAAACTAATATCGTACAAAAAAATATTATTTGGCAAAGGATTTATAAACATTTTAAAATTTAATATAAACCTAAAAGTAGTTAAGATAATAGCATAGTAGTCACAGTTTTAAAGTGATGAATTATTTATATATGCACTATATGTAATCTTATCCGTTATTTAATTTTGTACTATTGTCAACGTTCTATTTAAATGTAATTTAAGAAGTAAATAAAATAAGTTGAAACAGATATCTAGTGATTATTTAAACTCGTAGATATGTAGTATCAATTTTCATTACAAACAGTTTGGTACATACAGTTCGTGTCACCGGCGAATACAACAAAAACTTTTTTTTTTGAACCTACAGTTTCGAAGATAATAAATAAAAACCTCCAAAATAGGTCGTTTTTATTTTTTATCTCCGAAACTGTAAGTTCAAAAGAAAAACCGTTTTCACCAGGCATTATTTATGCAATTACGAATCGACTAATATTTTTTTACAAAGATTGAGTCGGACTTATTTTCCGTTATCAAGGTTATTTATTTATTCATTATCGATTATTAATATTTATAGAATCAGAGGACTTGTTTAACAATACTAATCTTATACTACTACAAACATTTGTTTAATCCTTATCAATCGTAAATATTTACAGAATCCCCTTGATTATTATTAACGAAAAATATAAAATAATTGAAGTTTGTTTAAACATAAATCATTTTATGTACGTAAAACATTTGCAAATGTACATTCTGCAATAATACCTCAAAAATGTGATGACATATATAAATAACCTTGCACAATAATTTGAACTATATTAAACGCCTTCTTGGATGACAGCATACAAGTTACTTAAATGGACTTTGTTAATAAAAAGATAAATAAATCAAATGCAGCTGAACATTCAGGAAAACTACCAAGTAAATAACCACATAAATATACATTGCAATTAGCAAATTTGCCATAAACAAAACAAAGTTCAAACCGATGTTTCTGTCACTTGGTCACGTAATTTAAACATTGTACAGTATAGATAGAAATATGAGCCTTTCGCTTATATTATTAGTTATGCACGCGTGTAAGAGAAGTTGCATACCCGTAGGCGCATATAATTTTCCGTTGTGAACACCAAATTAATTTTTATCTACATGTAGATTGGATAACGGTTACGGAAATAGAAATATAATACTTCAGATATATTTTTGGTATTTGCAAAGAGCAGTGCGATTTTAGAGACACCTTTTTCCGGGCGCGATCCTGGTAACCATAGGTCAATCAGTTACCAGTGAGACTAGCCTATGATTCTCAGGTTCGCGCATGTAACGAATTGCGAACATTTCTCTAATGGAACAGTTTTATTTGCTAGTATTACAATATAATCCGTAGTAACAAGCATTTTAGATCAATAACTTAGCATGAATCCTTTATTGACGAAACAAGTCGTAAAAAACAGAACTCCAATGAAATGAAATAGCAAATAAATAAAAGCCGGTCGAAGTAAAACGAAACCTATTTTTGGCCCAGCACCAACCCATTTGGCCCGATAGGCAGGGGGGGCAGCGTGTGACGTGTGCTGTGGTACGTTACCAAGGGCATGGCAACTTTTGATGCCGGTGTGAAGGGAGGGCAACACCCTTGACCTTGCCAGTCACGAAATCGTTGAGCCAATCAGCAACCAAAGGCATCAGATGATTTTCTATGTGTGCATGTGTTTATAGGGGAGAGTAAAGAGGGCGATAAATGAGTCTTGGAGCAGGTCGGGGGGGGGGCTATCGGGGCAGCAGAGAGAACTGGGTAAGGCTACTACTGGTGACCGTGAAACGATATCCTCTGGGCGACACACGGTCTAGCCTGGCAACCAACAGCCTCTCGGGCCCAGTGGCGTACGGGGCTTCCGATATATTAATATATATTCAATTATTTATAATAGAATTTATGGTATAAGGGCACATAAAACTTTTACGACTCGACTTTCATACACGTTTTCAACTTTACTTTACGGGAATATTCTGAAATTGTAACATTTAGCTTATTATGTTATTACGTTACAAACAAAAGAGTTAAAAGTTTTTTTTTTTTACGGGAACGGTTTACGATTTGGATACAAATTGCGTAAACAATTGTAAATTATAATATAAGAGTACAGCAATGGTTGGTCACGTGATTATGATATCAGAATTAATCACCTGGCAATTATCCAGGTAGGCCTTGGTCATGAAACATAAGCTAAAAAAAAACACAACACACACACACACACAAGCGTAACAGATATTATTACATCAGGTGTGCCATAATTCAGGACCGGTTTCTATACAACGAATTTCCTATTTCGTCTTCCTAGTTCACATTTTTTCTAATACTATTTTTTGTTACTTAAAAATATTGCTAGTTTGTATCTACGGTCAAAAGTTCCAATCAAGATATTGACTAGCGGCATTATTATATATATATATATAAATGTGTAAATGTCCGGAACGATTTATTTATAATTGTGTCCATGGTTACTAGCAGAGGCGGGCCGATACGTAGTCATTGCTAATTCGAATATTCAAGATTAGAAATCGTGTCAAATGAAAACATAGGTGGCTAGGCCCGTGCCTGTGCAGTAGAGGTGTGTCATGCAGATTACACTAATCTCTGCCTGAATTGATTAACTGACACCTAACCAAAGAGCTGCTTGGACACCACAAACATGTTTTCACAATTTAGTTGATGGCTTTGCCTTTGGCAATGTTCACTTACCGGAACAATCACATCAAACAATCGAAAATAATCATACAACTATCTAAAAATAGATTCGCTTATCATTGAAAAGTTGTCAACAATAAATTAATTCAATTCACAAAGGTGTGTAATTTAATACTCAAACTTTCATATATGTAACCAAAAACATCGAATTATTATAAGAATGAACTGTATATGATATGGGCATATGGTGTCCATGGGTTAATCTAGTATAAACAATTAACAGTTTTAAATAAAACTATTTAGAAGTTTACTGGTTTTGTTTATATTCGAAACATTGTAATTTTTGGAGCAGATTTTAATGGTGCTTTACGTTGAAGTATTAAAACAGCAATGAGAGAGATAAACATACATAATTAGACGTTTGATAAACAGAGTTCGCGAAATTGATTGAAAATTTAGAGATATTAAAATTGCCAATTAAAGAGCTATAAATATATTTTTCTAAAAATATGTATATATATAATATATTTTTGCCACTGTCAAGAATATTATATTATTACATTTATTCCAAGGTTAATATACCGAATACACAAATGTTGCTCTTATAAATATAACTTAGGTATATTTATATATACATTTGCTAGAAATGGCAAAAATAACAACTATGGAGAACATCAAAAGAATTTTTGAATATGTTTGGTATGGAAATTCGCAGGATAATAAATGTTTGTCAACGTTGGAAAAATTCAATTTTTTTTATAAAGCAAGCATAAAATAGAATGTTATTTATCTCTATTTAAAGATGGATTCGTCGGGAATTTTTTGTACTTTTGTATTTGCAAATCACAACAAGAATTACAATACAATGAATTCTATAATCGAAACTTCTTTTTTTTTCTTTCTAATTTATTCTATCTGTCTTATTATTAATAATCTAATAAAACATAATAATATAAATAAATATAATCAAGCTATTTTCTTAACAGAGAAAAAATCTAAAATACTTCTAAATATAAAGAAAAAATCTAAAATACTTCTAAATATAAAGTGTGCTTAGAAGTAAATTCAAATTTTAATATATAGACCTATTGGGCACAAATGTGACAACTCTCACAATAAATAATATATAATCTAATCCGTTATAATCAATATTAATCGAAAGTAATTGATAAAACCGCCTCAAAATAATAAATAATTGCGGTATAATCTTGCCGACAAGTGCCTGTTAATTCTAATAATACAAATAATATTTAGGAAATAAACCTTCAATCTTTCTTATACTTCTACTATCTATATAATATTGCTTTATTTTGTTTTAAATTCATGCTAAGATTGCCATAAAACAATATCAATACGTAAATGTAACATGACTATTTCAATATCGATTTTTCAGTAAATAGTACATTTTTTGAAAATACATTCTTAACAAAAGTTGCTAGATATTTCAATATCTTCAATTTTTATTAAAATAACTTTTCGCTAACTCATACCGTTTCCGAGATATTAGAAAACTAGGTAGAGTATACCGGTTAATATATTTTCAAAAATAGGAGGTGCACGGTTACGCAATTTCAAGAACGTTCAAGTACAGACACACACACACAAGACGTTATTTCGAATAAGGGATAGTCAAATTCCGTGTATTTTTGCTAATATCGAGTTCGAACATTTTTTAAATACATTCGTATAAGAAAGTAAACATTATGTAACGCACATATTGCGTAAGATAAAAAATTTATTTATATTTGAAGTAAGCGCTGATAGGAATATTTAAGAGCAAAATAAACAATAAATGGTATATAAATAGGGAATAACATATTTACAGCAAGTACTCTGGTAATAAACATGCAATTCACAGTTATTTTATTAGTGATATTAGCAGTGGGACAGTGTGGTAAGACATACATATTTATGTTGTACTATAATCATATTTCATTAGTTAAATATTTTTTTTACACACAATAAGAATATTCGAACTCGAAATGTTAACGAAAATACATATTTTGACTATTTTCGGAACGATGTCTGTGAACGCTCTGTAGTCAAAACTGTCGAACGTAAAATTGTGAAACTTCAAACGTAATGAAAAGATTATTTATTCTATGCATTTATTGTCTTTTCTCCTGTATCATTAGAACGGCTGAACTTATGACAAAAATAGATATATTTCAGAATATTACTGTGGGTTATACAGTTTATTTGAGTAATTTATGAGAACTACGTATGAGAGAGTCGAGTGCAGACCACCTCAATATTTTTTTTACTTATTTTAGCACTGCCCCTGCTGGCATGGACAACACCTTGGAACACAACACGGGAGCCAGAAACAACAAGATGGCCAGGAACAACACGATGGCCAGGAACAACCCAATGGCCAGGAACAACACGATGGCCAGGAACAACAAGATGGCCAGGAACAACACAATGGCCAGGAACAACAAGATGGCCAGGAACAACACGATGGCCAGGAACAACACGATGGCCAGGAACAACAAGATGGCCAGGAACAACAAGATGGGCAGGAACAACAAGATGGCCAGGAACAACACGATGGCCAGGAACAACACGATGGCCAGGAACAACAAGATGGCCAGGAACAACAAGATGGCCAGGAACAACACGATGGCCAGGAACAACACGATGGCCAGGGACAACAACATGGCGACCACCAACACATACATGGCAACCACCTTCGACATGGCGACCAACAACAACACCAAAACAACATCATTTCAAACTAAAAGCTGTCAATTTGGACGTAAACTTTAATGCCATTGATTTAGAAACTAAGAAATAATGCATTCCTATTTATTTTTGCTTATAAACTGTTATTAAAAATAAATAACATTTTACTATTATTTCCATTTTAAAACGGTGCCTTACTTTTCCCTTATTTTGTTGTATTTTCGGCAGTTGGTATGTCATAATCAATTAGTTTTTAATTTTTGATGTATTTTCTGCAGTTGGAACCAAAATACCACAAAGAAACAATAAGTGATTCAATTTTTTGGCGTATTTTCAACAGTTGGAACGAACATGCCATAAAAAAGCAATTAAAAATAATAATTAGTTTAACGTGTCCCCGATAACGGAAATATGCATAACTCATATACTTAATAATGGAGCGATTGATCAGAGACGTTAACCGAATTAATGTGGCATGTTCTTATGCTGACAGTTAAATACAATTACTCTTTTGTACATACTGTAAGGTAATTTAATTACGACTTTATGTACATAAAGTTACTTCCAATATGCATAACAAAATTATTAGACATAATAATTTTTAATTTTAATAATCTGTTGCATTTTACCTATTAAAATTTGTGTGCCAAATAACCGACTGATTTTGACCGTGCGTCAATTCAACATAGGACCCGAAACTCAATATTACACTAATAAAATATATATATATATATATATATATATATATATATATATTTCGTAATAAAACTCAGTTATTGTTATATTTGTTATTACTTTAATTACAATAACCCACAATAGTTTGAAACGAAAACTGTGTAAGTTTATTTTTTGCAATAATTGGCATAATGCTTATACTGCAATTTGCAAGATTAATTTATACGTATAATAAATATAGGTAATGTTGATGCATTTCAGCTGTAAAAATACAGTGCTATAGGGGTGGTAATTTATGTTAAAAAAAAACTTACCTCGTCAGGATCAATATATGCACTAGGTCCATGTGTAGTCGGGTATGGTATTGGAAGTCCCCTGCCCTATACCAACAAATACAACAATTATTATTCTGATTTTACACCTGTCACTATTAAAATGACAGATATTGACAAACCAACAGATATGTCTAGTTCGAAGTAACGCCGCTCATCAACCACTATTAGAAATATGCATATTTTACTCTACAATCAAAGATATTCCAGTGAATAATGACTGTTTAATAAACAAGATTAGGTGCAAGGCACTTATGCCTTCAACTCACTTCTTCAGTAATATATCCGATGCGAGCGGGGGTCTTCAGCCTTCTACTTCACGCTTGGCATTAAAATTTAAAAATAAATGTTTTTAATTATTGTAGTTTGAGGCTACATTTAGAAAAAAAATATATATATATTTATATATATATATATATATATATATATATATATATATATATATATATATATATATTCAAATTTTAAATTTCAAAATTATAAAATTTAATAATTTTTTATGGCCTTTGGGTTACCAAAATAAAGAAATCTTGTAGACATAAAATATCTTAGAATTATTTATAGAATTTTTTGATATTTTAATTATTTTTCTAAGGATAGTATTAAGGGGGGCTCCAAATTTTGTGGCCCAATAACTCACTATATATACAATATATAAATTCCCAGATGTATGCGTTTGTATTTATTGTATGTAAGAATGAATATGTAGAACACTATATTTACATGTTTTAATGGTTACTACCATTGGCAGGGCCTTTATTACAGTGTCTCATTGTGAAAATCGTCTAAGACACTATAAAATTTTGAAATATGTTACTATTCGCTATAAAACATCGAGAAAACTGACATATTTATAATATATACGGTCAATTATAACATATAAAAATTCAAAGTCTAGCCTCGCCACTGGTTACTTATTGAAACGTCAAAAATATATGTCACAATTAAAGTAGTAATTTAATCAAATACAAAATAGAAGCAGTAAATAAATATATAATGCTGATTTTTCAGGAGATTAAATGAAACTGTTATTTATTTATACAATACGATTCATGGAAACTGTCAATGCATGCGAACGTATTAGTTTAAATTAAAAAAAAATTATATATATATATAAACACAGGAACGTGTGTGTTTATAGAAGGGAAATGCTTTATTTATATAGTGTACTCATGATTAGGTACTAAATTTCCAAAAAGATGCATGAAATATCGCCACTTGTCAAATTGTTCAATTAGACAGATCGGTGAGTAGACTGTATTATGTATATGATATGGGTATATGGTGCCCATGCGTTAACCAACTAACAAATTATAGTATAAAATACAAAATCATAACTCAGGTGTAATTTGGGTTGCTTACAACAGTAAAAGACAAATAAATGTAATTGAATCTTTGCCAAAAGATAACATTAAAATAATGGGAATGAAAGACTAAACAATTTGAAATAATTACATTACAGTTACCATCCCAACCATATAATAATACATATTACATAATAATTAGATTGAACTAGCTGGGAATTAATGACGGATTTGTCGTTTATTTTATATGACGGATATGCTGGTGCTGGTCGCAAAACTCAATCAAACAAAAGGAACACTAATTTGTATATTACAGAGATATATTCAAACCGGAAATTATACTCATAAATTATATGAACTATACAAGTGCACTGGGTGCCATTATACAAAACAATATTCATCTAATGCCAATGACCACAGATTATTAATATACAGTAGCAAATTGCTATATTTCAAATAGACTATGATAAAATTGCATAATTACTAGTACTAGCTGCAAAAACGACGGTTGCATGATTGCAACAATACACATATTTTTGTTATAAATTTCATATAATTACATGTGACAAACGCTTATTTACATACACTATTAAATTGTCTGGGTACCCATATCAAATTGTATTTTCGCTATTAGAGTCCAATTAATTCAGTTTTTACACCACAATAATTACAAGCACTTGTACAGCCCCTAATGCCTACAGCTGGGTGCAAGTTCTTTAGAAGAAAAACATTTTTTAAATAAACTAATCCGATACGTACAACGCACCGATGCATCCAATTCGATTTATGAGTAATGTGATGCAATTAAATTAGTTAATCTATCCAACAATAGATGGCACTTTTAGGGTTTTTGTGTTTAAATCAGAAAATGTTATAGATATAAAAAGTATTACAATTTCTTCGAACTAGATAAATCTGTAGTTTATCTTAAAGTACTAATATTCAAATCTCACCTTGACAATTTCTAAAATATGTTGACACTTTTCGCGGACGTTAACGAAGGGGCAGCTCATCGACAATCGTAGCAAAATGGGCAGATGTAAAGTCACCAAGTCCATATACTCTTTAGGTACACTGTTATTGCCACTAGAGTCACCTAAGTTACCAGTGCCACTTCCGGTCAAACCGGTGACCGTATCACATGCACACGCACTCACACACGCCCGGTTCATGCGAACCGGTACCGTTTGCGCTAAGCGGTAATGGCGCGGACTGCCGACGCCGTCCAGCCAGCCTTCGACTGTTTTCGAGATGACGTCCAATGCGAGTTCTCGAGTCTCGTTATCTCGACAGCATATCGGCATACAGAATCGACTGACTAGGTCTAGGTCATTTAATAACTCGACGTACCGGTCAGCGTCCGCTAAACTCAAATTCGAGTGCGCTAAATCGTTATTATTGTTGTTCGATTTTTCGTACCCTGTTTGCAGAAACATATTGTTTGGTTTCTTTGTCTAGTTTTAATTTTTATTTAATGAAAATCACTTGTAAATTGTATTATATTAAAATAGTGTGTGAGATGATTATTTTGTTTTTGTTTAGAATTTAATGAGTTTTTAATGATGTGGTTTAGTAGTTTTTTGATATTAAATTTGTTTTTGATATTTTTGATGGTTAAATTATACGATCTTCTAGGAACTAGATGCTAATACTTCTCATAATACTGCCAATTTGATTAAATTTTTATTTTATTCTGTGGATTGGTACGTTCTAAATTTACTGGTCTCGTGGATATCTGAAACAAACAAATACAAAGATATTTTAAAACAAGATTTGGTACGCGTAAAACGCACCAACGCGTCGAGCTCGCAGTGGTTTTTAATTATTATGGCCTTTTGGTTAACAATTTAAAAAAATATTATAGATATAAAAAGTCTTGCAATTTTTTGTAATTACATTAATAAAAAAATATAGTGCAAATTTAAAATTTAAAATATTTAATAATTTTTTTCGGGCTTTGAGTGAACAATATGAAAAAATCTTGTAGACATAAAATATCTTAGAATTATTAGTAGAATTTTTGAGTGTTTTAATTATTTTTATAAGTCCAGTATTAAGGGGGGCTCTAAACTTTAGGCCCCTATAACTCGGGAAGTATACGGGCGATTGGATTTAAACTGCGAGTGGATTCAAATAGGATGCCAAATAATATGTGTACCAAATTTGGTGTAAATCGCGCCGGTACCTTCAGAGGAATAGAGGGCACAAGTTTGGTCTTACGAGCGAGCGACGACTAACATCCAAGTATATAAGTATATATATTTTTGGATCAACGCTCTAGATTCAAAACTGTCGAACGTATAATTGTGAAACTACAAACTTAAGACTTGTATATAGTCTAGATGTGCACCTGGTATTTTTGAAAAGAATATTCAAACCGGAAGTGCATATTTACTCTATGCATTTGTTCTATCTCCAATATCTCTAGAACGGCTGCACTTATGGCAAAAATAGTTATGTTCAAAATGAAAGATATTAATATTTTGCACAACTTTTGTATGAAAAGTTTCTTTAGAAAATGTACCAGTTACGAGAAAACCGCTATGGAAAATCTTATAATTCTTAATTATGTTGTCATTATATGCATTTTTAAAGATGCTTGAAAAACAATAGACAAATAAACAAAATATAAATAATGTATGTCATATTGCACTGTTTAACACAAATACATCGACTGAGAAAGAGAATTTTAAAGAATTTATGTTTCATATTGAATAAAGAATTTTGAAAAAATCATGTGCATTTATTAAATTTGCCAATGTTACTTACAACAGATCGATCACTATAGCTCTTTAATACAACCGTACGAGGCGTTAGAAAATATATTTATAAATTTCGGAGTGGGTTAAAGCTCCCAAAACCACCCCAAAGGTTGCGCCTGGCAATAAGATATATAAATTATAATGTACGAACACTTCAAAAGTATTGATCACGATCAAGATTGTTGTAATAAGAAACATGAATGTGGTCACGCATTATTTTTAGCCTTGGACCTGTTTTTCACTCAATTTGGACATAGAAATGTAATGAAATTAATTATTCCGTAAAATGGCACAAAATACACCTATTTTCCTTATTTCTTTTTGTTGCACATTGCAATTGTTTATCTTTAAATCTGTGAAGTAAAGAATTGTACAATGTAGCTAAGTAAATAAGAGTTTACTTAGAAATACCTACAGGAAAACAACAGAGAAAAAAGATTCACAGTTCAGGGTCCTTTGCGATAGAAAAGGACAGAGCTACATCAGCTGTTCGTAAAAGTACTTTTTCGATAGTTTCTCAAGGAAACCCCAATTTTTTTTACCAAATATCCTGTTTTATTTTTTGTTAAAAATGTGTTAATCATCCAAACAAGCATAGGTGCACGCAATGCCTTAAGCGCGCCGTAAATCTATTTGGTTTTATATATATATATATTGTAATTATGAAAATTTTCGTAATGGCCCTGAATCATTTCCGACTATTTTCGCAATGTGTTTGTTAACACTTTTGAGTAAAACTTAAAATTATGAAACTTGAAATTAAAACTTGTTATATTGTACAACAACTAAACCAGAACTATCAATTTACTATTTTCTAAATATCTCGTAAACAGCGTAAGTTAGAGAAAAATAACTCTTATAAGAGTTGAAGATATTCAAATTTAGAGGAACTTTTGTTTGAAAAGTTGTTTTGCAAAATGTACCATTTACTGAAACATCGAGTTTAAAAATAGACATGTTACATTTACGTTGTCCGGGTACAACAACCAGAACTATCAGTATACTATTTTCTAAATATCTCGTAAACAGCTTGAGTTAGAGAAAAATAACTCGTATAAGAGTTGAAGGTATTTGAATTTTGAGCAACTTTTGTCTGAAAAGTACTTTTGAAAAATGTACCATTTACTGAAACATCGGGATTTAAAAATAGACATGCTACGTTTACGTTGTTCGGGTACAACAACCAGGACTATCAGTTTACTATTATGTAAATATCTCGAAAACAGCTTGTGTTAGAGAAAAATAACTCTTATAAGAGTTGAAAATATTTGAATTTTGAGCAACTTTTGTTTGAAAAGTATTTTTGAAAAATGTACCATTTACTGAAAAATCGGGATTTAAAAATAGACATGTTACATTTACGTTGTCCGGGCACAACAACCAGAACTATCAGTTTACTATTTTCTAAATATCTCGGAAACAGAGTGAGTTAGAGAAAAATAACTCTTATAAAAGTTGAAGATATTACAATTTTGAGCAACTTTTGTTTGAAAAGTTATTTTGAAAAATGTACCATTTACTGTAAAACAGCTATTAAAAATAGGCATGTTACATTTACGTTTCCCTAGTTACTACAAATATAAATATTATTTACAGCAATCTAAAAAATATTTTAAATAAAATAATGCAATTTATCTTTATATAACTCAAATATGAGTTAATAACTCTTGAAATTTTGAATTTAACATCTACAGTAATTGTACAAATATAATAGTGTTTCAACTCAAATTTGGGCAAGTTTTGTTCACTTAAAAGGTCCTAAAAACATTTTTTTTAACCTTAAAAGTCGTAAAATGTTAAAATATATTGCTAAATATTTGAAATAAATGACAAGTTGTAATTGTGAAATATTGGGTTTTGTTTAATTAGAAGGAAAATTGTTGAAATAATTATACGTATTTTAAAATGTTTGATTGCACATATTACGAAGAATTATTACTTAGTATCGCACTAATAATGGGTAATTCAGAACAATGCAGTCCTTCAAGGTCAAATTGTATCAGTACCACAAATTTAATTTTATTTACACACACACACACATGCAAACGTAATATTTTCACTAAAGCCAATTTAAATTAATTAAATTAACCGGTAAAATAATTATCAATTATTAGAGGTCGATATGCCGATCGCTATCTAAACGATGAGTAAAATAAAATAAAATAAACAAAAACCAATATTCTAGATATAGGTTTTTAAACTTTCTAGAAGATGTAGGTAATAATTGTAACTTGACACCAAAATATATACAGTCAGAAAAGTAGACAAAGAACATTGATGTCAGAAAAGAAAGTGACTATATATATATATATATATATAAAACGTTAAATAAGAATTTCCATTCGTTGAACAAATATTATCAATACCAATTACATTTAATAGCATCAAATAATATTAAAATTGCAAACCGGCCGGCTTTTTTCCTAATCAAACAGTAGAAACTCGATAAAAGTGGCCAATTCACATCCAAACAATTCTACAAGTAAACAGAGTATTTCATTCTAGATTAGTTCATGGCCAATCTAGATGCTTTCATTACAATCAAGTGTTATTATATCAATGGAATATTCCAGCAGCTATCCATGCGCAAAAAAAATCGGTCCACTTAACCTCACTAAAGTCCTGGCTCAAACAAAGACACAACTTACCACAATATTGTTGTTTCGGCCACGGGATATAAGAGGGATCACTGTTTTTAGCACTGTCGGTGTTACAATATGAGTGATTTTACGCGCCACTAGACCCGGGCTAACTGTTACATTTGAGAAATTGACAACCGGCTCTCCGTTCGATACAGAGTTTGACAAGGAACTCAGCTGACTGCGCCGGCAAGTGCAGTGCGCAGCCGCGGACAGTCGCGACTGACCGCTGCTCCGAGCACCGAGCTCCGCAACCCGGATCAGTAGCGTGCTTTCGGGAAATTTCCTTTGTCTTCTAATCAAAACGAACTATTCGATAGTAAACCGCAAATAGAATTTACACAATTTATCCCGCAAAATTTCACAACTGCAAATCGAACTTTAATTCTAATAAATTGTCTAAACGCTGATGTCATTTTTATTTATAAAACAGTAAAAGCCTTCAATCCTTTTACATAGTCATTAAATTTCTATGAAATGAATGAAATGCATTTATTAAATCATATTTTTCCACTAAATGAAACAATGAATCTATAAAAACGCAATTAAATAGTGTTATTTCAAATTTGGTCCAATAACATTATTTTGGTAGCAATAGCGATTATAAACGTATTTCCAAATTCGGTAAATGCGATATTTTTCCAATTTTGTTATATACTCTAAATGTTATAAAATACAAATTGAAATTCTTTGATGTCAATATGTAAACAAAAGCAGATAATCTCAAATTAATTTTGTAGTTTTTTTTTATTAAAACGTGTAAACCCAAATAAAATCAATATAATCATATATTAAAAAATTAATATAACATTAGTCTATAAATTATAAACAACACGTCCTTATCTATTCGTTTTCAATATCAAAAACAAACTCTCAAAATTGTCTATCAAGTATAAAAAATATTCATAATAATTATGCAAATTAAAATATGTTGTTTCATCAAACTTAACAAATTCTAAAATATACTTAAAGATTATTATCAAGATTAGGCATATCCTTTAAAGGAAAGACTAGGAAGACATCCATGATTACTTGGACAAATCAGACACTTCGCCACATCTTTGAGCGGCAGATTCGATCGCACCAATCACAGCAGCTCTAAATCCTAAACAAAATTTCAACATCTCTAAATATGTCTTCAATTTCTTTGTTCATACAATTTGTTTTGGAAATAAACGTAGTAAAGCCGGAAACAATCGAGCACAATCGACACTAGCCGAATGTGTCCACTCAATGCATGGACCCCACGCATGCGCCTTTGGTTTTAGTAAATAGACTAACCATTCTTTTCCAAAAAGTGTAAACCGGCCGTTGTTGAACCTGCTGGTGAGCTGACATCATCCTTGAGAATTCCTGGGTGAATTCCTGTTTCCCGGACCATTTTTCCTGCTCCTAGGACTGTTTGAGCGGCTAGACGATAGGCCATATCTCTTGGCAGGCCCATTTTCACACCACCGTCCGCTAGGGCTTCAATCATTACGTATACCTTATAAAAAATATAATTATTCACTAATCGTGTTATTTCATAGAAATGTATTAATAATTAATGTGAACTAGCAATAAACTAGAATCATTATATACTTTATACAAAGTGTATTGTATATGCATATTTTATGTATACGATAAATATTTAAATATATTTTGTAATTTTAACGGGAGCTGCTCCAGTCTATATTTTTATAAATGAAAAACTAATTAAGTTAGAAAGATTTCCTTTTCAGGGATTGGTAATTGAACTATTAATTATGTAGTAATTTTAATATCGTTTTATAAGGAACCCTTGCTTACTTACTTTCAAAAATAATAAGTCTTACTTTGAAAGTTTAATTATTTTGAGTCACAAAATTTGATGTGACATTTGTAATATGTTATTAAAATAATGATATGACAAGTAATAAATGTATAAAAACAAATTTGAGTGTTGTTTTCAATATATCGAACTGTTTTTATACAAAGAATCACCATTTATAGTAAACAAGTATTGTAAATATATTCAGTACATCACGTAAAAATGAAAAACAGGTAAAACTCGTTTGATACGATACGTTCGAGTCGAACTCAAGATGATTCAACTTATAATAACACACAGAAGATTATCGAATGTCACTTGTAGTCGTTTTACGATTTCAACCTACATTTCAACTGGTTTCTCTTATTTGCATACGATATTCTTCTTCAACTATACAGTTATATTTATACGTTTCTTCATCTTATAGGTCAGTTTTATTGACTTGATGAAGAATATTATGTTGTGTTAATGCATCGCGCATACTAATTGGCTATATAAATAAACCACGTGTATTTATTAAAAGGGACCCGACGAGGATGGGATTCGAACCCACGCGTGCAGAGCACATTGGATTAGCAGTCCAACGCCTTAACCACTCGGCCACCTCGTCGCTGTTTTATCGATAACAGTTCAAAATTTAATGAACTACATTGAGGCAAGTAAACAATATTCAAGGACTACACTTATCAGCAACTAACAACTAATGGGAATTCAATTGGATCACATGAAAAACTCAGTTTGAAATGGAAGCGATATGAATTCAAATTGCTGTATATATGACTAGGGTAATAATTACACGGTTTTTCTTCAGTTTGTATCGTTTGACTATGGGTTTGGTGGGTAAAAATAAAAAACTACTAACATATGCTGGTCCGCTGCCGCTTAGGGCTGTGATCGGATTCAAAAGATTCTCGGTGACTTCCTCACAAGTGCCAACGCTTTCCAAGAGCGTCCTCGTAAGGGTGGCGTCTTTCGCCGTCGCTTTAGAACCACAAACAAATACGCTAGCGCCACTTCGTACAATTGCGGGAGTGTTGGGCATTACTCGGACTACCCTCGCTTCTTCTGGAAGTGACTATACAGAACATTATAACAAAATATGACAACAATTATACCAAAATAGTAATTTAACATACCTCTTCTATATGTTTTAATGGCACCCCCATTGCTATAGACAAAAATAATTTGTCTGATTTGCATTTTGATTTCAGAACTTCTGCCAGCGCTATAGGGATGATATTTGGTTTGACTGAAATAATGACAATTTCGGAACGTTCTACTACAGGAACATTGTCGTGTGTGGATGTAGCGCCCATGCCCTTGAAAATTAATGCAATTTTTAGTATAGCATTATGCAACGCGTTTATATCAGTTTCTTGTAAGAAATACACAGACTGGTCAGAGGCGGTCGAAGGGATTACGTAGTACCTAATTGGTTTGTCAGTAAAGTTTTGCTGTTCAATGAGAATGGTAGTGTTTTTGTGATTTGTGCCCTGTGCATCTGGTATAGAGAATATTAGCGGTGAGTCAAGTCTGTCTGTTTATATTTATATTCTTGCAATCATATGTATAGGTAAATGGTGATAGCCATTTACCAAAATGTACGTTATGTGTATGTCAAAATGTGTTATTGTCACCTATCCCTAACCTTTGTATCGGTGCTGGCCTGGAAACCGCTTTATGCGGGGGATAGTCGAGAAAGTGCCCAGCGATGTAGCATATATATTTACCGGTATGTTGCCAGCGGTGCCGTTACCTGCCAACTTTAATGTCTATCCTCAGGACTGAGCCCAACGTATCGCTTCGTACCTCCGGGGAGATATGGTGGAGATTGAGTTTCACTCGACTTTCAACTCTTTCTCCCGATACCATGCTAATATATGTAATATGTATATGCCCTTATGATTGGTGTTAATGAAATAAAGTGTCATACAGGAAGGTTCAGTGGTTAAATATCGTCGGTTACCATCCATCTACACACAACTTTAACAACAAGTAAAATCAAAACTAATATAAGGAAATTAGTTTTTAATGTGCACTAATTTTATTTTTCATATTACAATTAAAACAAATTTCCTTGCACTGTAAAAAAATGCTGTAATTTAGGTTGGACATGCAACGGTTTACAAATGAATTATGACTCAATACGTTGCTCGTTATACATTTTAATTACTATAATAATTATTATTTTTATTATTTTATTTATATACATTATGTATTAAAATTTATTTGATGAATTGAGACGTTCGCTATAGCGAATGATGGCAAATTGAGGATTGTACTTCTAATATCAAATTACAAATTAAAATTACACTAAAAATAAAGAATTTTATTTAATATTCAGTACATAATTTATAAGTGTAAATTGATGCAAAAGTTCACATGATTTTTTTACAGTTACTATGACTATACATTTAATTAAAATTAATTGAATATATTCGTGTTGGAATAATGTACCCCTAATAAAACATGCATACGATATTTATTAAATATTTCATTGATTCGACAATATTTGTCGTAGTAAAAGTCAAATTTACAAGCGAACTTGATTTCTGTTGATATTTTTTATTAACGAGTTGTAGAAGATTCAAATTTAAATATTCCGAAAAATAATAATCAAGTTACGTAGAAAATGATTATTTATTAAATATATAAACCACAAATAGATAATTCCACCTAAAAAAGTATCTAAATTTCGTCTTGATATTTTATTACATATTATAGTCTCATTTTAACGAACATAAACATAAAAATGCTTTAATTTTCATGTTAAACACGCAACCAACACAACACATGTAGCATGCAAGTTGCATAAATATAGGCGCCACCATTTAATTTATTAATTTACATAATAATACTTATTGATACATATCTGTACAAATGGTTACTTACTTTGAATACTATCGCAGATTGTGTATCTGATGGATGGCAGCTAGCAATCATATTTTCACCTTTTGTTAAACCTATAAATAAAATGTTATATAAAATATTTATATATTTACTTCATAGCTAATATTTAGCCTTAACATATATAATTTTCTACATTTTTAGTTGGTAGGCATGATTAAATATTAAATTATTTAATTATTATTTATTTTCCTGTCAAAATGTTGTCAGGCATAGTTACGATTAAATAAATTTCAATGGCAAAATAAATAAGAAATTTAAGATTTTCCGTAGCTGTTTTCTCGTAACTGGTACATTTTTCGAAGAAACTTTTCAAACAAAAGTTGTGCGAAATTTTAATAGCTTTCATTATGAAATTAACTATTTTTGCCATAAGTGCAGCCGTTCTAGAGATATTGGAGAAAGGATAAAAAATAAATAGTCGACGACCATTTCTGGTTTGAAGTATCACAATTTTTAGTTTGATGGTTTTGGCTGTAGAGCGTTCACAGACAAAAAAACACACAGATGTCATTCCGAAAATAATCACATTTGATTCAGGGTAGGTCAAAACGTGTATATCAGTTTAAATCTCGAGTTTGAAATTTTTCATGATTACAATGATTACTAATTACTGAGTATAAGATATAAGGAACCACGTTACCTTGTTTATAATTTACTATAACTGATAACCTATATTTTAATTCAACAATCCGGCAATAAAGTAGCAGTATTTATTGATAAAAATGTGATATGACAAGGCCATTAAAAATATCGCAATCGACATTATCAATAAATATAGCAAATATAGGTACTCCAATATTACGATTATGTTAAAATATTTATCTAATTTTGTTAGATGAGTTATTTTCAATATAAGATAACATAATATTTCAAATACATATAGACGTAAAATCAATATTTGTGTAGCTTGCTTGTTCTAAATGGATTGGCTTTTATCTTTAACGGAAATTTTCCATTAATTTCTCTAATAATTGTAAATTTAAACCTCAATTACTCATGTATAAAACAAAATTGATTGAATATTCAATTGAGATTCGTGACAATGTTTTAAATTTACATATCCCTGTTTTGAAATAAGTCAAAGAAAAATTTGGAAATGCGCCTGACTTTCATTCGGTCTAAAAATATTTGAACTCATTTTGCCAGTACGTACAATGAAATTGTACAAAAACGTCTGGCCAAGCTGTGTTACATTTAATATTTAAATACAAAATTCGGTACGTACGCACCGATGCGTCTAGCTCGCCTTATAAGAAATATATGCGATTTGGCCTATTCGAAAAAATGTTACAGATATAAAAAGTCTTAAAATTCAAAATTATAATATTTCATAATTTTTTATGGCCTGTGGGTTAACAATATGAAAAAATCTTGTAGATATAAAATATCTTAGAATTATTAGTAGAATTTTTGAGTGTTTTAATTATTTTTATAAGGGCAGTATTAAGGGGGGCTTGAAATTTTGGGGCCCTATAACTCGGGAAGTATACGGGCGATTGGATTTAAACTGCCAGAGGATTCAAGTGGGATACTAAATAATACGTGTACTAAATTTGGTGTAAATTGCTCCGGTACCTTCAGAGGAGTTAAGGGCACAAATTTGGTCTTACGAGCGGATGACTAACATCCAGTTATATATATTTTTGGATTCAGGGCGACGAGATAAAGCTAAATAATAATAATTATAAATTAAACAAATTTTAATTTCTTACCTCCAGCTATAAAACCTTTAGCTAAGGCTTGCGCCATCTTCCCGCCTCCAATAAATCCAATTTTTAACATTTTCACAATTTATTTAAAACACAATAATTTATAATAAAATATATATTACTAAAGTTATTTTTATTGTCTTGTAGTTACCCTAAAATGTCTTCACAGCGCACTTTGATATAAATAACAGTGCACTAAATGATTAAAAATCTTAGTATTAGAAAATAAATCTAAATTTACGTGTAAACCGCAAGACGTTCCTACTATAACTAAAGTTATTTTTCCAACCATAGGTTATCTCTAATGATTGTAAAATTGAGAAAATAATATTAGATTATTTTAAATGTCGAAAAAGATTGTGTATACTCTGTTCACAGATCGATTACCAGTTACCTATCAATACTATTTTAATTTATTTCGGCACTATAAACTAATATTTAACTTATAGAAATGTATGTTTGTTACTAATATATTTAATATAAGAAAAGTAACAAGTATGCAAGATATATTAACTACAGGAATACGTATATTAGCTGTTAAAATCTGCGCGGCTGTGGTTAGTATACGCGGCCATTTTTCTTTGAGCGCAGTATTTAATATTTTAAGAAAATGGACTATCTTTGAACGAGGTATACTTAAGTTGTAGATATAATATACAAAAATATATTGAAAGATATAAATAGTTATATAAATATAAGTTCAAAGAGTATAGATAATATTTAATATTACATTTGAATAACAATAATAAACATTAATGTAATTTTACATAAATGTATTCTGATTCTTAGATAGATGCTAGCACATTTATTTTACAAAGCAATAACAAATAAATATGTAAAAGTATATATAAGTTACATAATTTAACAATTATAATAAATATTTTATGCTCAAACTATTATTGAACAATATAATTTGTATTTCTTATATAAGTTATATTACCTGTATTATTACAATGTCTAACCTAATACACTCTGTTTTTAAGTACCACATTTATTCTACTCAAATATATGATTTATTTCTTTAAATAGATATTAAATTCGTATAAAAAGCAGGTAGAAAACGTTGTAATTATGTAATATTAACTATTTTTAATGACAACATAGGTTATGAACAGTAAACTCGATTTAAATACGCACATTACTTATTAGAATGTTGGAAAATGTGTTGCACTTTGTTGTTGATATGAACCATATAATATTATACATTGTTAAAGCGTTAATGCTTCGAAAACCAACAATATTCACAGTCGCACTATAGTTTCCGCCAGAGCGGTAGCTAATCTGACAAACTGTTGGCACTCGTGCACAAGCGGTTGCATAAATATACACTAATTGATTTATTATTAAAATACAAATACCTACCTCCTACTTAGTACCGAAAATAAATCAAATTAGAAACACAATTATCAAATGTAAAAATAGTTTATCTGATTTTTAACAGCAATAAAAAATATAAATTTTATCAAAAAATCGCGATTTTTCCCAAATATCTCTGAAAGCAAACAATAAAATAGGGCAATGAACAGTACTTACCTTTTAGCTCGTCCGAAAAGACACCCTGAATCTAAAAATCATATACGAAAAAATTCCGTTGTATTTTAAATCTAATCCCAATAAATTTGAAACTATTGAAAAATTCTACAAGAATACAATGATATTTTATGTAAATTAAATTACTTTAAATTGTATCGACGATTCGCTCAATAAATATTGATTAAATTTAAAACATATTAAACATAAATTTATCGTAAAGGAAAACCCATATAACAATCTTATGTAATAACAATTAACTATTTTTATTGCGTTTCATTATAATTTTAGTGACAATGTAATTTACAATAGATTTCTAATATTTATATCACTATTTCATTCATAAGTGGCAGTTAAAATTTATATCAATCACTCATTATTTTCATGTTAAGTGCTAGTTTTGAAATATTTTACAATTTGTTAATATATATCATTTATAATATTTTAAATTTAACTGCCATTTATAAATAAAGACTTAATACTATATATATATATATATATATTTAATCTATAAATATAAAGAGGATACATTTTTAGGGATCATAATATAGTATATATTTGTGTATAGAGAATATGTGACAATTTTTCTTTTTTTTTTTACATAAAACTATTGACATGATATTGTACAAAACTATAGAAACTAAGTTAATATTATAAAGAATTTTAAATTTTGTATTGTATAAAGATACTAATCAAACGCCTGAAAAGTATGCAACCAAAACTAAAAGAAGAGCCAAATGGTTGCATACATTTCGTTCTTACAGGTACGATTTTAAAACCAGCTGTTTTAGGTAACAACTGGTTAAAGTTCTATTTAATTTATTACGGTAACACAATAAATATAATCGAACGTTACCCAGTTAGCACAATTTTACCATTATTACCTAAAAAGCTGCGGTTTTGATCGACTCCATACACTATTCTCAGATTTATTGAAATTTTGTATTTTTATTACTTACTGACTTATTTTTACTAACTGTGGACGATATTTATTATTTGTTTTTATTCCTTCTACCCCAAATTGACTATAAATTTAGACTCGATTAGTTAAGTAAAATGAAAATGTATGTACTTAGAGTTTTACACAGTAATCAATGATTTTCAATTCCAAAAGCAAGACACAGAGTATTTCTAGCCATGAGCTTTGTGAAAATGATTTAATTTCTCTAAAAATTAAATCATAGTAAAAAATCTACATAAATATTTTGGTAAAAATTATTTTAAGATAATTTTTACTCATTTGTATAAAATTGTGCTAAACTATATAAACTATCGTTTTATTTAAATTAATATCACTTATAATAGTTAGTAACCAATTTATATGAGCAAGTATACAAGTTGAAATTATAAAGAAAAGTTTTCAAAAGAGGCATTAGAAATTGAAGGTTCCTACAGTATATGTTACTGGAAAAATGATTTTCTGTTCATATTTACTAGGGAAATGTACATAATTTCGAACGATGTAGTTTAAAAAAAATCAGAATTCGGCGAATAGCAGACTAATTGTTCAGTTCATGATTTGTCTCTTTTCCACTTATAATAAAGAAAAGGATAGATTATGATCTGAGAAACAAAGGAACAAACCCTTGTGTATTTAGAATCCAAGATATACTTTCTAATAAATAATATATTAGTAAGTATTATCCGTAGATTTTGGGGAATATGGCATATTGTAGATATTTTGTACTAAACAACGAAATTATTTAAGTTTAATTTGATAGAAACTAATAGATATTTGTCGTTATTAAATAGAGAATGAGATCTAATGACTACACATTGGAACTTGTAATTTCATTTATCATGATTGAAATCAATCAATCAATTGAGCGATATATCAATGCAATCAGGGGTTTTTTGCTTTAAATATAATATTTTATGTTATAATATAGTAGTTAATTATGTTTAAATAACAAAATAATTGTGCTATAATCGCCTTCCCAGTAACATTATGTTAGGAATGAGGTAAGAATAATTTGGCAGTTTTACCGGTGTTCTGCAATGGCGCTCTAAGCAGAAATTAGAGCATCTAACATAATATATTCAATTTTCTGTTTAGAGTGCTACAATTTTAATATTAAACACATATATATTTCCGGTAGTAAATACAATTCCTACAACAGTAATTAAAAATATAAATAAAACAAACAAATAAAAATCATAAAGTCTTTTTAATTAAAAAATAACAGCATCACCAGACAAACTAGAACAAATAAAATTCCAAATAGGTACAAAAAATATAATTTACAAGTAATTTGCTAACCCAAAATTAAAATTAAACAAAATAGAAAATCATAATAAATAAAATATTTGACACTTTTTGTAATACTAAGAAAATAATGTAGTAAAATTATAAATATATGAAAACTACAATGGAATTACATGCTATCGACACAATTTTTAATATATGCAATTTTTAGACCGCCCATTTACACTAAATGTACTGATTGCATGTAATTCCCTTGTAGTGTAAATTTGATGAGTTGAATGATTTTTTAAAATTCACCTAATCTATCACCTTTCATAACGTTGGACGCATGAAACTTTTATCTAAATTAGCACATTAACAATCGGTGGACTACGTTATTCTTTATTGTAAAAATTTAGACACAAACTATAACATTGCGACTGACTCTTAATATGAAAGTTATAATCTCAAATTTACATTTATAAAATCTATGTTTTGTTGCTTGACTAGTTTTTGATAATTATCTTTTGTTTAAAATGAAATATAAAATTTATTGGTTTGCAAAATAAATTTACATAATTTAGACCTCTTACCGACGCCACAAACACCTATCACGCATGCGCAATTATAGTTTACTGTCAGCTGGTTATATCAGCTAACTAGTGACAATTGTTGAATTAACTAAGACTTTATTTGTGTAAAATTATAAACGTTTATTTATAATTCAATGCTGTTTGACAATTATCAGTTGGCAGTAACAACATATGCGTATGCGTAACAAATATGTGACAATATTTAATTAACAAACTAAAATATAACAATAAAAGTTCATAACTGTTTCAAAAAAATATTTTACTATTACTATTATGAAAAATTGTATATGAAATATTATATAAAAATTTGAAACTTATTCATTTATTAATCTATGAGGAACATTTTCATTTAGAACTTTTATTGTATATAAATAATTTTGCTGAGACAAAACTGGATTTATTTATATTAATAATTTTATTAAAAAAAAAATGTATATCAAGGGTTCAGTCAGTAATTGCGCACAAACGTTATCACGGTTATGCGCAACGAACCATCGAGATAATAGGAGAAAAGTGGTCTGTACGCTACCAAAAATATGGTAAAATTATGAGCTCCACAGAAGCTACCCGAATGTGTTATTGCGCATGCGCATTGTATATGTGCATTTAATAATATATTTCTGCATTTAACATATAAAAATAGAACAATTCAAAAACACGTAGAATAACTATAAAAATATGTTAATATACCCAATTTTGTCTTATTATTTATAATTATTAAAAACTAAAATGTACAAATTAAAATTACATATTGAGCCAAAACGTGGTTCATGTGTAAACATATATTTTCAATTTAATATATACAAAAATTGGCTAAACCGGATAAAATAAATAATATGTAAAAGAAACCAATGATAAAAATGCCTTTGTTCTCAATTTGCTAAATTTGTGCTGCTAAACACTATTCCACTAAACGGCCTGTTAATTAAAAAAAAAAATGTCTTTTTGTTATAAGCATCATTGAAATGCTTGAACAATATTTGTTGTGTGGACGATGATCACTTTGCATTATTTAAAAAATAATATTCTTACGTATACTTTCACTTCACCGTATTCTTCATTGTTTGCTTACACACATCACTCGCAACCTCCATTTATTGTTTCAGTTTATTTAATATCTATGATCACAAATTATTGTTGCTCTGTCTGTCTTTTAAGCGCGCACTTATATACTAAATTCCATAAACCTAACATCAAAAACCAAAATTTAATACTAGTGACTTTTTCTATGCGGTTTGAAAATTTATTCTTAGAATAACTTAGTTAACAATTAATCTTGTACGTATTCTGGCAATATATTTATAAATAAAAATTATGTCAATTCCTAAAATCCTAATCTGTTTCGCGGCATATTAAAATTGTATATGTTATGTGTAAAATTTTGAAGTTAAATGTTTGTTTTAAATGTTACATTTATAGAATGTAGTATTTTAATTCATTTATTTATTTATATTCATACATTATCACGCACGCGTCATTCACACCCCTCAGTTCCACAGATGCTATTTAACTGGATCAAGCATATCTCGGATGTGGTGCATTACATGTGAACCAATGTCCCTAACTTCCGGCCATTGTTTTAGAACAAACAATATGGCGAATATGAGGCTTATCGTGCTCAAAAAGCGTACTCTATAAAGAGAAAAATTACAAATCGAAACATATGTAGCTGTAAATTTAAAAAGCATGAATTGAAAATGTATTATTAACCGCGTTAATTATTTGGTATTTTAATGTTTTTCGGCTATAGCGGCCATTACGGCAATATGGTCCAGTTAGTAGCAAGCATCTCGGTGAGAAGGTCCCAGATTCAAATCCCGGAGTTCGCATCTAACTTGTTTCAAAAACAATGGCCGTTATAACCGAAAAACAATACAATGCCATTAAAAATTATGTTAAATTAAAATGAAAAGTTCCATTTGGTAACATGCATCATATGAAAACAATAATTATGTCATAACATAAACATTAAGTTTAATAAAAGTAGTTTTCTATATTAATTGAATGCTTTTTTCTGCAAGATAAATTCAAATAAATTATGAACAATCGCTCTAAGAATTGGATAACCTTTGCTCATATTTAATATTATTATATTAAATTACTAAATTATTACTATTTGCATACAGTAAATAATATATTTTTAGTCAAGTAATTTCGTGAATAGATTTTAGTAGTATACAATTTAAAATTTAGATATGATAATCAAGATGGCGGCACTAACCTGGTGCGTAAGAAAGGCATGGTGATGCCTGCAACAGTGGCGACAAGTAGCAATACCACCTGAAGAACGGTCAAGACAACATTGATGAGCTTCACGACCAAAGCTCGTGCATTCGAATTGTCCAGTCCTTCCAGTGTGACGTATTGTTGCTGCTGCAGTGCTTGGTGTTCCATTTTTTGCATCTGGTAAGCGAAAAATTAACAATTGTCACAAAAATTATACGATAAATCATATATGGGCCTTATAAAATTCTATCTACATATTACATTGCACGTTATTTTCTGAAATTCGTTGAATATTTACTTTTGTTTGACAATGTTCAAGCATTTCGTGTATATCTCGTAATCGTTCTTCACTTTGGTATTGAACTTTTTCTTCCATATCGGCGAGGGCTTGTTTTAAATTTTCTACTTCGTTTTGATGCAGTTCGGTTAGGTCGTTGATTTGTTCTTCTAGGCGTTCAAGTCTAAATCTCTCCTCCTAAAATTAAAATCAAAAGCTGGAGTGGCCTTCACTCTACTTTATTTTAAATTTATCCTAAGAATGCCGTGAAACAAAATACGTAAATTGGAAAACGGTAACTTTCACTAAATGGTACATTTTGCGAAAAAAAAACATTTAAAACCATTTTCGAGATATTGAACAAGTAATAGGAGTAAACAGTTAGTTCCGGTTCAAATATTGGAGGTGCAACGCGTGTAAGGCTAACTTAAATCATTAGCCCGGTTAAGTTCGACTATTTCCAACATATATATAGTAGTAGAATCCCAAGAAATTATAATAATGAACTGTGCCAGTACCTGAAGGGCCGAATTAAGGTACTGCACCTCCTGCTGCAACGTCTTATACCCATCGAGCTTTTCCCTCAACCGCTCATACTCCTCCCTCCGTTCTTGCAACTCGGCAAAGATTGGTTTCAAGCTATACACACCCTGTCCACTCCCATCCTGATTCCTTGTATGGTATCTAAACCAAAATACCATTTACATGTCAATCCTATAACCCAAAAAACAACGAAATATTACCCTGGTAAACTTTCGGACGTGACACTACTACATTCGCTGCCCTCGTCGCTGGGGAATTTAGAAGTTGGCGCATGTCCCACAGAGCCCTGCGAGGCTCCAGACATCAAGGTACACCCACCTGGTAGTGTTGCTGAACCGTGATGAATTTGCTTGTCACCGCTGCTCGACGTGCCGCTGTTCCCGCCCACTGTACCATTGTTGACACTGTCTGATTGGCTAGCCACGCCTCCCTCCGAACTGCCTCCGCCACCGTTGCCCGCGGCTCCTCCCCCTACGTACCAGGCTACGGATTACGCGACCAGTGTTGTTAGGTTAATAATTAAGTGCTCTACAGTGCCGCATGCCTAGTGCTGGTTATACTCTCTGGTCAATTGTTACTCGGTTATTTAATATATATACCGATGGTGTTAGATTATTTATTCAATAATTAGTTGGATTCAAATATTTGGACCTTTTAGCGTATTTACAATAGCATAAACAGTGTTTCTAAACCCTTTTATACGCAGATTACAACTTTCAATGCGTAATTTTGTTATGAAGTAGAATGAATCAAAATTAAGAAACACTGTTATGATGTTTACTTAAATAACCAAAATAAATAAAATCATGAATAGAAATTTGTGTATAGAAACCCATGCAACAATATGTATAATCTTTCCACAACATAAACATGTAACTTTCAAAATATGCATTACAACATAAATCGTAATAGAATTCAGTCGGATTTATATAATCCTAAAGGCTTACAGTATTTAGTCTTATAAAAATCCGGTTATTTTCGAAAGGGGCGTGACTTTTCGAACCGACACTGTGCGCCCCCGGGGTGAAGGTATGAAAGTGAGAAATATTTACAAACATTCAAGCCGTTTCGTCGTTTTAACCGCGAGATCTAAGCCTCTCGACCACGGCAGCCGGTTAAAATTCTATTACAGTGACGAGTGTAATGTACATTTTGTAGCATCCATTTTTTTATATGTGTATGTTTGACTATACGTATAAAAAGAAGATTAAGTATTAAAAAAAATGTAGGTAAAAATGTTTGAAGCGCAAAGGCAGAGTAGGAACCAACAAGCGTAATATATATATATATACAGTTTCAACCAAAAATTCAAAGAGTTATACTTGATGATTACAAGGGTATAACATGATTCAAAAGCCTGTATTACACTATACAAATTTTTATAATATATATTTATTTAAATTCGTATGAGACGATACTTCCAAACTTTGGAACCCCTGAAGCGGAATATTATTGTTATAATTTAAGATATCCCATGTTATTTCCTTGTAATAATCACTTATTTAAAATTGGAAGAAAGAGAGTAAAAACTGATTCATACCAGCGAGGACTGTTTGTAAATGATACGTACTCGATAGATGATTAATATTATCAGCACTTCCAAATTTGTTTTTGATCAGATGGGCAAATTCCCGTGGTTTTGACATTACCGACCCACTAAAACCGGTGATACCATCTCGAATATTTCCCCCGACGTTCCTAGAACATAAAAACCTATTAGGTTGAAAACAGAAGTGTTAGAAGTAACACTTTGATAATATACGTACTTTAAGCCTTGCCCCATGTCGCGCAAAACTTCTCGGGGTGGTCGATGGGGCGCAGCACCGGTACCTCCAGCCTCCAATTCGCGTAATCGTTTCGTATAGCTGTCGAGTTTCTTTTGGAGTTGTGATATACAATGTGCACTTTTCTGGTTTTTCTTCTCGAAAACCGCTTTGATTCGCTGTAATTGTTGTTTGTCCGCGTTTGCAGCTAACTTCAAGTATTCGTTGACGTTATCTAAATTTAATATATATATATGTAATTAATTTCATCACTTATAATTTTCGGCCGGAAATACACAAACAAATTTAAACCTATAATGAAATATCATTTTGATTCGATATTGTTTATTGTAACGAAAGTTATTTTACATATCGTGTCACTTTTCCTAATTAACTGTAGTTGCGAAATGACTCGCTTTTCCTAACTATATAGCTAGAAAATGGAACAATTTTCGTAATATATTGAAAAGTTAATTTCACTAGTTACGAAAAAAATCACTTTTGGTTTTATTCGGAATTTCGGATAATTGCGCATTTTGTGCCACTATTTCGAAATTACTTCGTATATCTAAACGTGAATTAGCTATTTTTCGAATATTTTCAGTTCGCAAGTCAAACTTGACACTTATGTATAAACAAAACAGCCAAGGTAACAAACGTACCTACTGGATTTTCAAAATAATTCATGAAATTAATTATTACATCGGTTAAAAATTATTTATTTTTACAAAATCTTAAAGGAAACATGTTAAGTTTAATTCATGTGATTTTGCAGACTCGCGTCTTGCTCATTTCTTAACTGATTACATAAATAACTATTAATGTAATATATTAAGTAAGGCCCGGTTTTTCAATAACCAATAACCATGGTTATAATATTGGTAAACATTATTTTGAATTTTTCAATAACTGGTTAGTCGTATATGTCTTAAGGAAATGTAACCACGGTTACAGATGTTTCTGAACTAGATGGACCTGATGGTTTTTCTTAAAGACCGCCATTACGTGTACATATTCTGAATTTGTTGCGCATTTCGTAGTTTGAAGGAAATAATTAAATGTTTACTGTAATTTATTTAGATACTTTGCGTACATTCGCTAAAGCTACTTTTATAACCAGAAATATGGCAAAGGACCGCGTGTTATTAATTCGGAGCATATAATTATGTATGGTGAAACTAAATCAGTTCTATACTTTGAAAACAGCGATTTACAACCGATAACACAATATTATGCACGTAATTTCGTTGATTTTCTAGGAGAAAATTATATTACTATTATTTTCATATACAAACTTTCACAAATAAGATTAAAATTATATTTATAGTATTATAAATCCATAAATGTGCCCAAAAAATGCATGAAATATTGCAGAATAAACGCTAAAATTAATTGTAATCATTATATAGCTTCTCAAATGTCAATACATTAGTGGTAGCCGTCAACGGTAATTTAATAAATCGATTGTGGTGCCGAATAACCTTCAGTGTTAAATCACTTTGCGAATCGAATTTATTAAATAAGCACGATTAAAATAATGCATCCTTATTATTTCTTGAATTGTATTGGCTTATACTTTGCAAAACTCCGTGTTAATAGTTAGGAAATTTAAATCTAAAGTATCATCCACGATCATTAATTTGAAATTAATCATCACGAACCATTAAGAAACAAAAATCAACAAACCGTCTCTCATCGTTTGCTCCAATTTGATCGAATCTCGCACCCGATTGATCTTCTTGCTCAAGTGCTCGATGGCGGCGGCCGCCTTTGCTGTTGCCGTATCGGTTTCGTCGTAGTGTACATGCTCTGAGCTGCCGTTGCTTAAAAACGATGAGAAACATATATCTGGATCGTCCTGCGTGATATCGGTGATTGTTAGAAGGCCTATGTCGTCTGTGTGCTCTGTGGGCGCGCTGGTAGTGCCCCGGTGCGGTGTTGTTGGGTCTTCCATCGCTAAAGGTGTTGAAGCTGCTGGTCTGTGAGGTGGCGACCGATGCCGACTTGTTGGTGACCGCTGGCGCGAACGATGCTGCGTTGTTGATGTTGTTGCTGTTGTTACACCATCGCTAGACTACAAAGAAATGAAATGTGGGCTTCAGCGGAGACAATGGTCTTAATTTTATCTGCTTAAAGTAAGAGTTCTCGGTTTGTTGATTACTTGAATAAAGTGGAGCGCTTAACGAATTTTAGTATTAGGTATATTTATATCCATATTGGTTTTTCGGTTTATGAAGGTTACAAGGAAGTATTGTAAACACGCATTTTAGTATTAGGTGATATCTATACTGGTTTTACGTTTACGAAGGTTACAAGGAAGTAATCACCCAATAAATTAATCGAAATATTCATAGCCATACTCGTAATCATGAAATATTTCGAACTCGAAACGAAATACACGTTTTTCACTGCATTTGTATGTTACGAAAAACTACTATTTTTAAAAACTAATCCAGCAATAAATGCTTTGTTTTTACAATCTCAAACACGACTTGGATTAGTCGAGGAAATATAAAACAAACTAACCAATACTCTACAGAAATATTCTGAAATGTCATTTATCTAATAGAGTCTATTTTGTTTTCCTGTCAAAATAGCAGATGATCCGATTTTATAAGCTACATGCGAATCCATGGCAACGTAAACAAGATATTTATAATGTTTCGCGTAGCATTTTTCTCGCAACTGGTACATTTTTTGAAGAAATGTTTTAAACAAAAGTTGTGCGAAATATTAATATCTTTCATTATAAACATAACTATATTTGCTGTAAGTGTAGCCGTTCTAGTGATATTGGAGATAGAACAATGTATAGTGCAACAATGAGTTAACATGCACTTCCGATTTGAATATTCTTTTCAAAAATAAGAGGTGCACATCTAGAGCATATACAAGTCTTAAGTTTGAAGTTTCATAATTTTGCATTCGACAGTTTTGGCCCTAGAGCTCTTACAGATACACAGACAGACAGACGTCATTCCGAAAATAGTCAGATTCGATTCAGGGAAGGTCAAAACATGTATATATCCGTTCGAAATTTTTCATGATTACAATACATACTTATTACTTCGTAAAAGAAAGTAAAAATAAATGATTAAAATATTTACTAAATTATTTCATGCTAATCGCGGTATGAACGAAATATTTTCAGAATATCAATGCACTATATTTTTGTAATTATATAACTATTGTGTTACGATGCGTTCTAATTATATTTGTCTTATAACTATTTCGATTTATTAAATAGGATATTATGTGAGTGAACCAGTCGTCTTTAATTCTTTATTTCAGAACGTGTAACCATTTATAATCTATCTTTCAGTGAAATGGGTCGTGTATTGAGTGATTTAGTGAGTGATAAAAGTGCTGCGTATTATTATTTGAGGTGAGGTCGATAGGTAATCTATAACGAATTATGATATTTGTATATATATATACGTATTTATGTTGAAATATTTGTCAATCAGAGTGAAATGAGAATAATTTTTATATATGGGTGAATGGATGAAGTAACTGAATGGATATTGGGGTATAATTATGGAGTAGAGAAAAGAATATGAGTTACACATATTAAATATGTTTTGAGATATAATATTAATGAGTCGATAATATAAAAATATGAGTTGTGTTGAATATGTGAGGACGATGACTATTAACAGTGGCCAGTATGGTCCCAACGGTAGCATGTCTGATACGTCCGAGGGTCCCAACGGTCCCCCCAATAAATTCTAATTCAAAATGAAGGTAAACCGCATTTTTTGTGGGATTACTGTTAAAAATTACTGTAAAGGTGTATTAAAGACCGTCAAGTCTATTAAAGTCTATTACCAAAAATAATTGAGTTGTGGTTTTTAGTGCACGGAGTCAAATCAAAAACAATTTAAAACTATAACATTTTTTTTCAACCTAACTGTAATTTCCAGTTTGTTTTCTTGTGGCAGAGCACAAGATAAACCTAATGTATAACCTACAATTTTAATGTGTCAAATTTTATGCCAACTTTTACGAAATAATAACACTTAAACTATGCTCATATACACAGTTATATTTGATGATACAGTTATTTAAAAAGAGAAATTACGGATGTTGAGAAATCAGAGATAAAAGATTACGAAATTAAATCATCATAAAAATTAATAACTAAAAAAATATAACTATAGCAAAAATTAAATATACTAATAAAACACTATATCATTATTGTTTATGTAATGACATAAGATCATGTTTGTTATTATAAAATTACCCCATTAAGTAGAAAATTGTATGGGATAAGCAAAATTTATTTGTTTTTATTTTAATCAACTGAGGTTATCACTATTATTAAATAAATCACGCAACAAATAAAAATAAATAGTCATTCTACAAATTGTGCAAGTTTTTATACATATTTATTTTTTCTTAATAATTATTTTAAAGATATACAATTATATAACAATCTAGAAGTCTATTAGACTTTATTTGTTAATTTTAATTTAATTAACTAATGGAACATTTGTCATTTGTATATAAGTTATGGGATTTGATTCCATATTTTCCATCTGTCTAGCGATCAATAAAGCTATTTTGTTTGATTAATAATTCAGTAAATCATTTATTTCTTATTTTCAAAGTTTATGTTCCTAGAATATAAAATTATAGGTTTCAGAACAAGTAATATTCGTAAAGTTAAAATTAGAGCACTGTTGCTAAAATAGATTCATATAATTACTGGATTAATATTTATGTAGCCGATATATTGTCCTAAGGACATATTCACGTAATAACAATCACAGACACACAGATCCTGTTATTATTTATTGTAGATTAATTAATTTCGTACACAGTTTAACCCACAATTCGAAAACACCTCCTTATTTCTTATTAGCAGTAATAAATTATTCATGATTACACGGATAATCATCGAAAAATGTATTGCTCGTCCTATTTCTACCTTAAAAAATATATGAAACTCTAGTAGTAAGTCTAGGTTACCACTAAACGGGTGTACTCGTCAAATCGATTTATTCGACCCAAAAAAAAAAACCCTATAAAAATGAAATGATTGGTTTCGTCCACACGTACTTTGCCGCTGTCCACAGAGTCGCTGCCGCCTCCTGCACTTGCAGATTGTTGCTGTAGTTCGGCAGTCTGATGTTGCTGTTGCTGATGCTGCTGTTGCAGCTGCTGTTGTTGCTGCTGCTGCTGCTGTTGTTGCTGAATGTGGCGTGGCCGGCACGGGCTAGCACTCCTGCTGGAGGTCTTGCTGCTCGCCTGCGGGGTGCCGCACACGTGCAGACTGTCCATGCCATCTACCATCAAACACAAACATTATCAGTAAAGTACACACACTTAACAACTAGACAGACGCACGAATCGTTTTATTATCAGCAAGATTTTTAAATGATCCCACTCTACCTATTTTTGTATTATATGTCAAGGATGGCACCTTCATTTACGAAATTAATATTTTAATCGCTTGTTTATTCATGATCGACAATTGAAGATTTTTAATTTGAAATTATCCGATTTTTAACGAGATCAATAAATATTTTATGTTTAATTGCATTTTACTAATGAGCAACAAATTATTGGTTTATATTTTTAACTAGTAGATCAATGAATATTTTATATTTAATTGAATTTAAAATACTACTATTTTCGTGAGTTTCTTTACTGATTGTTAGAATATATTTGAAAATATCGTATTTTTAACGGGATCAATGCATATTTTATTGAATTTTAAAATACTACTATTTTCGTGAATTTTTTTACTTAATTGTTAGAATATATTTGAAAATATCGTATTTTTGACGGGATCAATGCATATTTTATTGAATTTTAAAATACTACTATTTTCGTGAGTTTTTTTACTTAATTGTTAGAATATATTTGAAAATATCGTATTTTTGACGGGATCAATGCATATTTTATTGAATTTTAAAATACTACTATTTTCGTGAGTTTTTTTACTTAATTGTTAGAATATATTTGAAAATATCGTATTTTTGACGGGATCAATGCATATTTTATTGAATTTTAAAATACTACTATTTTCGTGAGTTTTTTTACTTAATTTTTAGAATATATTTGAAAATATCGTATTTTTGATGGGATCAATGAATATTTTATTGAATTTTAAAATACTTCTATTTTTGTAAGTTTCTTTACTGATTGTTAGAATATAATTGAAAATATCGTATTTTTAACGGGATCAATGAATATTTTATTGAATTTTAAAATACTACGTTAAAGTTTGTATCATGAAAAATTAATATTGAAGACGAAACGTTTGTTATTTTCATATAATAAAAAATAACTTCTAGCAGCTGCTTCTATAGAATTAACTACACGGCTGTACAGTACATTCCACGTATGAAGCTGTTCACGTCATAACTATAAATTTATAAAAATGCATACGCTTCTATCAGTGTGAACAAAAAAATAATAATAATACAAGTTGGCTTATTATTATTCGTAAAGTAATGACGTTAAATTTCTAGTAACTTTTGTTTGAAAAGTTTTCTTCGAAAAGCGTACATTGCCATTGAAAATGGTTATTTTGTTGCATGGAAACCGTAGGGTGTATTTAAAATTAAATAAAGTATACTTATAAATACAGATAGTGAAAGGACAAGGAAGGCGAGTGAAGGCCACTTCAGTTTTTTTATAATGCACTAGTTCTAAAATAATGTTTTTTTTTTGATATTGGTCCAAAAAAATCCACAATACAAATACAAGAGATTTTGAAATCACATTTAGGTATCTAAAAATACTCAAATAAAATTGCCTTATCCTTGACTGTGTATTGCAGTTATTGCAAACATGACTTATGTGCCCAGAAACGACTAATATCTTTGTTACAACATATATATGACAAAATAAATTTATAGATGGAATATAACAGAGAGGTAAAATGTAATTTTGTGTTTATTTTATTTGAAAATACTTTATCGTATAAAATAAAATATTTGGAATTCGGCATTCAATGGAATACACGTAGGTGAACTTTAATATCTCATTCAGTATTCCATTCGTAAAATTGTAAAGATTTCATGATTGAACGAGTACGCTACAATTATTTTAATAAGACATTGCAATGAGCTACAATTATAAATTACAATGTAGGAAGCTTTATAAACCCAGCCTCATTGATGCATAAAGTTGGAGGAATTCATTTCATTTTATGACTAGTTTAATTAATTTTAACTTAAAGCATTCCTGCATATTCAACTTCAACTAGTTCACATTTGTCACATCATTCAAGAAGAATGTTTTATTAAATACTAGAAATATAAACTGTTCTTCGCACAAGTATACGAGGGCTATCCGACAACTACTTATCCTCACCGGCCTATAGCGCCACTGTCGCTAGAGTTTTATCGAAATATTCGTCAACACAAATAATAAAATAATATAAATATAATACAAAAATCAATAAATATTCTTTGGCTATACAAGAATATCCAGTGTACAATTTAATTCTTATCATATATAATTCATTCTTAGTAATAGCGACACGAAGTATTCGTAATTATACCTTTAACAACTGTTTATTTCAAAAACAATAAACCTTGATATTTACAAGCAGTTCTCACAGTAACTATTTTAAAAGCACTTTCGAGTTATCAGAACTATTAAATTTGTTTTACTGCCAGAATAAAATTGAAATTCTGCTTAGTAATCGTGAAATAGCAAAAAGCAAAACCAAATGTAAACAATTGTTAATTTAAAATTAAAATAATCGAACACCCATAATACCTCACCTGGGAGTTCAACAGCCACATCCGGCCACGAATACGTCACCCACACCACCATTTTCGCAAGAGTTCACAGTTCACTCACTAACCATCGTTATAAATATCTATTAATTAAAATTAACAGTCAATTATAAATGGTGCGGAAAATTACTAAATTATAAGTCAATTATGAAACGATTAGAATCATTTATAGCAAGTTTGTAATTAATGACAGTGTAACACTTTCAATTGGTTTAGACTTTGGTTTAATTATTCATTATTAATTGCAAAATATTGAATGCATTTGTAAATTCATATAATTATTATTTTAGACTAATAGAATATGTGTCGTAATCAATCAGTGTTTATTATGATATTATAGACGTGCACATTTGTTTACAACAGTCCGGCACAAAACATCGTAAAATCTTTTAAACGATAGCAAATTACACTTCACTTTCAAAGCCACAACTGTACCAAACTAAGAACTAGGCATTACTGAACATATCACTGTTAGTTGTCACCCAGTTATTAATTCAATTCACAGAATCAGGATGAAAACATTTATGTTTAAAGTCACAATAATAATAATAAATAAAATCGCAAAAGTCATTTGCAGTTCTTAGAACGTATATATATTCAACACCCATCTCATTTGAATATATTCGGTTTCACGCGGTGTTCCACTGTATTAGATTACCGATTACGCATCATAGGCGACCACTGTGCATGTGTATTAACTTTAATCAGAGCCAAAGGAAAACAAAACGTGGTCACTCTAGCTGACCTCGCTTTAAAGCTAGGATCGTGGTCGACAAATGATAAGATATTCACGGAAATGGTTATAAATTGTTTGACAATGACTGGTTTCTCTGCTGAGTCAACCTGTATGAGCCGCAGCTCCCCTTGGTTTTTTTTTTTTTCGTTTAATTCTATTCTCGGGTTATTACTTACTGGAAAATTCAGTGGCGCTACCATCTAACTATATATTTTTGTACACTATTATAAATTAGATACATATTTCTCGACCTCTCCGACATCATCAGCGCATTTTACTTTCTAATAAAGAACATACGGTTCATAAACAAAACCTATTGCGAGATTTTAAGGTATTTTTAGCTGTTTCGAGGTCCTTTGACTATTTTCTCAATATGTAGCATTACTTAAAAACTATTAAGCTCAGAACAATGTAATTTCAAAAAGTGTACCATTTGTAAGAAAACTGCATTTGAAATTCATAGACGTTTCCATAGCAACCACGTATTTATACATCAGTTTTTATAAAATATCCTTGTATTGGTTACAACTGATATTTAAAATCAATTTTGGGACATTTATCTCTTCGGGTCAAATTAATTATGAATATTTCTTAAATATTATTATCTGGTCGGCGAATTTCATTAAATAATTTTACTAGAAATCGGGTCCAAAGGTTTTTAGTAATCATGAAAATTTTCGAATTAATTTTTTTACGTATTGACCATCTCTGATTTGAAACAGATCATTTTCGGAATGATGTGTGTGTGTGTGTGTGAACGCTCTAGAGCCAAAATTGTGATACTAAAAACTTAAACTTGATTGTACAGATTATTCGTACTACTTTTTCAATAACTCGGAAACGGCGTGAGTTAGAGAGAAAAAAATTGATATAAATGTTGAAGATAATAAAATTTAAAGCAACTTTTGTTGAAACAGTTTTTTCAGAAAACGTACCAATTACTGAAAAATCGCATTTAGAAATGGTTATTATATATAAACGTTTCTTTACTGATTTGCTTCTTACTACTTTTTCAATAGCTCGGAAACGGGGTGGGTTAGAGAAAAAATAATTGATATAATAGTTGAAGATAATAAAATTTAAAGCAACTTTTATTGAAACAGTTTTTTCAGAAAACGTACCAATTTCTGAAAAATCGCAATTTAGAAATGGTTATTATATATAAACGTTTCTTTACTGATTTGATTCATAGAGTGACTTTAAAACAAAATAATAAATTATAATAAATACAAATAGTGTGGTCGAGTGAAGGCCACTCCACCTTTTATTAATTTCTTAGTTTTAAAGTATAATTTTACGGGAACTATACAACTATCTGGTGATTGTCGAGAAATAAATGATTTAATTTCAGTTAAAACTAATTCGAAACAAAGCAATAGATAAAACATATGGATTTAACGGTAGTTTTTACTTTATCCGAGTTTGATGTTTCACCTTCGTGAATTTATGTTTCGCGGTGCAAAACCAAACAATATTTCATTTTCCAAGTAGATTTATTTTTAAATTTCACTTAGAATATTACACCATAATAACTTTGATAACATATTTCAATGCCAAACAAAAATTTGATCCACTTTTGAAACAAAAACACGCGATTTCGTTACACTAAAGTTACATAAGTTACACTTGTTATTATTACAATGAATAACAGTGTATTGTTTTCAAGAAAAAATAAAAAACTTCTACGCGCATTTTCTATTAAAATGAAAACTTTATGTATCCTGTGTGACTGCAATTTAAATTTTGTTTACTAAATTTTGATAGTCCATTAATGCCTCAATTTATTCGAGTCAGTGAAGGGTGACTCAGGAGGATATGTAATGTTTATATTTACACTACTTGCTAATTGATTAATGCTTTATCATTAATATTCCATTAACCTATCTCTTCAATGACGTTTTGCAATGGATCTTATCAGTGAATCAAGCATTTTAACTTGTTAAATTAAATATGGTTAAAGTAATTATAATAATTATTACATGTATGTAGTTGGTAATTACTACCTTGTATGTTATTACACAGTTCGTAAATATGCTCATAAAATAGCAATTTTGTTCTATTTTTAAAGCACTAAGCATGATTAGCGAGGTAGGAAAGTTTTTAGCGAACGGAGTAAAAGAACAACACATTTGGCCCAATTTACCCCTTAATATTTAGATCAATTGTTTTTTTGCGTTTTTCGATAGTTTGAAGTATGTAGATTATGGCTTCAAACCGGTTTTGTGATAACTGAATTAAAAATATTAAACCCCAAATTGCTAATTGAAAACTAAAAGTTCGAAATCACAATATCAGCCGCAAATGCAATAAAAATGGAATGAAAAAGTTTTTATCAGTGTCAATCAGGCTATAATATCCTCATGTAACAATCATATCTCTATTCTAATTAGTTGATAACAAATATAATCTTGTGTGTGTTTTTCACTCGACTTTCTGTACTACCGGCTAAAAATTTATTTGCAAAAATAGGAGAAATACTTCCATGTTACAAACCTATAAATTTAAATATATGGATAGGTGTTCCTGACTTGAATATAAATAGGGGTTGTATATCGCGTCTCAACGTTTTGATACCACGTGTGTCATCATCAGGAATGCTTCAATGCATTTTACGTTTTACATTTCACTAAATAAAATATAAGCTTAGTAAAATGTAAAATCCATTGCAGTACTCGTAGTGTACGTTGAGATGTGTTAATAAAATATTTTTTAATAACTGAATATCAAGAAAAACTCTGGAGTGGCCTTCAATCGATTTTCTTATAATTAGTTTTCACTATATATGTAATTTTCTTTTTCAATGGTGAATATTCAGTAAATGGAACATTTCTTGAAATACTTTTTCAAACAAAAGTTGCTAGAAATATGAATATCTCTAACTTTTATAAGGGTCATTTTTTTAAAACTCGTGTCCTTTTTGAGATATGCGAAAAATAACACGGAGTAAACATGCACTTTCGGTCGAAATATTCTTTTTAATAATCTGAGGGATATACAAATCTTAAATTCAAAATATTATATTTTTATGTAGAACGGTATAAGCTGTAGTGTTTACACACACACACACACATACACACACACACACACACACATACACATACACACACACACATACACACACACAGCACAGTGTTGCTTGACTCTAGAGCGTTCACACACAGTCAGACGTCATTCCGAAAATAGTTAGTTTCGATTCAGGGGAGGTTAAAACGTGTATTTCCGTGTTATAAACTCGAGTTTGAACATATTCATAATTAAATACTTCGTTTTAGACTTCCATTAAGAAAGTGAGAAATCAAAATGTGTTCAGGGACCCTCAAGACGATGTTTTTATTAAAATGTCGAGGTTGTTTTTTTTTTTAACTAAAAACAAACCTCTAATTAAAATGAAACATTCATTATTTTATCTTTAACAGTTTTTGCTCTAGAGCGACCAGGGACACCTATGGGCGTGTTTCTTCGCCAGTTTTGTGATTCAATCCAAGTAATCATAGGGGACTGTCAGTTTCTGAGCACAAAATGGAAGAGTAGTGATTCTCATAATCATGATTACTTTGATTAGTTAGATTGCGAATCAGAGTTCGAGAAAACACGAATATTAATTTAGAAAACTAAAAATATGTAATTTCATTAAAATGTTTCCTATTTACAATTTCCTTTCAGACTTCGTCCAAGAAAGTAATAGTGACTCATTGCTTCAATATTTAGCAATTTTGCAAACATATTTAAATATAAAATAAGATAAAATTGAAATAATCTACGGTGTATATTGAACAAACAGTTGTACGTGTCTAAGTGCGAATTTGTTGACAATGTTATTTTTAGAGCAACGTGATACGCACTCTAGAATGTCTATATATTCATTTATTGGAACTGACACGACAATCTAGATAAATTACATATCTGACACGGCTGACTCATACGCGCTAATGTTGTCATATTAGGAGTAGTGCTCCCAAACAAATGAGCCGCAATTATCTAATTTTATTATAATTCGAGCGCAATTAGTTTTGGTTGACTTCATTGATTCTCATTATTGTTACATCAATGCTCTGCACAATCAGCCCACGATCGAATGCTTTAGCCCTTCTGCACTTCGGCGAGCTGAAAATTATACCAAAAAAAAAAGTATTATTACAAACTAAACGGAAAATTATGTCAGTACGTACAGAGAGTGCAAACGCACTGGGAATATTCTCCAGTTGGTACAGATGCACTGAAAGACGCATACATACCTGCATAATGCAATCTATATAAGTTCACTAAGGTCATACGCGAAATTATTAAACAAAACACATCTTGATTTACCATATCGATACAATCGATACTAAACATGTGAAACTTCGTATTTCATAATACATTAATTAAAATTTCAATTAGCGACTATTGTTAATAGAAAAATTACATCTATTTGTATGTAGCATTTTTTTTTTAATTAAATTAAACGGACACCATTTTCACTATTTTCGCAATAACGACTGTGTGTGTGTCTGTAATCGTTCCACAACTCATAAAAATATGATGTTCTGCATTTATAATTTGTATAACCCGGAAAAGAAAACTTCCTATTATTACAAAAACCGGAAGTGTCACTCATTTTTTGTACTTCTTGACGAGTCAAAGTTTATAAAAGTTAAAAAACCAAATTTCTAGCAGCCTTTCGTTGTAAAGTTTTTACAAAAATGTACTATTTTGTTACATTTACGTTTCCCAAATCACATATGGTAATGGTACAATGGTACGTATAACGCACCGATGCGTCCAACTCGCCTTATAGGTAAGATATGCCAATGCGAACAGCGGTTTTTAATTATAATGGCCTTTTTGGTTAACAATTTGAAAAAATGTTATATTTTTTTGTAGATTTTAGTGCAATAATAGTTTAATAATTTTTTATAGCCTTTGGGTTAACAATATGTAAGAATCTTGTAGACATAAAATATCTTAGAATTTTTAGTAGAATTTTTGTGTGTTTTAATTATTTTTCTAAGGGCAGTATTAAGGGGGGTTCCACATTTTGGGGCCCTATAACTCGGGAAATATACGGGCGATTAGATTTAAATTACAAGAGGATTCAAATGGGATACTAAAGAATATGTGTACTAAATTTGGTTCAAATCGCTTGGGTACCTTCAGAGAGGTCACAAATTTGGTCTTACGATACTAACATCAACAATTTTTTGATCCGAGAATGCTACAGACACACGACCGAATGCTTTAGCTTCTTCGGTACTTCGTACGCTAAAAGCTAAAAAGCTTATTTAAAAAGAACTCCCAATTTTTGAAATTTATTTACAATAAAATCTGTTTTGATTAGGAATTATAATTTTGTGGTAATATTTCCGATAATTTCATTAAACTTATTCATTTATTTTGCCGATTATCTCGGCGATAATTAGGAAACAATTAGTTAATATGGAGTAACCATGAATACAACTTGTAAATTTACTAATTTCAAAAGCGATTTTCAAGAAAATAGTAGTTTTTGAGAAAACTTGATGAACCAATAATTATAAGAAATTCTAATGTCTTTAATTTTTATATTTATCACATTTTCTCTAAATTGGTCACTTTTCACCGATAATATAATGTAATATTAAATTTTAATATATATTAAAAATGTGTATATATTAAATTTTAATATATAAAAAATGTGTATATATATATAAAGTAAAATATATATTAAATTTTAATATATAAAAAATGTGTATATATATATAAAGTAAAATATATATTAAATTTTAATATATAAAAAATGTGTATATATATAAAGTAAAATATATATTAAATTTTAATATATAAAAAATGTGTATATATATATAAAGTAAAATATATATAAAATTTTAATATATATAAAACATGTGTATATATATATAAAGTAAAATATATCTATGGCAGTATTTCAAATTTGACAGCAAATACATCAACAAGTATTTAAAACCTATATTTAACTTAACACAAGGTTAAAATTAGAAACAATAATACAAATATTATGATAAAACAATAGCTAACATCGACTATCAAAATCAAACTTCGCAAAAGCAAGAAATAACATAATTAAACCATGCGAAAATATCAATTAAAATATTAACAAAAGCAATAAAAACCACAATCACAACCGAAATAATATATTCCTAATTCGTAAACCAGGCAAAAACGCCGAAATATGTTTCCCCCCGGGGGATTAAACGGATTAGGTATACGCCGGCCCTGACTAAACAGTGACAGCACTGTGCAAATTCATTTCCTTTCGATAACAACCATAATTATAATGAATAACTTGTACTTACCTACGACGTGTATGTAGATTTTATAATATTACGCGGATAATGTTCAATGAAACATAACTCCATCACTTATTCATTTAACTTGAACCAAGTTTTCCACACCCGGCACACACATTCCACTAGATACACATCAAACACACGGTGTTCATACACTAATTTCTGTTAAATTACTTATTTATTCGCACAGTTCTTACGTAAATAACAATGCTATTGTTATGTGCGATGAAAGAATTTGTCATTGGTTTGCGATTGGCATGAAGTTGCAGGGTTCAAATGAACAAGGTCATCAGAATGGCCACGTTGCATGAGATAAAAATCCCAAATTTAATACCAGAAGGTATAAATGTCGATAGATCAACAATATGTAGGGTTAATTATACTTAGCCGGCGTTTTCTTTAGTTAAAGGATTGTTCACAGCGAATCATTTAGTAATTAGGCTTAGAAAATTACAAATAATAACCTAGTTTGTATTATGACAAGCAATGTTAACATTCCAAGCAACATAATTTATGATAAATTTTGTTGCTGTGAACGTTAATCTTATATATCATACAACAAACTGAAATTATTATTTATAATTTGTAAGCTTAATTACTAATGCTTTAGCTGTGAACAATCCTTTAGTCAACTTTCTTACATTTTCAATGTATTCTTTTTACACAAATTCTCAGCTAGGTTCATGTCTTTGCTCTGTCTGTCCCATGTGTAGACAGAGCGAGAAGATGATTTTTAACCGAAACAAGCCGAGATTGTGTATAATAATTACTTTATTTTGTTTTATATTAATGCTAAATGACTCAATATCACCTTTTTTACTAAATACCCCTGTACTACTACAACTAATTAATGTAAAACTAATGTAAATGTAACATGCCATTTTCAAAAACGATTTTACAGTAAATTATAGCCATTTACATAATAGTTAAAGCAACTATGAAAAGTTTATTTTGAAATTGTATGCATTTTTGAAATAAACTTTTCAAACAAAAGTTGCTAGAAATTTTAATATCTATCTTTTATATGATTTACTTTTTATCTAATTCATGTAGTTTTTGAGATATGCATAAAGCAACAAAAGTAAACTACTAATATACTTAATATTTCGCATTCGCATTAGTTTATGCGAAGCAAATAGTAATTTAGATTAGAAAATTACAAATAATAATCTAGTTTGTAATATGACAAGTAATTCTAGCATTCACAGCAACAAAATTAACACAATTAATTATAAATTTTGTTGCTGTGAACGTTAACATTCTAACACACCAAACTGGAATTATAACTTGTATAGTTTCTAATCTGAATTACTAATTGTTCACAGCTAAAGAATTAGTAATTAAGCTTAGAAATTATAAGTAATAATTCCAGTTTGTCTTATGACATACAAAGTTAACGTTCACAGCAACAAAATGTATCATAAATTGTATTGCTTGGAATGTTAACATTGTTTGTCATACACCAAACTGGAATTATTACTTGTACAGTTTCTAAGCTTAATTACTAATTGTTCCACTATGAATACAACTTAATGTTTAAAGAATTATAATTTATCTTAAACGGGATTAACTTAAAAGCGCTCACACACCCAATTATGCTCATACACGCAAACAGACATTCCGAAAATAGTAGAATTTAATTCAAGAATAGTCGAAATGTGCATTTCCGTAAAATTCGATTATTTAGGCGAGAAATTTCAAATTAACGTATATCAAAACAGTTTTTAAAAACATAAGAGATTCAAATGGTGTTTCTATTGAGATTTTGATCCTTTGAGAATATGTCTAGCGGGATTACGTGGCTGTGAGAATAAAGCTTTCCGTGCTATAACCTATTTGTATCCTAGTTTATTAATTACTTCTATGTTTATAGAAATGGAATATTATAAATTGTATACGGTGTAATTGTTAAATTACGTAAATAATAATATTTTTTATTCATAATTCTTTATTTTACGAATAACTCCAAAAAATTTGATAATTGTTGATATGTTCACGTTACTCCAGTGACCCAATGGAATAATTAACGATTTCACGTCATTGAACTATCAAATTTTTCAAAATTGCAAATCATAACAAAACATACAAGTCACATTTTATATTAAATAAATTACAATGCATACACAGGTATATTAGTATAAATCACAATGAGATTATAACAAAAAATTACAATTAGATATAAATTACAAACTAGTTTCGTTTAATTCGGTCAACTTTTTAAACACCGATTCCCCGAATGATTGGCTAAATAATGGGCTGATGTTATTGAGCAAACTATACGGTGTTTCAAACCATTCTTCATTTATGTCATCGACTTCATCAAATTTATTCCCAGCTATTCGAAACCCCATTCCCGATAGTTCTATGCAGTAATCTTTGCTTTCCTTCGTTCTTAAGTTCATATAAATTTGTCGATTGGTACATTGCAAATTTTCAGATAGTTTTATGTATTCTACGTGGTTTTTCACATCGTTAATAACAGCAGATGCCTCCAAACGCCAATTTCCTGTTTCAACTATATTTTCGGCCATTATTTAATATGTGGATTCCGTATTTCCAATTTATTTCATATTAATTTAATAGTCGAGAATATAGGTTAAGGAACAAGACAAATTGACGTTTAAAACGTCAGTTTTGTGCTCATTGTACGGTGCTGACATCTATATGTAAATTAAAGTCAAGCTTCACTACCGCGGCAAGCGTTAATGCGGCGTATGTTTAGTTCGAATTTTTACCGAAGTATCATTCTCGGATCAAAATATTTCGTTAACAAAAAGTATTTGTTTCGTCGCCCTGAATTCAAATATATATATAACTTATATACTAGGTTAGTCGTCGCTCGATCGTTTAAATTTGTGGAGGTACCCAAGCGATTTGAACCAAATTTGCTACACATATTATATAGCATCCATCTGTTTGTAGTTAAAATCCAATCGCACGTATATTTCCCGAGTTATAGGGCTCCAAAATTTGTAGCCCCCCTTAATACTGCCCTTATAAAATACTTAAAACACTTAAAAATTCTACACAATATTCTAAGATATTTTATATTTATAAGATTTTTTCGTATTGGCAACCCAAAGGCCATAAAAAATATAATTTTAAATTTATATATTTGCACAAATTTCTATTTTTAGTATATCAAAAAATCTACAAAAAATTATAAGATTTTTTGTATCTATAACATTTTTTCATATTTTTAAATTATAAGCGTAAAAGCCCTAAACAATAGTGTAATGCCATCTATTGCTAGCTAGTTTAATCTAGCTAGTAATAGATGACATTATAATCTCCACTACTTGCTGCTGATTCTATCCAAACGGCGAGCTGAACGCATTGGTGCGTTGGACCTAAGCATGTTTCTAATGGGATTTAACATAGAGGGGAAGTTTGTTTATTAATTTTTTTTTTTTATGAAACTGGTGGGTTGTGGGTATGAATTTTTTTTTTAGTAATAGGTTCAACATTCAACTATAGATTATTAATTAGTTTGTAATTAAATATTAGCGATATATGCTGGAAAGTCCTTGTATATTCGCGTTAGATAACCGGCGCTTTAATCGTTGATTGGCTGCTTACTGACAGTTCATAAATTTTACAATATTTATAAAAATATAGCTTTTAGCCATATCTATACAACATATATTTTAATTTTGTATAAAAAAAATTATTGTATATTATTGAATTTAGAGCCATTTTGTGAAAAATATAATTTTGGGCAAAAGATAAAAATCTATTTCTGTTAACCGGTGGAAAATGACATACATATTTATAAGGGCAGCCGTTCTAGTGATAAAAAATGCATAGAGTAAACATGCACCTCTAGTTTGAATATTCTTTTCAAAAATAGGAGGTGCACATCTAGACATAAACTTAGTCACAATAGTTTCAGGGAAGGTCAAAATCCGTTAAATTTATCATGATGTATTCTTTTTACACAAAATCTCAGCTAAGCTCATGTTTTTGCTTTGTCTGCCCCATGTGGAGACAGAGCGAGAAGATGAGTTTTAACCGAAACAAGCTGAGATTCTGTGGAAATAGAATGCAGCTATTAGCTTATTACTTCGTAAAAGAAAGTAAATGATCAACGCGGGCACGTTTAAATTTTATGATAACACACTTTTGTATACTTTTAATTATTTAATAAATAGTTATTTATCACTAGAAGTTTTTTATTTCATTGTAGTAGTTGTTGATTAGAAAATAATCTACATTTTATGACGGGTAGGTTGAAACCAACCTTGCAGTTGTCTTAATGACAACTCTTATCAACAAAAGACATATAAAGCTAGAATAAATGTCATTTCTGGTGCATACGAACGATATAATAGTTGCAATTTTTTTATTAAATTATTGGAAATTAAGTGTGTATCATTATATTAATAAATAATATAAATGATAAAGTGTGTGTTAAAAGATAAGTTAAATAGAAATGATGTTTAGTTAACATATAGTAACAAAATATACAATATTTCGTGTGACAATGGTTCAAGTTTTAAGTAAATTGTCACCAATTTCGGTGTCCTGCATTGATTACGTTCATCCGTGGACAAACAGTTGTTTAGATGCGTCTGCAGGGTTGTATTTTTATTGTTTGTACGATTGCCTACGAATTTATGGTACTGTTTATTCGGTAAGTGGTTTTGTACTTTAATCTCATAGGTCATTGTACAAGGGTATACAAATTTATAATTTATTTTACTTATAAAAATAGATAAATGATTTATCTTTAAGATGATAAAAAGACAGCGTGTTCTTAAATATGAGAATATAACTTTCTAATTTCTAGAATGTAGAAAACAACGTATTGTTTGTGATGTAATGACTAGTTTTTTTAGAAATATCCAAAATTTGGAGCCCCTCTTAATACTGCCGTTAGGAAATATTTAAAAATATTAAAAAATTCTATATGAAATTTTAAGATATTTTATGTTTAGCAATTTTCTTCAAATTGTTAGCCCAAAAGCTATAAAAAAAATAAATAAAAAATAATATTTTAGAAATTAAAAATATGAATTTAAAAAATATATATATATATTTATAAGACTTTTTATCTCTAAACTAAATTTTGAGATTATTAAATCAGAAATTAAAATGTATAAAGTTATTTTTGAAATTTAAAACATTGTAGTGATCGCATTAAAGGATTGGCTATTGTTGCAATCAGTAACATGATGTGTTATCTTTTATATTTTATCTTTGAAAATTCAAGTGGTTTTAAATACATTTTCTACTTTAATAAACTTAGTGGTTACAAAACTGTTTTCTATGTAAATAAAAATAATCCATCCACCAAATGCACCTATGCTTGTTTTACAACAAAAATTTATTCTAACTATAAAATGAAAAATATCTTTTTATCATTTTACAGGTACAATCATATTTTGTTGTAATAAATATGCTATATTCGTTTTACGGAATTATTTATATAAAGTTTAACGGATTTTACACAAAATGCGGCATTTCCTGTTTACATAAATAGTTATTTTTTAATTTTGGCAAATAAAGTAGATTTGCAGCGGTCGTAGAGAAAATAGTATATGTAACTAGTGTTAAAAGTGATTTTATTTTGCTCTTGGGGTTGCGCCTCTTTATTTCCGACTTTCCGCTCACAAAATAAAATGTTACTGTACTGTAACTAAATTACTATTATTATTAAATAACATATGATATAAAACTAAATAATAACAATAGATAGTTATTAGTTATGTTGTTATTGTCTTTCAAAAAGATATATTTATGTTTCGAAACATTTCAAATGTATAATTACTTAGATTTAAGCACTTAAAATCTTATTATAACACGAAATTTGGTTATTTGTGGCTTAGGATCAAATCCCTTTTTTTTCTTATTCGAATATATAATAACGAAAAATTTCTTACTGTATATATATATTTATATTAATGAAAACTAAGTATGTGAAAGTCGAGTGAAGCCACTCCAGATTTTATAATAGTGTAAAATGGTCAATTAGCATCTTCCGGCAGACATAATGTCTACATAAAATGGGATTTTTGCTGTGGGTATCTTAACCGCTGTAAATATTTCGCCTCCACCATAATTTAAATCTATTAAAAACTTCTTTGCATCTTTATTGCAAAAATAAATACGCTCACTCGATTTTTTTGTCCTTTCATTATTGGTATTCATAATATTTTTCTTTTAAATTCACCCTACGATGTTCTATGGTATTCCATTTCAATCCTTTCGAAATTTAAATCAAATCGCCCGTTATAACTTTCGGAGTTATTGGGCCCCAAAATTTGGAGCCCTCCTTAGATTTTTTTTTAATAAACCAATCAATTTATTACCTTTAACATTTTGGGCTCTAGAGGGTTCACAGACACACGTGCATGCGTAATTCCGAAGGTGTGAAAATCTCTAGTTCGAAAATTCTCATAGTTACAATACTTTGTTTTAGACTTCGCCCCAGAAAGTATAAATTAATGCGTTTTTTTATAATATACATAATACCTTTTTACATATGTATATGCGTTTTTCAAGGTAGCTTTTTGTATTCTAATGTTTTTTATGACTTGTATTTTTTGTTAAATTAAAATTTACTTTTTTTGTATTTTGATAGTTGTTTTATTGGTATTTATTTCAAGGTAACAGATGCACATTTATTTTAAATGATTACACCTTTTTTCTTTCTTATTCGATGAGTATTTAATTCTAATTTGATATTTTTTCCGGGAAAAATACAATTTAAAATTTATTTCATCACAAACCGCTCAATCAACTACACTTTGTGTGAAATTGTCATGATATAATATTAATTAAAATGTTTATAGATGTCCTACATTTATAAACATTGGGTAGAATCAGTGAATTAAATAATTATAAACATTCTTATTTAAATTGTACTTTGTTATGTAATTGCTATGTAACAGATACGTAAGATTCATTTTTACCGTTGCACGCAAACTATTTTATATTTTCGTTTGTAAATTTTCAAAAAATTGACCTTTAATTTAATCTATATACCTGATAATAATAAAATTATGCAAAGTTAGATATTTTTTGCAAAATCATGATATTATTTTATTATTCCTAAAGTAGTGACCTTCTTTTAAACGATTTTATTACGCATTGAAATTATTGCAATTGTAATTACAGTATAATTAATTAAAAATAAAATAAACCTTATAACAATAAATATTTAATGCCATACAGAACATGATAAGTCTATGCAGTTATTAAAAAACTCCTAATTTACATAAGTAATTGTAATATTATAGTGATGACTGAACAGAAAAAAAAATTTTATTCTTATTATTAAAATTAAAACAAGTATATAAAAAAAAAATTGTATTGAACACATTTTTTACATATACAATTAGAAATATATATATATATATATATATATATATATATATATATATATATATATATATATATATATATTGTTTTTATATTCAATTAGAAAAGAAAAATGCAGCCCTTTTCTTACTTATTTTTAGGTTTCAATATGAATTGTTTTTTTTTTTTAGCTGGCCCTTTTAATGAGGGGTAGAGTACCGTCAATTCAAGATATAATACGAACATTTGCAGGAATTATGCAATCAACTGCATTTCTAAGTGCTACCGGATTAGGATACTCTGCGTTTCTTTGCTCGTTAAGGTAAGATTTCCATTTTCCGATGATTATACGATTTTTCGCCAAAGAATCTATAACAGTAATTGAATTCTGGATTTTATGAAGAAATTAATTAATGGGCATAAATATCATATTATTCATGTAATTGTTTTTAAGTAGATCTAATCATGGATACATTATATAAATAACGCATTACCCTCACACGGTTTTCCTTCAGTACACGATTTTGTTGTTTTCTACGTACATAAGTCGTATTTTACAAACTAAACATATAAATTTAACCGTAGAATGCGGTTTTAATTCATATTGAGATTATTTATGAATTAACAATTAATGATTCCGTTTTAGGAAAGCGCTGGGCAATTTCAATATTTTATCAGTGTCTTCGTTACCAGTTTTTCTCTCTAGTGTAATTTCGATTCTAATTGAACGGCCTTCTCGTAGACCAATGTTATGTTTATATGTCAGTAATGTAGCCACAGAAACAGTAAGTTTGATTCTGAACGGAAAATGATTTCTATGTTAATAAATAACAAATATTTTAGGTTTGGAATATGATGGAATCGAGAGGAATGGTCAAATCAATTCCACACGCACCGACAATTATTTATAGTGTTAGTATGGCCTTGTTATTAATGTATTACAAGGGAGGACAACATAAAGCCAAAGAAGGAGGCAAAAGCGATGGAATATTTAAAATTATTAGGTACAGACTTTTCTATCCGGTTCAATTAAAAAAAATAATACATATTTCAGTTCGGTTTCTAATGTTTTTATTGGTTTAGATATATAGTAGGGCCTTATGAAGAAAGCGCATTTTTACAAAAACGGTCTGAACAAGTAACAAATTACAATATACAGCATCAAACCAGTGAAGTAGGCCCCTCTACCTTGGAATCTTCGCCTCAAGCCGGTTACAGTATGCCTCGACAAAGGGACAGACCGAAAAATACCATGTTTCACTTAATAAATCAAGCGTTGAGGGTATATAGACGATTGATTTATAAAGTCAAATGTTGCGGCCGCCATATTGTGTGTCCGCATCCATTTAGTTGCTTATTTTACACGTTACAAGTATGTCTAAATCGTTCATGTAATAGTTGTACTTCTTACCGCTTGTAAGCATTTAGATAATTAATAACAATACAATAATTTTTTTTTAGGGTACACTAAAGATGTTTAGTACAGGTTTAGGAATTCAAGGAGCTCTTAAATTAATTTTTAACATTAATAAAATTGTTGCAAAGCCTAGTTCAATTAAGAAAATTTTCTTCAAACGTGATATTTTTGCATTAGCATCTTTCTTAGCTGGTTTTACTGGCATATTTAGGGTATGTTTTTGGTTTAGTACAGACAAAACCTTCAGAATCACATTTTTGGTAACAACTGTCTGATCAAACATTATTCATTTTCTAGTAATTGTGTAAAATTGACAAATATAACTCCGTCGCAATTGAGATGGGAAGAATCAAATACTCAGTATTCGAGTACTTTCAACAATCGAATATTTATCCGAGTACTTAAGTACTACCTAATATTAGCAAAATTAACCCGTTGACTAAATGCGTATTATTTATAAATCTGGTGAAATAATTTTTTTATTTAGTAAATTAAGAAAGATAGAGTCAAAGGGTTAACAAATAATTATGTTTCACAATTCTGGAATCTGACAGATCGACTGAGTACGCGTATCGCCGTGCTCACACTTTACAGCTAGTTGACTAGTACAAAATGTATCGATTCTCAGGAGCGTGTACTCGAGTACAGCTAGTACTTTTAAGAATCAAGTACATATCGATTCTTTGTACTCGAGTACAGCGACTACTTTCAAGAATCGAGTACATATCGATTCTTGGTACTCGAGTACAGCGACTACTTTCAAGAATCGAGTACATATCGATTCTTGGTACTCGAGTACAGCGACTACTTTCAAGAATCGAGTACATATCGATTCTTGGTACTCGAGTACAGCGACTACTTTCAAGAATCGAGTACATATCGATTCTTGGTACTCGAGTACAGCGACTACTTTCAAGAATCGAGTACATATCGATTCTTTGTACTCGAGTACCCCATCACTAATCGAGATTATCGATGCACGCCGTAAGTTGGTTACTGTTCGAGGTGCTAGCAAGTTTGCTGGTTATATTAGACGCGTATATTATGTTATTATGAACGTGTAAATTTATTTACAACACATTCCGGCACAACATTATGCAAATATCATCATACATCCGATATATATATTAAAATTAACAAAAACAAATGAACGACAGCCTTGAATCAGTTTAATTAAAACAGTTGTTATCTAAAACTGGTTTGGTTTTAAAGGTTGAATTCGTACACTATTAAAAATGTATAAATGTTTAATGCATTTTTTAATATATATACAGGCTGTGTCTTGTTCGTTACGATGGGTGACTGGAAAAGACAATCAGTACCATGCGTTAGTGGCTGGTTTATTGGCTGGCACCACTTTCACGCAGTATAGTGATACTACAATTTCTCTCTATGTATTCTGGAAAGCGTTACAGGTTAGTTTAAACCGAACCATAATTAAAAATCAACCCCCCCCCCCCCGTTAATTTTTTTCTAATTATAGATAACGTATAATATGGGTGTTGAATCGGGCCATCTTCCTGCAGTACCAGGATTCACTGAATTTTTATACTGCTTCAGTACTGCGATTTTATTCCATGCAGCTATTGTAGAACCGAATAATTTGCGGAGAAGTTACTATAAGTTCTTACATAATTTATCGGGTGGCAGGTAAGTTATATATAAACAAATTATATTTTACCTGTTCAACACAAATTATTTCTATGTTTAGGGTATCCAGTATGAACCGTAGTGCATTAGATGCATGGGGATTGAACACTACGCAACAAATAGGGCATACATTGAAAAAAATCCACGCTCAAGCAATAGTAAAATATATCATTTAATTTAAATAATACAATTTTATATTATATGGTTTTTGGATCCCCAGTTTGTTAATTTTATTAGGTTTTGTAAACTACAAAATAGTTCAAATTGTTATGTGTTTGTGTTATGTGCATACATTAGTTTTCCGACAAAAACTAATTTAAGCAATTGTAAAATATTTGACGAGTTTATTTATGTATTACTTCCATTAAAATTACAGTTATACGTAATTTATCATAAATATAAAATACATAAATAAATAGAATGCTAATTTTGTCCATGGGATATTGTATTTTTTTACTTTATTGTTTTATAATTCACAATAAGATATTGGTGGAATAAAGATTTTATATTTGTTTATCATATGATTTTTTAATATTATTAGGGAAGAAGAAAACACTGGGCATTGGACATGTTTCTTTATTGAACTGAAGAACTGCGCAAAAATGCGAGGATATAAAAAAAAAACGTAATTTTCGTACACTATAATACAGTCGAAACTCGTTAACATGAACCTGTGTTATAGAGGTTTTTGTGTTATCGAGAGTTTGGGTTATGGAGTACAAAAACAAAAAATCGTGTTATCGAGAGTTCGAGTTAAGCTAAGAGAAAATAAAATTCGAAGATTTTATTTATTATAGATACACAAATACATACTTTTTTATTTTTGAAACGGAATCAATCATTTCTATTTTCGTTTCTAAAGTGAACGCTTATTATTTTTGTTTTGTATCAGGTATTTGTAGATTAAAAATAAATAATAGCACCTTACGCAAGACTAACTAATTTTCCGAGAAAACAATCATTTCAATCTTTTCGCGTTATAGAAGTAAACTACGTGTTATAGAGGTCGAAAATATCAAAATTCATGCAATGTGAGGGTGGTTTTTTTTTGGTGTTATAGCGGTTTTTGCTTTTCTACGGAAGGGAAATGAGAATTTCTATAGAGGTTTTCGAGGTAACGAGGTTCATATATATATATATATATATATATATATATATATGTGTGTGTGTATGTATAAATATATTCAGTGACCTCAAAAGAGAAAGAAAAAACTGTCCGAATAGAATTGAAGGACACTTGTTTATCGTAAAAATATCAATTATTTTAGTGCCGTCAATGCATAGAAAAACAAAAACCGGTTATAAAAGTTGTTAAATATATAACTGTTATTCAAATACATTTGCAACAGTTAATAAAAATGACACAAGTAATAAGTAAATTTAGACCAATATACGCATCATGTGTGGAAATGGTGCACCCTTGGAATACAAGTTGTTTTTCGACTTGGACAGAATCGTATTTACATTATTTATTTTTTAGTTTCAAAATATATATCAAAGTATATGCGGTAAGTGTTACATCTTAAATTGAGAGTAGCATATGCACCGGTTAGTTTCTTTTCGAAAATCATAGGAACCGGTTACCCAGATATCCGGTTAACCGGATTAAAATGAAATCTGGAACTATTATATTAAAAAAATTCGGGTATCAATTTTCTTATACAATTTGTTTATTATTTACAGTTATCACTTTTATTAAAAGGAAAAATTCCTTCTCAACAAGATTTAAAACATACAGTTTTTGGCATTTTACAATCGTCTAATTTTATAGGTATTGTCGGATTTATGTTCCCTTTTACGGCTTGCACCCTGAGGTTAGTTTTCTTTTCAAATAATTAAAAGTTAGAGCAATATTAAAAATAAAATAAAAGAACATGTGTAGAAATATTTGCTGAAAATAAATGAAGAATATATTTAATTTCTAGGAAGCTATTTGGCCATTTTAATATAGCGTCTATCTTATTTCTGCCGGGATTTTTTTGTGCTGCATTATCCATTTTTTGTGAACGTAAATCGCGAATATCAATGGTGTCTTTCTATATTGCGAATACGGTAACACAAATAGTAAGTATTCAGACGGCCATTATAAAATATTAAGTTAACCCATATCATACTGCTTCTATTTTGTTTATAAATAGATTAGTAACCTAATGTGGCGTTCTACACACACATATTAATTCATACATACACACAAACGCTATTATAGCAACGTACTTTTCACTAGTTTTTATATATATTTTAGTTATGGAATTTGCTGGAAGAACGAAATTTAGTCAAATCTGTGCCGTATGGACCAACAATTATTTTCAGCTCAAGTATTGCATTACTATTAATGTTTCATAAAGGGGGTTATCATAATTACAAGAATGAAAATGGAAAATCGGATAGTATTTTTCGTTATTTTCGGTAATTATTTAAATATTTAATTTGTAATTTGAGGAATTAGTTTAAATGTTGTAACTGCGTGGTTAGTCAATTTACTGCCACATAATCCGACTTTAAACGTATAATAATTCAAATCTTCATATTCTTTTGTTGCTTGCACCTTCTTTAAATACTTTGTCATCGTGTGTAAATGTGGAATTGTTTTAATTACATTTTTGACTGATACTCGATAATTTGTCGTTCCAAATGAAAAATTCCAGTCAAAAGAATTTCCAATTTACATAAATGTCTATTCGTATGTTAATTTTTAACCATACTCAAATTTTAGATATATATTAGGGCCAGAAGAATTTGAAAATAAAATGGATCATTGCAAAAAGAATGCTACAAAAACTCCAAAATATTATTCAAGATTCAAAATATTTTATTTTTATCAACAAATAATACGTTATATGAAGTCTAGCAGGAGTCATCCATTATGTTCACATTCTTACAGTTGTATTTATCATATATTTGAGGTAACATAAATATGAATTTCGAATATATTGGATATTTTTAATTAGGTCATTGTTTTTCTAATAATAATCGAATGAAATTTGACTTGGTAAACATGGGCCAATAACCAAATTTACTGATAAGTTATGTCGACCAATCACTGCAAAGTACTGAATGTTATAATAGAAAAAAGGGCAATGTACTCTGAGTTCGACATTTTTCAAAATGGTTATAAGCCAATCATACAATAATTTTAATAGGGTCAATCAAAATGATTACAAAAACTTGCAAAATGGACCTCTGATTAAGTAATAATTGAATTTTGATTAATTTCAGGGTATATTAAAAACTTTTACTGTTGGATGCGGCATAGAAGTATTAATTAACATTTTATTGAATATTAAAAAAATTATTTCGCAGCCTACAATAAGCAAACATATATTATTTGGTAAAGAATTTTTACATCATACTTTATCCGTAACAAAATTCGTCACTATATTTAAGGTATGTATTTTCATGACGTCATTTAGTGTGCATATTCATTTTTTAGTTAATCCAGTATAGGCAATGCTGTTCTTATGGAGATTTTTGTGCGATGTTGTTTCACTTACATGTTATGCTGATATTTCTATTATATTTAGATAGTGTACCATATTATGATTGCAGTACAGAGCTATAATAAAGTTGAGGCTAAAAATATTTTTTCCAAGAATCTAATTATCATTGTTTCGTTATATAAGAGAGTTAAATTATTGTTTAATTTGAAATTTTATTTGAGATTATGGTTTTAAAATTATTTGAAATATTTTGATATCGTAGCAATATATATATAATTTTTTGATGGTATTAGTGAATATAGCAATATTTTTAATTAAAATTTATTGTGCAGTTCTAAAATAGATCAATACAAGTTTTTTTTTCTGATTTTAGTTATTACGTGTTATTTAAATTGTTTATAACATGAAAATTTGTTATTGTTTTATTTAAAAATAGGCATGTTTTTTTGCCAACTTTGGTCGCAACTCATATTTTAAGAACTGTTCTAGACGATAAACAGACATTAATATGACATAATTGCCATCAATATTAACAATAAGATAATACCGGCCATATTTATTCTGCAGGTTGTTTGTTGTCTTTTACGTTGGATAACCAACAATGACAATCAATATAATACATTAGTATCTGGATTTTTAGCGGGATCTGCTTTTGCACACTACAATGATGCATACATTGCGGTTTACATTATGTTGAAAACATTACATGTAAGTACGGCGAACTACAAATTGTATAGAACGTTTGACGGGTTTCAGTAAACAAATATGAAATATTTACTTAAAACAATCATTTATGACCAGAAGTGTTATTTAGTTAAAATAATTTGGCAACCAACTGTAAAATTGAAATTTGGCTATATTTCTTTTAGATTATTTACAATTTCGGAGTAAGCTCAAATACTCTACCTGAAATACCATATTTTACGGAGATCTCTTACATGATCAATACCGGCATTATATTTCACGCTTATATCTTAAAACCAAATATCGTTCCGCTATATTTAACGAAATTCTTCTATTATGTCTCAGGTGGCAGGTATGTAATTTTGTAAATCTTACTCCGCCATATTCATAGTCAAAATAAACCTAGATTAAATTTTCATTTATCTTTTAACAAGTTTAGTCATAGTTTAACCCAAATTACTTGACTATGAATACGGGTGACCGACTATAAATAATTAATGTAAGATTTATAATATAGATCATTATTTGTCGATCGTGAAAAAGTTGGCCAATGGGGATTCAATTCACTCAATGAAACCAATGAAATTATGAAAAGACTCAAATTGCAACGTGTTATTAAATATATTATGTAATTATTGTTTTTAAATAAAATAGTACGTTTAAATAATACTGCGGTGCGAGCGAATCAAACCGAATGAAGGCAGGTGCAATGCCATTTAACATATCTGTTGCATTGTAATTTAGAAACAATTTTGTGTTTTCCTGTACAAATAATAAATTATGCACCTCTTGGGTGACAATTGCAATAAATACAATACTAAAAGCGATAGCAATTGTTAGAGTTACAAAATGTATTGTTGCAATCATCCAACAACATTTTAAATTGCAATATTACTAATATTAATCATTCCTTTTGACCTTCAGGTTCACAATCTATAAAAACATTATAAATATAAAATATTTTATAAATTTTAGGTGAATTTTTTTGATATAATAAATAAACAATTATGATTTTTATTATCCTTTTATAGACATTGTATTTTTGTGCTACAAAAATAATGACAAACAATTGTCCATGATTTATAAAATTTTCAATCATTACTTTTGATTTTCTTATGCGACACGTATATAAAGAAGTATTGTAATCACGAAAATGGTTTACTTCGAGATTTTAACGGATAATCCTTGAAACATGTCCGACTATTTTCGAAATACTGTCTATGTATGTGTCTATCTGTGTAACAGTCAGTACATGTGAATTTCAAACAAAATAATGCATTATTATAATTTCAGTAGTGATAATGTAAGATAGTCGAGTGAAGGTTATTCCCGCGTTTTTGCTTTATGCTACGCACGCTAGAAATAATTTTTCAGTTTTAACTATTTGTGCTTCTGAAACATAGTTAAAATGCAAGTAATAAGCAAATTCGATCGAATACATGTTTCTTGTAAAGATTTGTATCATCCATGGAATAAAAGCTGTGTATACAATGTAATCGACTATCATATGTACACATTTTTTTCGAGTTTAAAAATATATGCGATTGTTTATACCGTAAGTAATTTCACCCTATTATACTCTCTAGTTTTTGGGATATTTTCAGATTTGAGCGCAAAACCCTAACAAATTTAGAAATAATATAGTGTGATGCCATTTATTGCTGGCTAGATTAGCTAATGCATTCTAATCTTTGTTTTTGTTATGCTCTCTAATTGCGTTTGCTGGTTCTATTCAAAAGGCGAGCTGGACGCATAGGTGCGTTCGACCTAAGCTTGTTTTATGTATCGACTGATAAAAAAGACCTTTGCGTTACCAATAAAAAAAATTTCATTAGTATTATTGTTTCAGCTAACATTTTTACTAAAACGAAAAATTCCAACAATCAAAGATGTGAAAACAGTCACACTAAATATGTTACGATCAACAATATTTTTAACTATTTGTGGAAGTGGATTTCCCATTTATTCGTGCGCTCTTAGGTAATATATAGTGACCGTCAAATGGGGTTACTTTGAATACTCCAACTCTAATCACAAAATTAGGTTCGACAGTTTTGGCTCTAGAGCGTTCACAGACACACACACACACACACATACAGACGTTATTCCAAAAATAGTCACATTCGATTCAGGGAAGATCAAACGTAAAAATACATTAAATAGACAAGTTATTAACTAAAATATATATATATTTTAAATAATATTTATAGCCTAAACGTATATAAAAATTTCATAAAATAACTCCAGCTTAATAAGATAATTCGAAGGACTTAAACGCAAGTTGGTTAAATTTACCCCGAGTGTTCACAGTAACTTGGTTGTACGATACATTCTTTTTTATTTCGATACCCTTTTGTTACAACTTATTTATTTACAGAAATATGTTGGGACATTTCAATATTCTAACAATATTTCTCATACCAACTTTTATAACATCCTTGATTGCGATTCAAATTGAAAGACAGTGTCGAAGAATTTTACTTTGTTTGACTGTAGCAAATGTAGCTACCGAAACAGTAAGTTGGTGAATTATTATAAGAAATATGAACCTTCAATACTTTCAAGGAGATAACCAGTCAATTTTTGCCTATTCATATTCAGTTTTTCGTGTTTTATAGTATATGAATAATTATTATTTTTAAATCTAAAGATACGTTGTTTTGAATCACCGAATTTTCGATTCGTTATGATTTTGTCGTTTGAATTTTATTTAAATGCAATATCATATTTCATGAAATGTATGAATTATACTATTTTAAGTATAGGTAAAACGTTTATTAGGTGTGGAATATGCTTGAAGATCGAAACTTTGTTAAATCCATTTCGTATGGACCAACAATTATTTTTAGTGTCAGTACAGCAATTCTTTTAATGTTTTATAAAAGGGGTCTTCATAAAAATAATGACGGACGCTCGACCGATGGAGTATTTAGAATTTTTAGGTAATACTATAATTTGCAAAATTCAGGGAAATATTCACTATTATTATATAATTATATTAATAGGTATGTAGTGGGGCCTTATGAAAATCATGGATATTCAATTCAAAATTATAATAAAATAACACAACCAAAATTACCAAGCAATTCTAATGATCGCAAATCTAATGTATTTCTTGTTGTATTCAATTATTATAAATTATTAATACAGAAAATTAAATCATTTAAAAAACATTCGATATGTCCTCATCCTTCTAGTTGTATTTATTATACTGTTCAGGTAAAATACAGTACAACTCACGAAGCAGTTCACTTTATTAATTTTCGAATCGAAATAAGGCAACTTATATTACTTTTCTTTGTTGCACACACTGCTAGACGCGTATATAAACAAAAGTGTGTTTAATATCGGCACCTAACTGCAGCTATGACGTGAACTGCTTCGTAACATGTACTGTGTACATAATGCATAATTAATGAATATTTTTATTTACAATACTTAATATTAATAATATTTTAGGGCATTCTGAAAATGTTTGCAACTGGCGTAACTCTCCAAACCGTTTTAAATATATTGTTTAACATGAATAAAATCATCAAGAAACCTAATTGCATAAAACAATTAATTTTTAATCAAAGATTTTTAGCTATTGCAAAATTTTTGGCTGGATTTATAGGCATATTTAGGGTATGTACCAATTTATATTAATCTTTTAAAATATAATTTCATACATATAACATATAGAACTCTCGGTAAAACTTCCATGACTCGAAGTTCCGTAAATCGATAAGATCATAATCTTATATATTGTAATGATATAAAGCACACAAAAAGCTCACCCAAAAAATCGATTTACTGCTTCTTTAACTCGAATTTTCTATATCTCGAAATATTTATCAATATATTAAAACTTATAGGGTATTTCATGTTGTCTACGTTGGATAACTGGTAAAGATAATGAGTACAATACGTTATTAGCTGGATTGCTAGCAGGAACAACGTATAGACATTACAATAACAATACGAGAGCATTAGATGTTATGTGGAAAATGTTACAGGTACATTTTACAATAATATTATTTATATATACTCCAAATATAATAATTATTTAGTTTAATATACACATATTTATTTATTACATAAATTACTATCTCAGATTTAAATCCAAAAGTAATATAAAAGTTATTTTAAGTTGACATAAAAAGGGAGTAAATAAAAATTTCAAAACAATTATATATAATATATTGTTATATTTAAATGTATAAAGGTTCAATTATTTTTGTAATTTATATATTTCAGGTATCATATACCTTCGGTATAGACTCAGGCTACTGTCCTCGAATTCCAGGTTTTGTAGAATTCCTATTTAGTTTAAGTACGGCTATAATATATCATATTGGGGCAATAGAACCGAATAATTTGACAACAAGTTATTGGAAATTTCAGCACAGTTTCCTGGGCGGAAGGTAAGTAAATTACAACTCCTTCAACTTGTTTTCTAATAAAGCATCTTGTTTGGAATTATTAACAAGGAATGCATTCTTGATTTTTTACCTATTTATTAAGTCTCGACGTTGTTGCATCTCGTCTAATTCAAGTGGTTTTTATTTTAATTATATCAAAATAGTCTACAAAAAATTGTAAGACTAAACATTTTTTCAAATTGTGAACCAATTAGCCATAATAATTAAAAAAAAATTACTTGCGTAAACGTGGAGTTCTAATTGTAAATAATTAGGCACCATTTGTACAACTTTTAATGTAAGAAAGCATAAAATGTGCCGAAACGGGAATAAATAAACAATTTAAAAACAAAACTGCATTCAAAGGAATAATTCAAAATGAAAATATAGCTCATTTTCCTAGATTTACTTCAATGCCCCGAGCACATCTAGATGTTTGGGGATTAAACACAACAAAAAGATTTGAACAAGTATTGAAAAATACTGGAACTCTACCTGTAATCAGTTACTTATTTTAAAATATATTCATAAATAAATCTGTAAAATAAAAATTGTAGAAGGTTCTGAATCGCAATTAGCCGTACGTACTGTACGAAGAACTTACAAATTAAGTAGTGTGTCTGTAACAATTTGTGTTCAATAAATAAATACTAATTAAGATAACTGTAGAAAAACTACATTTTCACAAATTATATTATAGTTTTATTTATTTATTTATTCATAGTACAAAAGAATCGAAATTGTATTTAATTAAAAGACAATAATTGTGAAATAATCGAACTAAAATGGGTCAATGCAATAATGGATTCATTGTAACATGTTGCCAAGGCAGGACACCAATAGCACATCTGCTAAAATCGACTCCTAGATAAAAAAAAAAAACATTATTTAAATGAAATAAAATAAACCAAAAAATGAATACCAGTAATTTTTCTAAAACGTTTTACAGTATTCGATTTTTCCTCAATATCTTCATTTAATTTTGGTTTTTTTGCTTGTGGTTCCCCGACTTCCACTGTTGCATCAGTAATATCGTCTGTTGTAAATATTTTTTCTGATGCTTCAACAATAGGATTATTTATCATGTATACATTTATTAGATCTAAAATTTGTTTTTTATTCTCTTTTATTTTTAGAGTTTCATTTAAACTAAGCAACCTAAAAATTAACATAATATAATTTAACAATTAATTCACAGTTTAATATAACTTACTGAGCAACAAAAATAGTTGTATACTCATTTGGATTTTCAAGTACGGAAGTTTGAAATTTGGAACAATCTGTTAAAATGTCTGGAATTTTCGCCAATAAGTTTAAGCTTAAATATTCTTTCATATTTGAGTGATTTTGATTACAAAGGTCTTTTAAATAGCTATTAAAACTATTTGATTGAATATCGACATTTTCCTAAATATATAAATAGATGTTTAAATGAGTTTTATTAGTGAACTAGAAATAAATCGTACATCTTTATCCATGTTTTTAAAAATGTCCTGCGCAATTACGCATTTAGACAACCCTTTCCCAATTTCCAAAAGCCATACAGCTGCCATTTGTTTGCGTTCATGGGTTTCATCGTCTATTGTTAGAAAATTTAACAAGTTTTCTATTAAATTTCCTAAATATCCTGTAGTGTGTATATCTGTGAGTAAAAACTCCCATAAACGTAAAAAGTTTAGGGGCATTTTATTTTTTGATACACCTATTAATATAAATACGATTATCCGAATTGCGAAAAAATTTAAAATAAATAGACGAAACCTTTGCAAATTGTTCCACTATCTTCAAAACTTCCCAAGAAAACGTCATCTTCTAGCAAAAGCTCTACAATTGCATTGCCTTTTAATTGAATATCATCATATTCTTTTAATGTGGCTTTAATATTATCCCACAAAATATGCAAAACAGTTTTTATTTTAGTATATTCATTTATAGTCTGAACATTTCTCATAGATTTCAATTCAATTATCAACGCATTCTTTGCATCTTCATCCACAATATTTCGTATATTATTAAAATCCCAATGTGGATGAGTTAAAAGATTAATATAGCAATAATTAGACACAAGAGGTGCAAGATCTTGTTTTAATGATGCATATCGCTCCTTTTGCGATTCAGTTGTATCGTAAAAATCTTTTAAGTGTTCAGAAACTGGTATCCAGTATTCGCGATTTAGCCACCCTAAACAAAAATCTAATGCGCGGAATAAAATGTCTAACGATGTTAAGTTTTGCCCATGCGCTGTGTCGTGTCGTAAAATTATTAACCAATCAGGTAATTTCATTTTACGTGCGACTTGGTAAAATGTGGTTTGATGTTTGTCGAAGGCAGAGCAAATGTTTAAAAACCTATAAAAAAAAATCATTGTAACATTTGTAAGCACTGCTTATAGTGGTGGTCCGTTCTGTTTTCATGCGTTAGCAACATTGGGATAATGAACACAAAATAATCAGATGCCCAGATTCAGTTAGTTCCATAAGAATGTAACATATAAGAATATAAATTCTAGTGATGGGGTACTCGAGTACAAAGAATCGATATGTACCCGATTCTTGAAAGTAGTCGCTGTACTCGAGTACCAAGAATCGATATGTACCCGATTCTTGAAAGTAGTCGCTGTACCCGAATACAAAGAATCGATACGTACTCGATTCTTGAAGTAGTCGCTGTACTCGAGTACACGCTCCTGAGTATCGATACATTTTGTACTAGTCAACTAGTACGATCGATATGTACTCGATTCTTGAAAGTAGTCGCTGTACCCGAGTAAAAAGAATCGATATGTACTCGATTCTTGAATGTAGTCGCTGTACCCAAGTACAAAGAATCGATATGTACTCGATTCTTGAAAGTAATCGCTGTACCCGAGTACAAAGAATCAATATGTACTGGGTTCTTGAAAGTAGTCGCTGTACCCGAGTACAAAGAATCGATATGTACTCGATTCTTGAAAGTAGTCGCTGTACTCGAGTACACGCTCCTGAGTATCAATACATTTTGTACTAGTCAACTAGTACGATCGATATGTACTCGATTCTTGAAAGTAGTCGCTGTACTCGAGTACAAAGAATCGATATGTGCCCGATTCTTAAAAGTAGTCGCTGTACCCGAGTACAAAGAATCGATATCTACTCAATTCTTGAAAGTAGTCGCTGTACTCGAGTACAAAGAATCAATATGTACTGGATTCTTGAAATTAGTCGCTGTACCCGAGTACAAAGAATCGATATGTACTCGATTTATTGAAAGTAGTCGCTGTACTCGAGTACACGTTCTTGAGAATCGATACATTTTGTACTAGTCAACTAGTACAATCGAAATGTACTCGATTCTTGAAAGTAGTCGCTGTACTCTCGAGTACAAAGAATCGGTATGTACTCGATTCTTGAAAGCAGTCGCTGTACTCTCGAGTACAAAGAATCGATATTTAGTAGATTCTTGAAGTAGTCGCTGTACTCGAGTACACGCTATTGAGAATCAATACATTTTGTACTAGTCAACTAGTACGATGCCAGCTGAATCGGATGAGCACGGCGAAACGCGTACTCACCTAATCCACCGTATGGATGTACTCGTACCCGTATTAGTTGAGTATTCGAATACATTTTGTACTCGGTTAAGAATCGATACTCGGTATCGGAATCGGTACTCTGTGTCTCTATCGTGTATCTGTGTTCATCCGAGTACTCATGTAATCGAATACTTTTAAGAATCGAATACTTATCCGAGTACATGAGATAAGTATTCGATTCTAGAAAGTACTCGAATACCGAGTATTCGATTCTTCCCATCACTAATAAATTCTTTTATGAAATAAACTTAAGAGGAATCCCGTGAAAACAAAATTCCACCACAGAAATTATAATTTCTAGTTTATAAGTGAAAAGTTACCGCATCACTGATGTACTTAGTAGAAGTTTCAAGGCGTAATCTTCGTAATTGTTTCGATCAATAAGTAAAGCTTCTAAAATCATGAAAGTCCCCTCGACACCGCACGGTAACATCGGAGTACGAGCTTTCCAAATATTTATTATATCTAAAGCTTCACGCTTAGTGATTGCATTACTATTTGATCCGTAGATTTTATCGTAAACAAATCGCCATTCCGCACTAAATAATAAAAAATATAATATATATTTTATATATTCTTTATTATTATCTTTAGTATATTTACCTGCAAAACCATGGGACTAAAGCTTTTCCATCGTGTTTTTGAGATAAAGCCATTTTAAATCACAATGTTTAGATTATTTTGAAAATAAACATAACCTAACATTTAGCACATGTAAACCTACTGTGAGATTAGTGATTTAAAAAAGATGGCGGTGCAGTGATGACACACTTGGCAATAACAACCCAGTGTTTCACACATTGCAAAGATAATTTCCCCAAGACAATAGTCTTTTTTATGCACCCCATTAGCTCAAAAAATTAATTGTAGTCACTTTTAAATATTTCCTTTTTATTATTTAGTGCACATTATAAAATATTACCCTTTTGGTAACACTGGCTAGTTGGCTATACTGGTTTTTAGCTCGCCTAAATACAAAAGAGCTAATATGTCTGTAGCAAACTCGGATCAAAAATTTTCCTTAACAAAAATTGTTTGTCTCGTCGCCCTGAATCCAAATTTTTTAAATATATAACTTATATACTTGGATGTTAGTCGTCGTTCGTAAGACAAAAATTGGTTCCCTCTATTCCTCTAAAGGTACCAGAGCGATTTACACCAAATTTGGTACACATATTATTTGGCATCCCATTTGAATCCACTCGCAGTTTAAATCCAATCGCTCGTATACTTCCCGAGTTATAGGGCCCCAAAATTTGAAGCCCCCCTTAATACTGCCCTTATAAAAATAATTTAAACACCTAATTTTTTTTCAAAAAATTCTAAGATATTTTATATCTACAAGATTTTATCATATTGATAACCCAATGCCCATAAAAAAAAAATTAAATTATAAAATATGTAATTTTTTTTTCAAATGCCATAATAAATAAAAACAACTATTTTTTAATTTAAAAAGCGTGAATTATATTAGAAGTATAGTATATAGATTTCGATGTAGGTGATATCACGCAAAGTGGAATCATCTTTTTACGTTTTGGTCGAATGCGTCGCCTCAAACAGCTGCAGAAAAAACACAGCGCCGGTTCTACCAATTTTACACATACCTAATTGATAAATAATTATTTGTTCACTTCTTATCCATAAATGCTTCTAATTCTGTAATGTTTTTAAAACAAGGATAATTATTATTATTATGAAAGGATGAATTAAAACTTGTTAATTTTGCGCAATCAGGAAAGCAGGTATGAAATGTAGCTAATTAAATTATTATAAATGGTAGGTGATATTTAACGAGTACAATGCTCATTGCGACACTATAGAGTTGACACTGTTTTAACAAAGAAATAGATTTTTATCTTAGATAAATGAATTTTCATCACTTATTCACGTAATATATACATATATATATATATATATATATATATATATATATATATATATATATATATATATATATATATATAATGGGACATATCGCCTTTGTACTCTAAGGATATCATATTCAACATTATTATTCAGAACATATCATCTTTGTACTCTACGAAACAAATACATAATTCATATTTCAAATTATTAAAATAGTAATTTTGTAAAATATATATATATATATATATATATATATATATATATATATATATATATATATATATATATATATATATATATTAATTACTTATACCACACGTTACAGATCTTTAAAATGTGTAATATTAATTAAATAAATATCAAAGTTAATCTTTTAGTCCCTAAAACGAATAATGCAAGTTTCCAAAATCGTTCGTGTTGTTCATATTTATATTTTTAGATTTACATAAATGTTTTCTTTTACTTAGAATTAGTTACGTCATTGTCAATATATTTCTTTGTATCGAAAATAGAAAAAATGTCGAATAGTTTTTTGTACGTATAGGTAAAAATGTTAAATACATGACTCAGGGCTCAGGTAATAAAATGCAAAATTGATAAATTATACAAGTTTTTCACATTTTCACATAGATGTTCGGAATATACGGTTTTTAACAATAAATAAACAGATTAATTTTACATTAATGTTATTTAAAGTTAGATTAAGTGCAGATATAAATAACTCTGAGATGTCGCTGAGCTGTTACATACGCATGTAAAGTCGCTGCGACATCTCAGGTACATTACAATAATAAAAATGTCCCAAGAAAGTCTAGTGTAGGCCACTGCAGATATTTCATTTATAGTACAACAAAAAATAATACATATGTTCATACGCTTTGATTTTTATAAATGAATAACATAAATATATATTACACAAAACATGATTTATATCTTAAATATTACAGCATTTCCTTGACTATTCTAAACAAAGAAAAAACCAAGGAAACAAAATTCAATTGTTGAAACAAATCTTCACAAACAAAAACGGACACATAGTCATTATACTTCAATAACAATCATGATTTGTGTTTAATAATGACGTATTATATACGGTTCGCTCGAAGGCATGGGCCCAAGGTTTCGTACCAGACCCCCCCCCCATTATTAAGACGCCTCTGTAAAGCAGACATCCCGCGAAACAACATATTTACAACATAAAACAATTTGCAATTTGCGTAAAACAATCATTTCTAAACAATTTGCAAATACAACAACAATGAAATACGTTGCGATTTGTTTTGTGTTAGTTTCGGTGGTAAATTCGGTATTCGGTAGTGCTCTGCCTGCCCTTGGCTTGCAAAGCAGTTTATACCAACTTCCGGGTATTGGATCTAGGCCCTTGTACGTCCGAAATCTGCATGGAGTTGATGGATTTCAAAGCGACTTGTATGAGGTGTTCATGGAACCTTATGGATACGTAAGTAAACAAATCCGATGGTTTTATACAAAATTAGAACAATAATACCTTCAGTTCGCTGTACAATTTTTTATAATTAATATTCAAATAAAGCAAACATTGAATTTTGATGAGAAAAATAATGGCAATTGTTATTGATTGATTGCAACAATAGCCGATGTTTAAATGTGATCGCTCAAGTTGCATATTTTAAATGATAATAAAGGATTTATTATATTTAGTAATTTTTTCTGCCCATTGGGTGAAAATGCGAATAAACGTTATAGAAAGCAATTGCTTTATTTTTTGTATCATTTACTGAAAAATCACTATTGAAAAATAACATGTTACATTTACGTTTCCCAATTACCCCATGTTACTTATTCAATATCTAGGAAACGGCATTAGTTAGAGAAAACTTGAATAATATAAAAGTTGAAGATATTGAAATTTCTAGAAACTTTTGTAGAAAATGTTTTTTTCAAAAAACGTAGCAATTACTAAAAAATCGCTTCTGAAAATGGGTATTATATTTTGTTTCATTGCCAGACACACAGACAGACAGATAAACCAACAAATAGATACACAGACAGATACACGACAGACACATAGACAGACAGACACACAGATAGGCAGACACACAAACAGACCCACAGACAGACAAACACACAAACATACACAAAATTGTTTTTAATCAATAATAAGAAAAGTCCCGTTTCATAAAATTATTGTTATATATTTCACTATTTCAAATTCGTAGGGTGAATTTAAAATAAAATAAAGCAATATAATTAATACAGATAATGAAAGGACATGAAAGTCGAGTGAAGGCCACTCCAGTTTATTTTTATATACCATTTGGATACATATTGATATTGATCCATAGCAATCATAGGTTTAATTTAGAACAAGAAGATTTTTGAATATTATTATTGTTATTTTGATGAAATTCAACTCAATTTTTATATCAATGGAACCGGAAGTACTTAAATAATTTGAAATTTATCAACGTATATCTTAATCTTATGCAATAAAATTCATATATATTTGGACAGTTAGTTTGTTTTTCTTTCCAAATAATGACTTTGAATAACCACGGTTCCGGAAAAATTGTACCTATATTATTTTTAAATGTATTTTTCTCTTTTGTATGTATATATCTTCGCAAACAAGAAAATCTAGCAATTATATATATATATTTGTAATAAATAATAATCTATTATTTTCAAAAATGAATACTAGACAAGTATATCTATTCTATTAAAATTTTAATAATAAGATTTTCTAATTCACAATTCTTATTTCCGGTTGCACATCATATAATGATAAAATGATAGATCTTTTTATTTAACTTTCCAACACATATATGTATGTAATCTATTAATTGTATATAAGAAAAGGTAACAAAACAATGATATGCAAAATCCAACCTCAATACTACATTTTAAATGAACAGGCAGTGATATAGAAAATTGTTGACTGTCATTTTGCACAACTTTCCACCATCTAATAACATGTGAAAATCAGAATTTAAGTACACAAATTGTATATATTATATTTTAATTGTAGTATGCTGACATGACTAACAATTTCGTGATTGGTTATTTTCGAAAAATCAAGTACTATTAAAATTACGTCAGGCGAAGGACAGTTGTAAAAAAAATTATTGCCGTATAATTGTTTTTAGTTTAACGTACGATTTGTAACATCTTTCCGAAACAGGAAGTGCGTACAACTATCAATTTGTCTTACAACAGGAATATTTATTCATTACCAAATATCATAAATGGTTTTTATATTTTTAAGCTCGCATCTTTACAGAATTATTTTATTTTATTTACTATTTCTCAAAAAGTTATTTCAAAAATCAGATTTGATTCAGGTTTTCCTTTTAGACTTTGTCCACAAAAGTAAAAATGTTGTACATGTTTTATTATTCGATTGAAATTTAACTTTTAAGATAATAAAACGAATAACGTTTTAAATAAATACAATATGTTTGTTTAAGTTGTATATGTTGTCTGAATGGGTGAGCCTGGCGTAATCCAGGATAGTCCTATGAGGAAGCGAGCTTAGATATGATTGAAATTGTATACCTAAAATTTTAAATTAAAAATAACAATTTAATTTATAATTATTATACTCATCGTAATTTAAGTTTCTTAACTATAATTATATATTTATTGACACCAATAATTATCATAAATTATATCTTCATAAAATGACTAATTTGTTGACCGATTTTGAACAAGTCGTAATATGTATAAAATTTTGAATGTGTGCAAATCAAATATTGGTTTTTTAAAACTATAAATATTAATACATACGAAATTTAAGATTAAATGCTTAAAAAAAACTTGTTCAACTTTTATTTCTATTAATATCGATCAGTCAATATATCTATGCGGATGTAATAATTATAAATTAGTGAAAGAGTTGAACTAATTCCCAATTACATTCAAAATTGATTGACATTAATTTAAATTAGTAAAGCATTTGCAACCTTGATCTTTGTGCATTACTAAAGTTTTTACTACTTGATAATTGTATTTTAATATACAATTTCTTTTTTTAATTCTTTTGTATAATCAATAGTTTTTTTTTAACCCGGACCATAATAGATTTTTGATTCCCTTCTAAATGTTGAAAGTTTTTATTAATCAACTATTCCAAGAACATAAAATAAATAGAATAATATACGCAACAAATAATTAAATGATACATTTACAATGATTTGATTAAATATTCGCACAATTGGAAGAGAATCTTTTTCTTGTCCTTTATTTAGTATCTCGAAAAATACTTTTAGGAGCTTCGACCAATGGCTGCAGTAGCCGTTCTTGTAGGAACCGACGCGGAAGATTCCGCCCAGGTTAAAGGAGAATTAGTCTTCATCCAACATCACCCTCCAGCCGGCCCTATCCTAATCAGTGGCAACATAACTGGATTAACAGAAGGAAAACATGGAATACATATCCATGAAACTGGAGACTTGCGAAATGGATGTGAAAATATTGGCGAACATTTCAATCCTTACCATGTAATATTCTGAAAAACAATTTTTTTTTGGATTTAGATTGTTTGTTAACTTTCTTTTTTGTAAATGATAGCTCCAACATGGAGGCCCACACGATCCTCTACGACATGTTGGTGATATTGGTAATGTAGAAGCGGATTCTAGTGGTTTTGCCAACGTAACCATCAGAGATGGTCTGCTCTCTCTTGCTGGTGGACCCAGAGGAATTGTCGGCAGGGCAATTGCAGTTACCGTGAATGAGGATGATCTAGGAAGAAAAGGTTCAGCAGACAGCGTTACCAATGGCTCCACAGGAAAGATTGCTGCTTGTGGTATCATTGCTTATATTCATTAAAAGACATTTTGTTATTTGTACAGATTTATATAAAAAAAACTTACATTTTTTTAATTTGATGTATTTTATATTTTACTAATAAAATTTAATTTTAATATCACATTTTGAATTTATTTCACAATTTTAAGGACTATGTCGAAGTTATACGCACAGTTTTTAGCTCGCCGTACGAAGTACCGAAGAAGCTAAAGCATTCGGTCGTGTGTCTGTGATCAAAATACTTTTTTAACAAAAAATGTTTGCCTCGTCGCCCTGAATCCAAATATTCGGAGTGGCCTACACTCAACTTTTACGCAGTTTTCACTAGATATAGATATATGTATATATAACCAAAACCAGCTATCAAACTAACCAATACTCTACAGAAATATCCTGAAATGTCATTCATCTAATTAAGTATATTTTGTTTTCCTGTCAAAATAGCAGATGATCCGATTTTATAAGCTACATGCGAATCCATGGCAACGTAAACAACATATTTATAATGTTTCGTAGCATTTTTCTCGCAACTGGTACATTTTTTGAAGAAATGTTTCAAACAAAAGTTGTACGAAATATTAATCTCTTTCATTATGAACATAACTATATTTGCCGTAAGTGTGTAGCCGTTCTAATGATATTGGAGATAGAACAAAAAATGTATAGAGTAAACATGCACTTCAGGTTTGAATATTCTTTTCAAAAATAGAAGGTGCACATCTAGGGCATATATACAAGTCTTAAGTTTGAAGTTTCATAATTTTTCGTTCGACAGTTTTGGCTCTAGAGCGTTAACAGACACACACAGATGTCATTCCGAAAATAGTCACATTTGATTCAGGGAAGCTCAAAACAATTATATCCTTTTTCATGATTACAATTACTCTGTAAAAGAAAGTAAAAACAAATTGAATAAACTTTTCATGTTTGTTTGTGTTATTATAATGTTAAAACAACGAAATATCTTATAATTAAATTAAATACAACAACAAAATTACATCTACAAATAGAATTTGAACCCAGAATATTTATATTTGCGAGATATTTTACAATTTTGCTCTTCCAATTGAGTAATTAAAAGCGTAAAATGTCTAAATCTGGAAAAGTTAATATTTAAAATAAAACGGATTCGTTTCTACAATTAGTTTGAAGGTTTAAAACCTGAAATATTAGATAAAGGTTGGAATAAAAATATAAACTAATCGCCATATCTTATATTTATATACTGCTAAAGTTAAAACATCATCAAAATACATAATGCATCATTTTTATCAGGTACTATGATGCTTCATCACTGAAAGAATTTTATTTTAATTGAAAATCATAATCATAATTTATGTATAATCTGAATAAACTGTAAATATACATATAAATCTATAAAAAAAAATTGTATAATTATTATTTAAGTTGATTGGCTAGCATAAATCTATCAAATCCTTTTCCACGCCAAACTGTCATACGCTTCAAGTCTTCATAGTTCTTAAACTGTCCGTTAAGATTCCTAGAACCAAAAAAAAAAAAAAAATTAGATTCATTGTAAATATAGTAACAATTAAATTCTTACCGATATGTACAAATTTGCAATGCCGTTTTAACTCCTATAGTCGGCAAAACCTGTATTTCCTTTTGTGTTCCTCGATTCAATAATCGCAGAATCTGATCTCGATGTTTTCGTATTGCATTTCGCGGAGATTTGGCAAAATCTAATATTGGACTTGCTAGTTTTCCTTGAGTCATTTCATATTTCCGTGGGGCTGGAGTTGGCCTAGTCGGTGGAGTTTTACTGCAAAAAAAAAAACGTTTTAAATTAAAAATCAGTGGTATAAAAATCCGCTTCCACCAAATTGATTACACGGCGAGCTGAAGACCTTATACTTACTTCTTTCTAACTCTTGGTGTAGGAGCAGGGGTAGCCGGAAACTGTAACTGCAGTCGTGTACTTCTTCTCCTTGGTGCACAATTGTTCTGAGTTGCAAGAAACTGATTGACTATTGTCTTTGGTTTGGATTTGTTTATCGTGCTGAGTCTCGGTGCCGGCGTTGGAGCGTTCATGCTTAATCGTTGCATCGAAAGTCGGACACTTCGTCTTGGATTTACTTTTTTTGGTGATTTTATGGTCAAGTTTTTTTCAATTCCTTTCGCGGGCCTGCCTATAGGAACCTTAAATACAACCTCGGGTTGTTTAAACGGAGATTGCTCTAACTCAGAAGCCATTGGACTCGAAGAATCAAAATCCTAATATGCAAAAACGAAATAATTAAAGACTTAAGGCGGAAGTTCTGGTGAAAATAGTATAAATATTTTACTAACCAGTTTTTTTGATACTGGACTAATATGGACTACACTTTGGTTGTAACTAACATTTTTGACGACAGTTAACTGAGATAACTCTTGTCGAATGATTTGAGTAACTCTGTCCTCAACTGAATCCCACGGTACAAGTCTAAAAACAATAATTACATGTGTATAACTAAATTGTTTTTAGTTATATTGCAACTAGAGATGTAAATTATATATATATATAATTTATTTTCTTACAAAGGTGGGGTATTTTCATTGTTATTCTTTGGTGCTGGCGCTGGGGTAAAATGGTTTTGGAACATGGTGCTCATCTGTTCAAGTACAGTCGTTTGCAAAGCTTCCGTGCATTTGCGTACTAATGGACTAAAATTAAACGCTGGTTGTGTGTTAGATAACATAGTTGAAGTAGAGACAGATAGAGAATCCATTGTAGTGTATGTTGGGCTATAATAAAAAAAAAAAAAAAAAAAATTATAATAAAATTATTATAACATGAAATTTGCAAAAATATAAATATTTTTTGCACTCTTTATACGAATGAAACGTTTCCTCGTATATTTTCCTCACCAAAACGCGATTTTAATGCGCCACTTGGATTTGTTTTTTACGAAAATTCGGAGCAAAATTGGGAATGTTCTCTTTCGAGAACAAAAGTAGTATAAATAGGGGAGTTAATATGCAAAAAGTCAAATGATCGATCATTAGAGCACAAAAGTGATATTATATAGCATAATTTTGCAATTTTCTACCATATTTTTAATATGAATTATTGATTAAATATTTGATCCGTAGAGCACAGTCGTGAAGAATTTTACAAAATTACTATTTTAATAATTTGAAATATGTATTATGTATTTGTTTCGTAGAGTACAAAGATGATATGTTCTGAATAATTATGTTGAATATTATACCCTTAGAGTACAAAGGCGATATGTCCCATTATATATATATATATATATATATATATATATATATATATATAAGATTTTTAGATTATTTTACAAATTAATATGACCTTTTTCCTTTTTATTTATTGTTTAAAAGTTCCGAACAAAAATTGATTATAAGTTTTCTATTTCTTAGATAATATCCTATTCCGAGCTAATCCGTAGTTCTATAAGGCCATTTTATAAATATTTAAATACTTATAGTTTCTAAATGTTTATATTTTGCAACAAAATTTGTAGATAAATCACACAAAAATTCATAAAAAAAACAGAAACATTCATTATATGTTTTCTATTTCTTAAATAATTATATTCCGAGCTAATCCGTAGTTCTGTAAGGCCATTTTATAAATATTTAAATGCTTATAGTTTTAAAATGTTTATATTTTGCAACAAAATTTGTAGATAAATCACACAAAAATGCACAAAAAAATCAGAAAAATTAATTAAATGTTTTCTATTTCTTAGATAATTATATTCTTTTATAATATCCTACTCCGAGCTAATCCGTAGTTCTATAAGGCCTGTTTATAAATATTTAAATGCTTATAGTTTCAAAATGTTTATATTTTGCAACAAAATTTGTAGATAAATCACACAAAAAATCAGAAAAATTAATTAAATGTCTTCTATTTCTTAGATAATTATATGCTTTTATAATATCCTACTCCGAGCTAATCCGTAGTTCTATAAGGCCGGTTTATAAATATTTAAATGCTTATAGTATCTAAATGTATATATTTTGCAACAAAATTCGTAGATAAATCACACAATGTAGTTGATTAATTAAAGTCAATAATAAAATTATTCTTAAATGAATAACACAAATCTATAGATTTATAATTCGATAAGATCGCAGATTTTAATGGCCAAGAAATGAAAGCTAACTTGCCTATCTGTAGTATAATTAATATTCCCAGGCCGTTTGACTTGCGAAGCAGAAAATAAAGCTGGCATTTTTCGTTTTTTCTTAACAGTTGTTGGAGGAATTATCCCAAGAACTCCCGGATTGTACTTATCATACTCAGCCACAATATTCTCCAATTGCGGTTTGCTGCGAACTGCTTTCGCTTCGACAGCAAACCGCAGTGTCGCTAGCGTCTCTGATATATCACCCTCACTTGGACTCACACATGCCAGCAACGATACATATTTGTCGGACTTAAGCGAATCGCGTAATATCGTCGTTAACGTACTATCCCTATAAGGAATAACGCAGTTGTGTTTGTCGGAAAGCGCACTTATTACTCGTCCAATCGCTAATAAACCCCTAGAAAATATTTCACCAAAACTTAACGCTAAGCGATGCTTAAATTAGTTTTATTTACTATTTTATAGCTAATATAAATAATATAGTTTTAATTCAACGTACACGAAAATTCCATATTCGATATAAATCTCACCTATTGATAGTAACCCCCTCTTTAAACGCCCGCCCCTGATTCCCGGTTCTCCGTACCCCTTCTGATCCGGCCAAATCAACTAAATGCAATTTCGATATATGATTCGTGCTGATCTGTTTGTAGTAAACTGTAAAAACAGCATGTGATCGCGAACTAGATGCGTTTAAAGTCGTATGGCCTACATGCCGGTTTCTGCCACCTAGTAGCAAAAATTTGCGGGCATCTTCACTGTTTTCGATCGATTCACATATGATGCCTTGCACCTTAAAACCATTTACACTCAATGCAGCTTTATTTGAACTGAGTAAATCAAAGACTTTTTCGTTGTAAATTTCAATAAACGATACAGATATTTGAATATTGGAATCTGAAGCGGAAATGTCAAGGAAATCGTCTAAGACTCGCGGTATTAAACCAGCGTCGGTGTGAAGATATTTCTAGAAGAATCCTGAGATTAGGGGGGTTTTCGGGCATAAATACAATATATTGGATTGGGAGACTTATAAAGCATTTAAAAAGACTTGCGAATTAGAGACAATGAAATTGGTTATTTAAAAATAACAAGCTTAGGTACAACGCACCTATGCGTTAAGTTCGCCTTAAGTAATATATGCAATACAAAATGCATGTTTTCAAATTCAAAATTATAGTTTATAATAATTTTTTGCGGCCTTTGGGTTATCAATATGAAAAAATCTTGTAGATATAAAATATCTTAGAATTTTTTGTAGAAAATTTGGGTATTTTAATTATTTTCCTAAGAGCAGTATTAAGGGGGGCTTCAAAAAACTCTTAATAAGTGAACTATAAATATTTGTGGGCGGAGCTTGGTAGGCGGAGCCTAAATAGAGCGGTAGACATTTTGTGATACTTGAGGCAAGACAAAAACAATAGACAAAAATAGGAGACGTTTGAAATAAAAGATGTTCACCTCTGAATCAGTGCCCATCGTATAAGTTTTTCCAGTTCCAGTTTGGCCGTAAGCTAAAATAGTACAATTATGTCCACCTAATACATGGGACACCAAAGGCTTTATAATAGTGTTATACACTTCACATTGGTGTACATTATTAGAGAAAATATGGTCAAATGCAAAGACATTTCGCCTGTCTTGCACTACCAAAACCTATATTAAAAGTATATTGTATTTTCATTTAACACAAATAAATAATAAAACTAACCGGCGGATCTTCGTGCATATATTTCATAACATCAGTGTCTTCATGAGGCATCAATGGGCGAACTCTGACCGCTACATTTACGGCAATACCGCTTGCCATTGCACAAATTAAACTCAAATAAAAAGTTATATAATAGTTTTATTAATACAAATAGAAATAGATTTATACATTAATACATTAGTTATAAATTATAAATAAATCTAATCACACACTTTATTTAATAAAATTACACTACACATAATACAACAAACACGTCAAAACATGTTCAAATTCAAATCAACGGTCATAACACATACGTTTTATTAACATAGTAAATATACATTAAAAGTACCATAATTTTACCATTTTATACCTAATAAACAATTAAAATTTATTAAAATAGTATTATTTAATACAAAAATTGCATAAAAATAAACTTATAAATGGTTAAATATATAATACCGATATAATAATATTCAAACGAACGCACATCCGGTAAAATAAAGTACTAAAATGTAGTAATCCGTTGGTAAAAGAGGGCAATACAGCTCGGTAAGGTCTAACACTGCAAACACCATAGGCGTTACCAAAATTTAGGAACCCAGTGAAATTGCCGTAAAAATATATAAGGCATTTCATCTAAACTCTCTTAATAGAACATATTTATTAACTATATCAATATGTTTTGATAATAAATTAGAAAATGTATACTAAGTTACCAAAATTTAAAACGGCAAGTCCTTACTGTATTGCCGCCACTGTTCAGAGCTGAATATAAACTGATTTAATTGCCAGTGGCGGTACTAAGAATTAAATGTGTAGGGGCACAATATTTTAAATGTGGATCATGGCTTAAAAATTATTATTGTCAACCAATATATATATATATATATATATATATATATATATATATATATATATATATATATATATATATATATATATATATATATATATATATATATATATTCAAAGGCTATTTTTCAATAAATGGTACATTTTACGAAAAGAGTTTTCCAACAAAAATTGTTTGAAATATAAATATTTTCAATTTTAAAAAGAATAACTTTTTCTCTAACTAATGCCGTTTCTGAGATATTGTAAATAAAGCAGGAGAAAAATGTTACTTCCGGTTATGGAATTCTTTTCAAAAATAGGTGCACATCTGTACCATATACCAGTCTTAAATTTTATAATTTCGCTATCTAAAATTTTGATTAGCGTTCACAGTCTCACACACACACACACAGATGTCAATTATATATATTTTTATATCTATAATATTTTAAAGATTGTGAACCCAAAAGCCATAAAAAATATTTGAATATATAAAAAATAAATTTGATATTTAAAAGCTCTTAAGGATTGTTCACAGCGAAACAATTAGTAATTAAGCTTAGAAAATTACAAATAATAATCTAGTTTGTATTATGACAAGCAATGTTAGCATTCCAAGCAACACAATTAATGATAAATGTTGTTGCTGGGAACGTTAACCTTGTATGTCATACAACACACTGGAATTATTACTTATAATTTCTAAGCTTAATTACTATTTTTTTAGCTGTGAACAATCCTTTATAAGATTATTAAGGAGGCGAACTAAATAGTAATTACGATTAGAAAATTACAAATAATAATCTAGTTTGTAATATAACAAGCAATACTAGCGTTCAAAGGAACAAAATGAACACAATTATTTATAAATTTTGTTGCTGTGAACGTTGACATTGTATGCAATATAACAAAGTGGATGGTTTGATACATATCTAGTATATATCTGAGCTTTGTTATCTAAATGTGATGTATCAAATACGTAACATATACATGTTCATTAGCCCCTCCCCTAGTTCAGTAAGCATCAGAGGGAGTGGGAGACCGCAGTGTCCCGCAGTTCCGGTTGCGGAGACACTGATAATTTATATAACTAGCTAAAGGATTGTTCACAGCGAAGCAATTAGTGATTAAGCTTAGAAAATTACAAATAACAATCTAGTTTATGGCAAGTAATGTTAACATTCCAAGCAACACAATTTATGAAAAATTTTGTTGCTGTGAACGTTAACCTTGTATGTCATACAACAAACTGGAATGATTACTTTTAATTTCTAAGTTTAATTACGAATTCTTTAGCTGTGAAGACAATCCTTTATAGAAGTTTATAATTTCACCGGTAGGGTTCGTTTGGCCAGCTGCAAATGGCATAAAACGTAACTGTGTCGCCGCTACTGTGCGTAAACCAGCGAGAGAGGACAAAGGAAAATGAAAAGCGAATGAAAACATTTACCGACTGAGGTACGAAGGTGACAAATGCAACAGGTAGTTGAACTTTGCCACGTGTTCTAAATAAATAATACAAACAAAACATGCGAAAGAAAAAAAACGATGTTAATCGGAAATAAACAAATGTTAAATGACACATCGAAAATGAGTACGCCAGTATTCCTGCACGATATGTGCAGGGTGTGTATGTTGACTAGTGACTACCTCAAGGATGTTGTGAGTTACACTTTGACGCCCAAAATAATCAACATGTTGAACTCGATTGCTGGGATTAACGTAAGTCGACCCAAACAACTCGAATCCAACGATCCATTTCCTTAAATAACCCGATAGCTTTTCGTGTTATGGGTACCTGTTGCGCTTTTCGTATTCACTCATTTCGCATCTTATTAATCATTGTTATACACGGTCTGCTTGTTGGGAAGTTTGCTAGGCATCTGTTGCATCCTCACCTGTTGAACGCTACATTGAATGGGGCGCTGCCACCATCGCTAATGTAACACATTTGCATTGAATTACGGCGTTGCTCATGTATTTCTCAATAGCGTTTTGTCATTGTTTTTGCCAGTTTCTTTTGAAAATTAAACTAATTTTAAGAAAAGTTTCAACTTTAACAGGTTAATTGCCATGGAGGTCATACATGACCGCTATTTTATCCTGTCATGGCGATACATGCAACATGCATATATTTTTAACCCAAAGAATTTTCTTTGTTATTCGACATGGCAATCAAATTGGCAAAACATTTTCGAATTGGCTTAGAGTTAATTCATTGTTGTTTAAATTAAAAATAAAATGCATTCATAAATACATTTTGAATACACGGGTTATGTACTGTTATTTTTCCTTCCTTATACAAATGTATACAGAGTGGAGAATTAAAATCGAGTACATAGGAATTTTCATGCTATTTTTAATAAATGCACACATTATCTCCTGTGTAAATACAAAACTTGTTAAGAATTTTAAACTGCGTCGATTAAATTTAATTTCATTGATTAAATACACTTATTTAATAAATTAAATATGCCAATTTCATCAAAAATCAATGTGGCTACTTATTACTTTCTTTTACGAAGTAATAAGTAAGTCTAGTAATAATTTCAACGGATATACACGTTTTGCGCTTCTCTGAATCGAATGTGGCTATTTGTGTATATAAACGCTCTAGGGCCAAAACTGTCGAACGAAAAATTTTCCTTCCTATTTTTGAAAAGAATATTCAAACCGGTAGTCGCATGTTTGTTTACTCTATGCATTTTTTGTTCTATCTCCAATATCACTAGAACGGCTATACTTACGGCAAAAATTGTTATGTGTATAATGAAAGATATGAATATTTCGTACAACTTTTGTTTGAAACAACAAAATAGACTCAATTAGATAAATGACATTTCAGAATATTTTTGTAGAGTATTGGTTAGTTTGATAGCTGGTTTTGGTTATAAATATATATATATATATATATATATATCTAGTGCAAACTGCGTAAAAGAAAGTTGAGTGCAGGCCACTCCAGATATTTGGATTCAGGGCGAACTAGTGAAAAATGCGTAAAAGAAATCGGATCATCTGCTATTTTGACAGGAAAACAAAATAGATTCTATTAGATAAATGACATTTCAGGATAATTTTGTAGAGTATTGGTTAGTTTGATAGCTGGTTTTGGTTATATATATATATATATATATATATATATATATATATATATATATATATATATATATATATATAACTAGTGAAAAATGCGTAAAAGAAAGTCGAGTGCAGGCCACTCCAGATATTATATTTATGTTTCCCTAAATACAATACATATTAATTTTGTTTCATAGCAATCGTAGGGTGAATTTAAAACAAAATATCGCATTATTACAAATACTGATTGTGAAAGGACTAGAAAGTCGACTCTACTACTTATGTAGATGTTCCTAATTAAAATTAAGCATTACAATTTCACAGTATTATTGTTATTTAAATGAAAATTTATTTTTATCTGGTATATCCGAAGTCGATTATATCGATTATTTACCGTACTACTAATTTTAACTGCCTGTTCAATAGATGCTTGGTTTTTTGCTCATGTTTTTGGAATTTAACTGGTACAAGGCTCTAACTTCGTCCTACTAAATGAATCCTATATAACTAATGACTAATAATATATTTATTTTCCAAACCCACTGTGGTGGAATATGGCGTATGTATTGATTTATACAAAAATAATCATTAATTTTAACTAGTAATATTATTTCTAGGCAAATGAAAACGACTGTTTACCATCACTGATATGCAGTTCATGTTACATACGTCTCCGAGACTCATTTGAATTTCGAAACTTGTGCGTGGAAACAAACAACACTTTACAAAACTTCGTATCACAAATGCAATGTGATGCTTTGACGATTATAAAAAAAAGTAAAGTTATTACATTACCATTGAACTTATCATTACATGACAAACACATACATTCAGAGAATCAACATAAAAAAGAGACGTCTATATTTCAATCAGAACCATCAAACTCACTGCAAATCATTGATTTAGAACCAATTAAAACTAATAAAAATACGCTGAAAGGTAAACATTACATTCAAGAATCATCAAATTTGGACACACTCATTGAATCAGAACCATCAGAATCGGCACGGATTATTGAAAGGATTCTTTCAAAAAATAAAATTAATGTACAAAAACTATCAAGTTCAGCACAAATCATTGATAGAATTATTTCGAAAAATAAAAATAATGCACTAAAACCTTCAAATTCAATGCAACTTGATGCTGAACCATCAAATTGCACCGAAATCATTGATTTAGAAGCAGCAACTCAATCAATAAAAACCACTAGAAATACTCTGAGAAATTCAGTCCAGATTATTGAACCAGAACCATCAAATTCCGGCCAAATTATTGAATTAGATCCAGTAACACCACCTCGATATTTAAAAACGCAGAAATATAAAAATTATGCTCACCTATCACCAATATCATTAAACCAACAAAATCGCAAAGTTGAACCTTTAGAATCACCTATACGAATTGAACAAGATACTTCAAATTCAAATAATGTTATTGATTTAGACCTTTTAAAAATATATAAGAATTTAACCAAGACAAATAAAGTACAATCATTGCCTTTATTATTAAATCAAGATAAAACTCTCAAGGAAAAATCTTATAAAATACAAATTATTGAACCAGAAGTATCAAATTCAGTTCAACTTATCAATTTAGAAACTAATAAAACCACTAGAAAGTTTATTCAAAAAAATAAAAATACACAATTATTATTAGATCAAGAAAATAATATTAAAGAAGAATCTACAAAATCTCCGATAAGTGAAGCAGACTCGTCAAAAGTGGTTCAACCTATTAAAATACCTAGAAACTTGATTCTGAAAAGTAAAATAACACAACTATCAGAAGAAGAAGACAATCTTAAGAAAGAACTTACAAAGTCTCTACCAATACCAAAAGAACTTGAATCTTCAAAAGCAATCCAACCTATTAAAACAAGTAGAAATTTGATTTTGACAAATAAATCAACGCAACCATTAGATGAAGAAAACAATCTTAAAGAAGAACCTGCAAAGTCTCTCCTAATAGCAACAGGATTAGAATCATCAAAAGTGATCCAACCTATTAAAACTCCTAGAAATTTGATTCAGAAAAATAAGACAACACAACCCGTATTATTAGATGAAGAAAACATTCTTAAAGAAGAACCTACAAAATCTCTTCCAATAGCAACTGCACTAGAATCATCGAAAACGATTCAACCTATTAAAACTCCTAGAAATTTAATACAGAAAAAAATTACACAACTATTTTCCGTATCAGTAGATCAAGATAAACCAACCAACGCTTCTCCGATAATTGAACCAGAATCACCAAAGGCAATCCAATCAATTAAAACCACTAGAAATGCGAGTCTTAGAATCAAAAACAACTCACAACCAGTGCCTGTATCACCAGAGCAAGAGACACTTAAAGATGAACCATCAAAGCCTATAGAAATCGAAACCGAAAATTCAAAAGTGATCCAACCTGTTAGATCTCCCAGAAATGTGTCTTTAAGAAATAAAAATAACTCACAACCAGTTCCATTAGATCAAGAGAATCTTAAAGAAGAACCATCAAAATCTCCTCTCAAAGCAATTGAATCAGAACCATTAAAAGTGATCCAACCTATTAAAATTACTAGAAATTTACTTCAAAAAAATAAAATACCACCATTGCCTGTATCATTAGATCAAGAGAATCTTAAAACAGAACCATCAAAGTCTCCCACTACAGCAGTTGAATCAGAAGCATTAAAAGTTATAAAAACTACTAGAAGTTTGCTTCTAAATAAAAATACACAACCATCAAATGAAGAGAATCTTAAAGAAGAATCACCAGAAATATCTACAGCAATTGAACAAGGAGCATCAAAAGTGCTCCAACCTATTAAAACCACTAAAAATTTGATTCAGAAAAATAATTCACAATTATTGCCGGTTTTAAATCAAGAAAATGATATTAAAGAGGAACCATCAAAGTCTTCCATAGCAGAACCAACAAAACGAGATATAGAACCAATTCAGCCGAAAATCACTAGAAATATGATTCAAAAAATTAAGACGCAATCATTACCAGTATTATTAAACGATAAAGACGAACTATCAACATCAATTGAATCAGAAACAATTAAAGCTACAAAAACGCCTAGAAGTCCAACAAAAAAACCAAAAGAAAAGGCACAATCATTGGAAACATTAAATCAGGCAAAAGAAACACCAAATGTTCCCATAGTAATTAAACCAGAATCAATTGATTCTAAAAACTTAATAGATGTAACATCGGGTACTATTAAAGAGAAATCATCGAATTCATTCCAAATATATGAAATAGTTGACTTAGAACCGTCTAAACCCATAAAGACTTATAGAAGACTTACTCCAAGGAATAAAAATAAACCACAATCGGTGCCTTTAACTCAAGATGATGTTAAATCGGATACAAAACTCGAAGAACAAGCACCCATCCAAACTCATCCAGAACCTGTTCAGCCAATAAGAATCACCAGAAACGTTACTCCACGGAATAAAAATAGAAAACAACTATTGTATTCACCAAATCAAAATGATATAAAATCAGATAATCTAGAAGAAGCATCATATACTGTGGAAACGATTGAAACGGTTCAACCAATTAAAAACACTAGAAATACACTGAAAAATAAAAGTCAACCATTGCCTCCATCAAATATTAAAACAGGAACCATTCTCAAAGAAAAACCATCAAACTCAGACCAAATTGAACCAGAACCGATTCAATTAAAAATCACCAGAAACTCTATTACGAAAAGAATCAAATCACCAGTCAAAGTTGTAATAAAATCAGAACTAGCTCCGAAAACTAAAAATAACACATCTGATAGTTCCAAAATTGAAAGTGAGCGTGTATTAGGAATAGACGAAGAGCCTTCGGCTGAATTATTACACGCTCTAGGACTCATTAAGAAAAGTCCAGATTCAACCGATGTAAATTCAAATGAAACAACACCGAGAATACGCAAGAGACGCATTATCATCGATGACGATAGTGACTCAAGCGGATATAGCAGCAAGTCGAAGAAGTCGCCCAAAATTGAGTCAAACGACGATAGCAAAAAGTTCCGGAAGCTGTTCCAGTGTAACGTGTGTACGGATGAAATCACCGAATACGGTGCTTATCGAAGGCATTTGGCGTCGCACGGAGAGCTACCATTTGTTTGCAAAATATGCGGGAAACGCTTCAGCCAAGCTCGTACTTTAAAAGAACATACTGAAAACACACATTCAGGACATCGTCCTTACAATTGCGCCAAATGTAATTCGCGTTTTAAGACCTTAGACGAATTAACGATTCACTTGCGACGACATGCCGGTAACACGTCCCCATACGCATGCCAGCTATGCCCGTTTCGATCATCCAGTGGCCGGCAGCTCCGTGATCACTCGGTCACACATGCGCACGAACGTAAACCTGAGGAGAAATTCAAACGATCAGCCACCGGGTCCGGGTCTCACGCGTGTCGCATGTGCCAGCGGAGATTCCGTAAGAAATGCGATTTAGAGCGTCATGAACGTGTTCATTCGGGTGAGAAACCGTATGTTTGTGTGCTGTGTGATGGCAGGTTTCAACAGGCGCATAATCTAACGAAACATATGACGAAGCACACCGGTGTGAGATCGTATACGTGTGATATTTGCAATAAGACGTTCGGGAGGTCAGATGTGTTGGCCCGGCATATGCATGTGCATGAGGTTAGCAAACCGTTTAGTTGTGGGCAATGCCAGCGTACGTTTGCGCGACAATCACAACTGGACCGGCATTTGGAGAAAAAACATTCGAAGGGTAAAGTTGAAGTTAAAACGGAATGTCCCCCTGTGGCTACCTAATCAAAATCCCACATAGTTAACGTACATATTAATTATATATTTTTTTATATCGTAATCACGCAATAACTGTAGGTTATACTTTTTCTTTTCATTATACATTGTTATATATCCAAATATATTTGATTTGTTTAGATGTTACATTTTTGGGACGTTTATCGATTAATCATTAGAAGATTTATATTTAGGATAAGAGTTCAAATATAGTTAATAACATTATTAAAAGATTGTTACGGTTGCATTTTACTTGCAAATTGGGTATTATGTACATTTTCCAGTTGGTTATACACTAATGACCGGTTGCACCGCTGCATCTAAAATTTTAAGTTCACAAACAAATTTCTTTTGAAAATTAGCGGAGTTTGAGTTGGCTTAAAATTTTTTGGTGGAGTGGTGCAACCGACCATAAGAAATTTTGATGCCCGTCTATGTAGACTTATTTTAAATTCTATACATTTCATAATCGCAATAATTTTTCTGATTTATGAGTAACATGCGTTATTTTTTATTTCGTTCACTTTTATCTTAATTGAACAAGAATTAAATCAGATTTAGAATAAGTGCCTTTTACACATCCCTATTCTCGTGCGACATTATCGAATATTCGAATACGGAACGGTTCGAGATTAACCGTCGACTCATCCGCATCTATGATGTGTGGAACGTTTCCAACTTACATTTTAACTGGAAATTGTAGACTCGGACTGTAGTTTTTGTTCGTATTGTTTATATATTAATATTATGTTTTTATAAAATTACTTTTTTTGCAATGGTTAGCTTAAGTATTATAAAGCGAATACGTTATATATATGTTGCAATATAAATTTGTATTTTATAAGACTATAAGTAGTGGACAAATATATTTACAACTTATGATGGATAATTCTATACTCCTAATGGTGACATTCCCATAATTTCTTTAGTGATAATGATTAGACTAAATATTAAACTAGTATCTCCGTAGATTATGAGTATAAATCGGATAAAATTTTTACATAAATACTTGTACTAAAATTATTTTATAAGGTGTGAAAACTCAAATATTCAAAAATAAAAGTGTGCTAACAAATGTATCCCATTGTGTGCCTTATACAACTTAAAAGTGTTTTTATATTGTTTTTAAGGAAAATAAATTTTATACAAGTACCACATGTTATTACTTTTTTACTTTCTTTTACAGAGTAATAGTAAGTATTGTAACTCGAGATTTCAACGGATATACACGTTTTGACCTTCCCTGAATCGAATGTGACTATTTTCGGAATTACGTGTCTGTCTGTGTGTGAACGCTCTAGGGCCAAAACTGTCGAACGAAAAATTATGAAACTTCAAACTTAAGACTTGTATATGCCCTAGATGTGCACCTCCTATTTTTGAAAAGAATATTCAAACCGGTAGTGTGCATGTTTACTCTATACATTTTTTGTTCTATCTCCAATATCACTAGAACGGCTACACTTACGGCAAAAATAGTTAGGTTCATAATGAAAGAGATTAATATTTCGCACAATTTTTGTTTGAAACATTTCTTCAAAAAAATTTACCAGCTGCGAGAAAAATGCTACGAAACATTATAAATATGTTGTTTACGTTGCCATGGATTCGCATGTAGCTTATAAAATCGGATCATCTGCGCCTTTGCCAGGAAAACAAAAGACTCTATTAGATAAATGACATTTCAGGATATTTCCGTAGAGTATTGATTAGTTTGATAGCTGGTTTTGGTTATATATATATATATATATATATATATATATATATATATATATATATATATATATATATATCTAGTGAAAACTGCGTAAAAGAAAGTCGAGTGCAGGCCACTCCAGATATTTTTATTTATAATTAACATTTATTTCATAATATATTTATATAAATATTCAATATCATGCGAAATATCAGTCAAGTTTTATTGTTTTATTGAAATTTGGGCAATTTTCAACAATTTTATATTATATTTAAATTCCCCACGGCCAAGATAATAATTATATCTTTGGGTGATTAAAGACTTATACAGTGCTCCCTCCATTATTTTAACCCTTAAATTTCGAATATCCCTGATTTTAAGGCGCAATTTATTTAAGCACCGTCTCTTTCTATTCTCCGCCTTCTATGGTAGAGTAGAGGTTCAGCGCAACGCAACTACTTGAACCCCCAGTCGTCAAAATTATAAAGGGAGTACTGTGTAACCCTATGTGTTTTTACTGAATATAAAACAGTGTATAATAAAATCAAAATATATTAAATTTCCAGAATTATAAAACACTTTAAGAAAACTGTATAAATCTAAAAGAAAACACGTAAAATTGACATTTTTCTTTATAAAACCAAAAACAAATAAAATCACAATCCGTATTCTTTCAGCAATGAGCCAGCAATGACCAATTTTTGAATTTCAGACGTTCCCTCATAAATTTCAGTGATCCTAGCATCCCTGTAATGTCTTTCAGCTGGCATATCTGAAACGTAACCCATGCCACCTAACACCTGAATCGCTTGATGCGAGCAGAAAGTAGCTGCCTCACTTGCAGCTAACTTGGCCATCGCCGCCTCTTTTGTATATGGTTTATGTTGATCCTTCAGCCAGGCAGCACGCCAAGTCAACAATCTAGCGGATTCTAATTTAGCAGCCATATCAGCTAATTTCCCTTGAACGAGTTGCAATTTCGAGATAGGATTTCCGAATGCAGTTCTTTTACTCGCGTACTCAACGGCACAATCAAGGGAAGCTTGCGCGATACCCAAAGCTTGTGATGCTATACCTATTCTACCGGCATCTAAACCCATCATGGCGATTTTAAAACCGAATCCGGGTTCACCTAACAGATTCTCTTTAGGTATTTCGCAATCTTCGAAAATTAAAAGGACAGTTGATGAACCTCGGATACCTAATTTGTCCTCCTTTTTGCCAAGTTCCAATCCAGGAGTAGGTTTCGGAACGATGAACGCTGATATACCTTTATGTTTCTTCGATTTATCGGTGGTTGCAATCACGACGCCAGCTTCACTTTCAAATCCACTGGTGATCCATGATTTCGTGCCGTTTAGTACGTATTTATCGCCCTTGACTTTCGCAGTGGTTGAAGCAGCACCTGCGTCGGAACCGTTGCCTGGTTCGGATAACGCGAAACAACCGACTCTCTCTCCGGTTGTGAATGGTGGTAAATATTTTTCTTTTTGCTCTTTTGTACCCCATTTCAATATCGGGCCTAGATAAAGGGAATTATTTACCGACATAATCACGCCGCAGCTTGCACACCTAAAATAATTAAAATATTATGTATAGATAATATCTATTTTGTTGTTTAATCATAGTTTAACTCGGTTTTAATAAAATGGGAAAATGCTTATTACACAGAAACCAGAATCGAACTCACGACCTACAGGGTAAAAGGCGAGAGTCTTAGCCACCATGCCATGGCGACGGCTAATGTATTAGAAAATAATCAAATAGTTTATACTGAAATAAAACAATTACTACTCTTCTGAAGTGCAGTCTGCTTTGAAATAGACAATAACGAATCAATCGTCAGAATAAAATGTTAAAAAAAATTAAGTTAATAAAATTAAGTTTTATTTATTCTAATTTGAAGTTTGTTGAAGCATTTATGTTAAAATAACCGACCAAAGAACGAATATAAATAAAAGTGCTAGCACGTGAGCGTCATTAACAGTATTTCAATGTGATTTAGTGACGTACGAGTTACGGAAAAAATCTTACCCCCTTGATATTTCTTCCATGGCGATCGCGTACGCCATGTAGTCTAAGCCAGTGCCCCCATACTCTTCAGGGGTCGTGATACCCATAAGGCCCAGGTCCCCCATTTTCTTAATTTGTTCCTTTGGGTACAAATGTTCTTTATCAATTTTCGCCGCAACTGGTTTCAGTTCTCCTTCTACGAAATCCCTACAAGTTTTTTGAAGCATTTGATGTGTCTCCGACAACGCAGCCAAACAGGCAATGCCCCGCTCTTGACGTAAAGAACCATCTAAGAAATCGTATATATAAAGATAACCCAAAAATATGTATGTGGCACTTACAGCATTTTGGCACATTCTTAACTAACTTTAACAAAGACATGACTGAAACTAAATCGAATTTAAATACACGAGTTATGCTACCTTTAATATAATGCAAATGAACTTTGGCTTGTTATATATATGCTAGATAGTAATTATTTTTATCTTGCCTAGTAATATTTTACTTTAAAGTAATATAGATTATATATATTGTACATCAAAATTTAAGAATGATATAACTTTAAAAATACATAAAAGTCAATTCATGTCTATAAAATCAAAATTTTCTACAAAAAAACGAAGGGTATTTGGAAAAGCCAATGACCTTAACGGCCTTAACCTTGGAAGATTATCATAAATTAATAAAAAACAAAGGAATTCATAATTAATGTATTCAGGAATTAAAAAAACAACGTCTAAAATGTTTTAAACAAATAAATTTAAATAAAAATTGATGTTGTAAAGTATTCAATCCAACGTTGCCAACTTAATAAAATAAAATAAATGGCATCTTTTTAAAATTTAAAAATTAGATTAACAAATATATGTGGATTCAAAACAAATAATCCTGCTTTTATGTAACTTATGTTTATCATTTAATGTAAAAGTTTTTGTTTTTAAAGGATTGTTCACAGGAATTAGTAATTAAGCTTAGAAATTATAAGTAATAATTACAGTTTGTTGTATGACATACAAGGTTAACGTTCACAGAAACAACATTAATTGTGTTGCTGGAATGTTAACATTGCTTGTCATAATACAAACTAGATTATTATTTGTAATTTTCTAAGCCTAATTACTAAATGATTCGCTGTGAACAATCCACAGATTTGTACAGCCACGATTAGTGTTGCCAACCTAAAATAAATCCTCTTTATTTTTATTTCGCTTAATACATAAATGGTTATAAGGTCTCAATTGTTGCATTTCGTATAAAATATCATAAATTAGCTATATATAATCAAAAACTGTAGGAGAATGTACAGGAATAATGAAATATCATTAAAAACACCCGGCTCATAGCACATTGTCAGACGTATCCCTAAATTTAAAATATATTGGAGTCTTTTTTCAAAATTTTCGTAATCTACGTACTTATAGCTTTAATTTAAAATAGAAAACTTTTAAATAAATTAAGTGGAATCTTTAAAAATGAAATTCAAATACTTTCTGGAAAGAGCTCTTCAACCGGCCTCTTAAGTTAAGAGGCCGGTGATTGCGCATGCGCTTGACCTGATTTCAGTGTTGCCAGTGGGTTGAATTAAAAATAAGCTTATTGAAAAGTCGCGATGCGTAGCGGAATTTAATTATGGTTGGCAACACTGTTTGTCTTCGTTTAGTGTTAATGTCAATGTTGCCATGTATAGAACTTTTTTTGTATGGTTAATAAGTATTTATTGTTCGCTTGTGTAATTGTGTTTTGTTTTAAATAAATAACTTTTAACAAATTAATTTATTATTCGAGAATTTCTATTTATTAATTTTGGTGATTTTTACCATTAGTTGGCACCACTGATTATAGACAAATATGTGTCATTACTGACAGTTCACGTCAACAATATGATTATGATTGATTCTAAGTAGTATTTCTTGATTAAAATGGATAGTAATAAGCTGTCAATGTTGAGGTTTAGGGGTTCTAAGTTAATTAAAGTAAAAGAATTAGATGCATTTCCTAAGGTATCAGAGAAATATGTCCAAACTTCTCCAGTCGGTGGAACACGTATGTAATAATCGCATATTTCTCCAGAAACAAACTTATATTGTAATGTTTCACAGTGTCAGTGTTCAGTTTTGTGCTCATATTTTGGCTAATTTACTCCGAAATACAGTATTATAGAGATAGTAAATTTATTTTTAAATTTTCACCGGACACCGATTTTGATGAAAAATTGAAAATAAATGTTGACATCACCGTTGCAATGCCTTGCGGAAGTAAGTTAATTATTCTTCAAATAATATTTATCCAGTAGTTTAATCATAAATTTTTAGCTCTTGGCGCTGATATATTGGATTCAACCAATCAGAACGCGTATAAATTCGGGATTTTAGAAGAAGAAGACACTTGGTTCGAACTCAGCCCGAATCAGCGGAAATATTTTGACTCGATGCGCCATATTAATTCATATCTTCGCGAAGAATTTCACGCAATTCAAGTAAGTTTTTTTTTATATACATATTAAACCAGTAGCTACAGTCAAAATGACGGTTTCCATTTTTCTGCGCATCTAATCGCGCATATAAATCTAGAAAATGGCTACCAGAACGAAAAATTAATCAAGCCATCAATAGAATACCGTTTTTAAGCCTCTAGTTTCGGATTTTTTGAAAATGAATTTACAAGATGAGATAAAACATTTTCTAACAATTGTTAAGCAGATATATATATATTTGAAATATCAATATTTAAATACCAGAATCTAATGTATGTGTGTGGATTAATTGTTTTTTGACAGGAAAATTATTCCTTTATTTTTATTTGATTAGCAATTTAGTTAAATGGAAGGAAAACCGCAAAATAAAAAAATCTAATGTTTAATTTCAAACTTCTAGACAATGTAGAATATAATTTAGAGTATTTAAAGCGGTTATTAAAGTTAATTGCGCATTTATCTGTGTTTTATTTTTAATTGCTGCAGATACCAGTGGTAAATTCTAATTAGAATAATTACCCCTAATCATAAATGAATCAATAATAAAAATAAATAATCAAAATACAAGCCAAAACGAAAAAGCTATGTCATTTAGGTCAAAGAACATAAAACCTACCGACCAATCTTTATATAAAAAAAAATCAGTGAATGCGTAATTGCATAAATAATGCCTGGTAAAAATATTATTTATTTTGAACTTACAGTTTCGGAGATAAAAAATAAAAATACCCAAAATAGGTCATTTTTTATAGTTTGTATTTTTTATCTTCGAAACTGTACGTTCAAAATAAAAAACATTTTTACATTTTTGCCTTAGAAGGTTATTACGACTGCTTATAATTATAAATTAGCAAAATGGCCCCCCTTTTAAAATCTGTTGCTACTGGTTATATATTTGGCACATAGCGAACACATTATAGATATAACTTAATATTTCGACTTGACCATTTGATGTAATTGTGTGTCTGTAACCATTTCCGATAGGAGTTACTTTGGAAAAGTTCTCAAATTAGTTACTACGATGAAATGCCGAAACGTAGCGTTACACCTGATAGGCCGTATGACGCATGTCGCATCTACGGTAGTTTGGTATTAAATAAAGTGGCGGGAAATTTCCATATAACCGCGGGAAAAAGCTTATCACTGCCTAGAGGCCATATTCATATTAGTGCATTTATGACGGAGAAAGATTATAATTTTACACATAGAATTAACCGGCTTAATTTCGGTGACGCTAGTCCTGGTGTTATACACCCGTTGGACGGGGACGAAAAAATTACTGATGATAGTAAGTGAACATATGGCACTATTTTTGTTTTAGTTTGTAAGTAGTAAGACCGAGATTTAATTTAATCATATCTGTTGCTTGAGTATCATGACTACAACGGTTATTATATTTGAGTTGCGCACTAGGCTACATATGAGATCTGACTAGTTTGTAGCAGCCATTTTGTTTTATCTAACGATAAACTAAAACAGAATCCACAGTGCTATGTATTGCTCACTTTGCCAATGTGTATATAAAACCAGATAAATAATTAACTTATAGATATGATGTTGTTTCAATATTTCGTCGAAGTTGTACCGACAAATGTGAAAACATTTCTAGCATCCATAAATACGTATCAATATAGTGTCAAAGAGTTAAGTAGGCCGATAGACCACCACAAAGGCAGCCATGGCATGCCCGGCATTTTCTTTAAATATGACATGTCAGCATTGAAGGTGACTGTCCGACAAGAGCGAGATAATTTTATGACATTTTTAGCTAGATTATGTGCAACAGTCGGGGGTATATATGTTTGCTCAGGTTAGAAAACAAAATGGCGGTATTATGTTTGTTAATCTAACTATTTGTATGTTTTAGGATTTGTGAGTAGTCTACTACAATTTTTAGGTGATGTAGTTTTCTGCCGATGGACCATGAAGCTGTATGAAAAGGGAAATATACGAAGTAATCTTGAAAATGTTTCGTTAGTTGTAAATGATAAAGTGTTTGATTCGCCTGTAAAACTGGTTGCGCAATAAATTATATTTGGGTTTTAGTTGAGTTGTTTTATTTATCTAATTTTATGTATGTGCAGGATTATTTAAACCAAAATGGTTTTAAATTAAAATTTCTTATGGTTATTATCATAAAAATAAAATCTAATTATCATAAGAAGTAGTTTGTAAAATAGTCAATTAAGTTAATTAAACCTTTAGTTAAAATATATTTACACTAATTAGCATAATAAGTTGTTAATTGGTAAATTAATGTAACTAATCCGTTACCAAAATATTTTTACTTTTTTTTTATATATATAATATATAAATATACCACAAAGTACTCTTTGATTATACGTACAAGAAGTGTGTAGACCACAGACTATAATTCAAAAGGATTTTAGCCTTTTTGGCAATTGCAAGTGTGTGTGTGTGTGTCTGTGAGCGCTCTAGAGCCAAAACTGTCGAACGAAAAAATATGAAACTTCAAACTTAAGACACTTGTATATGCCCTAGATGTGCCCTCCTATTTTGAAAAGAATATTCAAACCGGTAGTGCGCATATTTACTCTATACATTTTTTGTTCTATCTCCAATATCACTAGAACGGCTATACACGTACGGCAAATATAGTTATGTTCATAATGAAAGAAATTAATATTTCGCACATGTTTTGTTTGAAACATTTCTTCAAAAAATGTACCAGTTGCGAGAAAAATGCTACGCGAAACATTATAAATATGTTGTTTACGTTGCCATGGAGCTCGCATGTAGCTTATAAAATCGGATCATCTGCTTTTTTGTCAGGAAAACCAAATAGACTCTATTAGATAAATGACATTTCAGGATATTTTTGTAGAGTATTGGTTAGTTTGACAGCTGGTTTTGGTTTTATATATATATATATATCTAGTAAAAACTGCGTAAAAGAAAGTCGAGTGCAGGCCACTAGATATCACTAGAACGGCTATACACGTACGGCAAATATAGTTATGTTCATAATGAAAGAAATTAATATTTCGCACATGTTTTGTTTGAAACATTTCTTCAAAAAATGTACCAGTTGCAAGAAAAATGCTACGCGAAACATTATAAATATGTTGTTTAGGTTGCCATGGAGCTCGCATGTAGCTTATAAAATCGGATCATCTGCTATTTTGACAGGAAAACAAAATAGACCCAATTAGATAAATGACATTTCAGAATATTTCTGTAGAGTATTGGTTAGTTTGATAGCTATATATATATATATACATATATCTAGTGAAAACTGCGTAAAAGAAAGTTGAGTGCAGAACACTCCAGATATTTTTTGAATTTCTATCCAGCGCTGAGTACACTGCAGTTTTATGTGTAATCGGGTTTTGTAAACTTATAAAAAAATATATTTAGTTCTTTTCTGAAAATAGTTAAAAAACATACATACTATTTAATCAGTTCCTTATTAATAAATACATAAATAAAGTTATAAAAAATAGGAAATAAGTCGGCACATGTGTAACGGCATGACTTAATATTGGCACTGGCATAATATCAACAGGAATGATATTCTCTTGTATATTTAATTGTGTAACAACTTCTTCCTTTAATTCTAAAATCAATAAAATTAATAAACCCAATTTATGATTCCTTTCCTTGTACTAATACCTGTGCCATCAATTGAAAATCGTAATAATTTCGATGGTTTTGACCAACCATATCGATTTCTGGACAACAACATGGCCTCGTAGACAGTATTTTCTTTTAGGCCAGTGACTTCGTAAGCTTTTGAATGCATTGGTCCAGTATTATGTTCAGCTGGGATTGTTAATTTTGTCCAATCAGATTTTCGCAGAATGTTATACGTTTGAAACGCTCGGAACCATAAGTTATATTCGATTATTGGGGTATAACTATCAACTTCCCAAACTAGAGTGAATGCGTGTCTTAAGCCCGCAAATTTTTGCTCAATTTCCTTAAATACGCCGGGGTTTGCCACACCTAAAAATTCGGTCCGTTCATCAATACTTAAAATATTTCACATGAAGAACAGACGAAATATAATGAACTCGCTTATAAGCGAATTCCACTGTTTTATAAATAAAACAGGTGCAACATTTCCTACCTGATAGTTGAATATCAACTTCGTCGATTCCTAGATCATTGATGGCTCGACAAGTATAAATACCAAAATCACTAATTCGTACATTTCGAATAAGTAATACATGTTTTTCTCCATCCACTAGCGATATAACTCGTGAGTCTAACGTTACAGACATGTTACTCTTGAACCATTTTACAATTGGTTGAGGATCGGCAAATACGGTGCAATCTAATGTTGCTCGCAAACCGGGTGACGCATGGACCCACATTTTTTCAGTTGTTGCTTCCGGAGGGTCTATTTTATATTAAATTAAACAATCATTTTACTTACTAATAAATACTAAAAAACAGACTGACCACCGATTAATATAGCTACAATGGACATAATTAAAAATTGATACATTAATTGCGAATACAACTCAATTAAAGTAATAATTCATCTTAAATACAGCCCGAGTTGACATATAATAGTACGCAATCCCTGGGTAAAATAAAAAATCGAAAAAACAACGTAATTGAAACGAGCCGTTATGAATCACGATTCCCTTCGTATCACTGGTCTAATTTCCCGAATGCCAAACACACACAAAAATGTGATTTATTTTTGGCTAGCTGTATAGCGTTTATGTCGATGTTGTCATATTCTGTATTTAGATTCAGGAAATATTTCGCGTATTGGAAAAATAATCACAATGTATAATTTATATGCAAATCAAATATATTTATAGTTGTATTGGCACAGGGTATGAGTGTATGTTTGAAAATGCACAGTTTTATATTTATTGATTGTTTACCGTGTTATGACTAGATTGTATGTGTGTACTTACATATAATATTGAGCGCAATTTGTGTCCGTGCTGGACTGCCGACACCGTTAGATGCGACGCATTCATACACGCCTGATAAGTGGCGATCTGTTGCTGGAAAACTCAGCGATTGCCGGTTGTCTAGTAGTTGCATTTCTACACCCTAACAAAAGGAAAATGGACTTAATTTTGAGGTAAATATTGTTCAATTAATATGATTTATACTTTCTTGGTCGAAGTCTAAAAAAATTATTTACAGAAAAATGGAAAAATACCTTACTAGTCCACGTCATCAATGGATGAGGAACGCCATTGGTTGTACAAGACATCTGAACTTCTCCTCCTAGTTCAACTTGCAGGAATCCAGACGACGGCGTCGATTCAATTGATGGGGGATCTATTCATTATCAATTATCTAATTAAACTTAAGTACTTAATTGAACATGTGTATTTCATTATATTTAATCAAACATTTCAGACGAATTCCTACAAATAAAATATATATATATATATATATATATATATATATATATATATATATATATATATATATATATATATTTAACGAACTTCTGTTTTATTTTGCAAGAGTAAATGTAATAATTACAACTTTTTATTTACTACTATGAAAAAGTGCAATTAATATTAAAGCCAAGTATAGTTTTAGCCGCCTACGAAATTGTTCTTTGTGGTGGTCTAATTACCGGTAATTATAAATTAACTTATAACCAATTATGTTAAATTAGTTCAAGTCGTTATTAGAACTAACGACAAAGTCCTAATTAATCCCGTACGTATACGTATAAGGCACTACCTAATATTTCCTGTGAAATTACACAAAAAATAAAATCATTATAGACAAAGAAAATAGATATAATATACATTTTGGCAACTAAAACGGTAATTCAGAGAAATTAAATTCCGTGGTAATTCTTTAGGGCTGAATATTTGTACGACGCGCTAAAACATATATCCGTTACATATCTGGTATATAAAGTAATATATTTGAGCCTTGTTCGATAAATATAATGAATCTCTCAAATATTATTTTTATTATAAAGTACATAGCATGAAATTAAAATATATTTCTATATTTAAGTTATGCGTTAACTTCTATAACTTACATAATACTTCGATAGCATGTAGTTGTTTGATGCTGGACCAAGGTGGTTTGCGAATAACTTCACACATATATTCCCCGGTATCCGGATCCTGAATATTGGACACCTCTAGTGATCCATTTTGCCATAATTTAATCCGTTCGGAAGCGGTGGATTGCTCTGGGTCAGCACTATCCGCAACTTTTTCCCCGTTCTTGAACCATCGTATACTTTCGGGTTCACCACCTGTTTCTTCTGACCCTTCAAATTATATAAAACAGGTTGGCAAATATTGACATATTCACATACATATAATATACAAGAATGATTGTTCACATTATCTTATTTTAATAGGTTCTACTTTATTTTATATTTTTAGCAATCATTGAAATCAAACGAATATCCTATGTATGTTTAACAAAATATTTCTTATAAAATTAGTTAGTGTGCAGAAATTATATTCTCCGATACACGGTATTCTCACAGTATACTCCAGAATTAACTAGATTGTATAAGTCAAGTTAGTTAAAGGAAAATTCCATTTTAATATAATACGTTCTGTTCAAATTAGGGAGTTTAACTCGAATGATCTTAAATTGAAATAATATTTGCTAAAAAGTAAAGTAAAGCTTTACAAAATGTTAAGAAGATTAAAAATACGAAGTAAAAAGAAAAGAAGTTAATAAAGCTGTTTCGTAAAAGTAATTTCCGAACTAGAATTTTATTATAGTTTCAAATTACGCTCAGTTCAATTTCCTCTTATTGCAGAGTGGAAAAGTGGTAAATATTTGAAATGTAATTTCTTCATATTTTCATTTCGCTTTTCAAACAAATTTCTTTTTGTTTTTAATACTGCTTTGTACTTATAAAATAAGGAGATATTTTATGGTATATTGTTTTATTACATATTATCTTATTGCAAGGACAGAAAACTTTAGTTTTAAATGTTGGCAGTCCTTGATGCTGCAATTATAATTAAACAATTTTGTAGACATGTAAATAAATCGATTTTCGTAAATGGTACATTTTCTGAGAAAACTTAAGATATTTCAAATTCTTTGTACAATAGGTTAATCCGTGGGCACTATGTGCCTGTATCATATACAGAATGCAATCCACTCGTAACTCATCCATCTGTTTCATTGAATAATTTAACGGGTGGCGATTTTTTATGTTCAAATTCATAAATATAGAACCTAATCATGGATACACCATTAAATAAAGCATTTTCCCTACACAGTTTCGTTGTTTTTTCATATGTCTATAAAAATATACTTTTCCATCTTTATTATAATCACAATTTGCTATGCAACAAACAGTCGGCATTTTGACGTTTATTTAAAAATCAAATACCATATTTGAATGTTTCTAAGTGATAATAAATAAACTTACTGTTTCTCATAATTCACACACATATATGAAAATTAGGTACTGCGTCTATTTATGTATTCATAGAATTTATTTAATTTGATATTTGATAATTATTTTGACGGTTAAGAATGTAGCATTTGTATTTTATAAACAACCAGTGCCACCAGTGTAAAAAGACCTGATCCCACTACTAGTAGTAACCATAGAAACATATAAATAGCGTTCTACACACATTCATACATACATTAACAAATATATAGAATTACTTTTTTTTTTCTTATTTGTGCCGTTTTCGAGATAGTAAAAATTGCAAACTTTTGGTTTAGATTAAATTATATGTTTAACATATTCGCTGCGCACGACGCCAATACTGCTTACGGGAACCTTTAGTCTGGGCTATTGTGCAGCGAATGTGTTAAAAAGGAAGTTTTCTTTCAGACTATAAAAATAAGTAAGCATTTCTTAAAATTGGTTAAATATATTAAGTCGATTTCAATTTTGGAACAGTCAAACGTTTAGATTCTCTTTAAGACAATGAATAATATTTATTTAAGCTCTTCGTGCAACACATTTAACATGTTTAAAAACTTTTAATAGTTCAATATATGAGAATGTGACCTTTTAAATGCGTATACCTGTTCTGTCCAAGTAACACGGCAACAAAACCGTATCATTCTGGTGTGTCTTCACGGTAGTTGGCACACTTTTAAACTCATTGCACACAGTAAAAGAAACTAGAGAACCCAAAAGCGCAAGAAAAACTACGTAGTACATGTTTTTATTAACCTTAAACTTAACATTAAGTGAGTGTACTGACGCGTCTAATGTGATGTTGCAAAAGAACTGTCTTGGTCAAGAGATATACTCATTATATGACAGATGTAACGTAATGTTCACAATTAACGTAACAGAAGGGGCAGTCACGATCACCATTTTTCATGTACCAATTGAGAGATTGTGCTGTACTCATCACTAAGTAATGCGGGTTTTAAAGATTTATTATTAAAGTATATATATATTTATTGCTGTAAACATATTTATTGAATATTTCACAATTCACGCGCATCCACCAAATATCTCGAATATTAATCATTGTTGATATATATATATATATATATATATATATATATATATATATATATATATATATATATATATATATATATGTATATATATTGTTACATATTATAAAATGACTCTCGACTTTCGGTCCTTTGTATTTATATATATTTTATAATTTTATCTACAACAGATTTTGCTATAGAGCGCTTAAAGACACATACAATTCGTCCAAGAAAGTAAATAACATATTTCTTGGCAAGATAAAACTGCTGTAGTATCTGATAATAAGCGTCAGATTCAGAGACATTTACTTAACAATATGCTACATACATACACGTTCTGAGATTACAATAAGCGATTTCACAAAGGCATAGAATTATTCTATGATGTTTATGGTATCGTCTCCGACATATGTTTTGCTATAGGCTTACTACTATATGATCAACAAAACAATAAATATTACATGACATGAAACCGGAAGCAGGAAACGTGGTACAATGTACAAAAGATGCTTCAGTCCCAGTGTGAAACGCGACGTTTGTTAGTGAAGACACTGGATATATACACTGCACGGTTTCATATTTAATCTAGAAAATGCTGTATGAAGCATGAATTTAAATATTATATCTGTCTATACTAGCGAAAACGGCTTTTAATCAACTTTAACTGAACGTTTACACAAAAAGAAAATACATCCAGCGAAATTACAAATAATCCAAACACAAAATTAACATAATTAATTATAAATTTTATTGCTGTGAACGCTTAAAACTTACCTTAAACTATACTAAATTCTCTTAGCGGAAAACAGTAGTACTATCAATGCTAAACTGTAGGTAACTATTAAATTCGTAATAAAAAAAGCGTTCTACACACAGACATCTTAGTGTTGTACCACAAAGCAAATCAGCTCGTTTATAAACTGCACACTAACAAGCAATAACAAAAGGCATACAGAGGCATAAGCACGTATTAAATAAAATGAATCAATTTGCATAAACAATAACATTGTAAATTTGCAATCAGCTGATGTATAATGGCAACGTGATTTTGATTTTTAAATCAAGATAAGCATATTTAATCATGGGCTAAAAGTATAAGGTGCCGTTATTCAAACGCCAAATAAGTAGTATTAAAACAAGCTTTGCTAATTTTATATTACGCGCCATATTTGTGTGCAGATAATTCGCCGACACATAATATAAAATGTATGCTTGTCACATCGGTTATGCAAAAATATTACAATTTCTAGTACCTTTTTTGAGATAATAGATAATTTCTAATAAATATTTTTCAATATTTATGAGTTACAAAAGCCTCTGCTAAATAGGTACTTATTATGATATCTATAAACGCAAAACAGTCATGATGACTGTTCTATTATAAGATAATGATTTTGACACGAGCCTTGCTGAAAGTGTCATTTTAATCAAAACTACTTATAACCGAATAAAGTAAAAATGCTTGCAGTAGAAAGACATCAGAAAATGTAACTGGGACACAAACTCACACAGTTCTTCGTTGGGAGAGATAACTAGATTATTATAAGTTTATTTAATTAAAGGACAAAGGTCTTATTCTGTGTACGCCTCAATTGATATTGTAAGGCAATTGTGTTGTCATTGAGCTGAAATAAATCCACTCGGGACTTAGCCATTTTTTCTACGTTCATATTTTATTTAAAAATAAATTAATCATAATTATTATGTCGTTTAAAAATGGAAAAAGAAAGAAGAATTCTAAGTGGTTACAACATTGACAAAATACTAAATATTGAACTGAAAAAGTTCTTCTTTTGTTTTCAAGTCAAAACAAGTTTAGAAAAAAGTGTAACGTAATTCAAATTTTAAATAATTTGGTGTGACTAATGTAGGATTTATACAGCAGGAAATATGTTGCTTCTTTAATCATTCAGTATTTTTTGTGTATCCTTTAAATTGGTGTATAATTCATGGAGAAGTTTCTTTACAAGTTAGAAGTATTGGTAAAAAGTTTTCATGATTAATTATTTACTTATAAGAAAATATATTCCTCAATCTATTAGTAAGCGTTAAGAAAGTGAATTTATACATTCCAAAATTTGCGAAGTTTCATTAATAATATTTATTTATTGTTGCTAAATTTCTTTATATAAATAATAATTTACCACGATTACAATATTTTGTGTCGGAATGAGTTTTAAACAAATGTGCACGTTTATAACAACATAATACACACTCGTCAGCGCCCCTTACGGCATCAATCAGCGTCACCAACGTATATTATTTTCTAATTGGACCACTGTATATATAATATTAAATTTCTCGAACTTGAAAAGCATTTTGAGGATAAATTGGCAGTAAAATTGTTTATTATCGCTAATATTATCGTAATAATGTTATTTTGGCTCTTTAAAGTAAATTAGAAGCGAAATATCTTTGTAACCAAATTCGGAATCCATTATTAATTGCAATTGCGAATAAGATTACCAAATAAGCCAATAATTTTGGTTTAGTATTGACGTATTGTAAATGTTATATGTGCGTTTAAGGAATTGAATCTATGATCAATGTAATAAGTAGCATAGTAATATTTCCTTTATGTTATCATTGAAACAATCAAATCTGTCAAATTACATAACAATAGTTACTTATATGAAAATTACACGGGAATAATAAATAAAGTCATTATTATACAGATTGTTGTGTAAGCTATATGAAATGTTAGGAACCGATGTAAAAGAACGAGAAAACTGCACAAGACATGTAATGTCCACTTTTATCTATCCTGAAACCATAGATACATTATTTATCTATGCTGAAACTACTCAAATATGACATTGCTTGTTATTTATGTAGTCTTCAGAGCTCTCGTAAGCAAAAGTAGGCAACCAACATACCGTATATGGTGCAACTAAAATGTATAAGGGGGCTATTCCATGGCCATCTTTATTTTGGTGGTATTGAATTTAACTTTTTGGTTTTTATGTAAGTGCAAAACGCATAATGCATTTTAAATGCGTTCTAAATCAAAATAAGGATTGATGAGCTCAGAGCTCCGTAAATAGGAAGACAAAACTGTTTTTATGAATGTCACGTATTGTCAATTTTGGTGGTTCGCGATTAATATTCATCATAGGCGGCTATGACCGACGGAACAATGGAGTCATGATGTAAATTACGTCACCACTGGATATAGGAAGAATCTTAAGGTCATAACCCTACATTTTTACTAGAATGTTGATTAAATATATTTGATTTTAATTTGAAATTGCGTTTACATATTCATTAGTACCAAGAAAGTCCAGTGTAGGGCACTGCAGATTTTTTTAGAGATCTTTACTCAGAATTAGTGCTTGTAGTTTGATTTTTTACGTTTGATTGCCATTTTAAAATGTTAGTATTACTTTCTACTCTTCTATACGTAGTAATAAGTAAGTCTTGTAATCATCACAGTTTATTTAGTATATTTCTAGTGAAAACTGTGAATAAGAAAGTCAATTTTGCATACTTTATTCGGATAAAGAATGGTGGCGTCATCATTTTAGTTAAATTAGATATTATTAGAAATATGATAATAAACAGGGAAAAAATAAAATCCAACATTATTTCTTATTATCTAATGTTTAAAATAAGAACAAAATCAGCCACTTCCTGTTCAGTGTTGCAAAAATAGCTTTACGTTAAACGTTAAAATACGTTTCTGATTAATTTTATTGCACATGACGAATAAAACAAACAATTAAAAGCCGCAATCTAATTTACACCTAAGCCTTCAATGAGCTCATACCCTTGAACATGAACAAAAATAACTTTTACCGCAGACAATGCGCGCATATAGTATAAGTTTATTAAAACTGATGTAATTCTGCGGTATTCTATTCAGATTTTCCCTTTGCCAAAATTAAACAGAAAAACAAATGACATAAGAGTTTCTTCATTCATTCCCAAAAATATTACAGGCACAGAATCATTATTATTAGACAATTAGACCCAGTAAATAAACCAAATTTTAATAGAATTTCACGAAATAAATATAAGCACATGGTTTGTGTGTTTTTTTTTAAGTAAGAATTTAGAATTATGCAATGACAATGTCCGATTTATGTTACTCAAAAATGGACACAATAAGGTCTTTTTTACAGTGGCCATTATGGAAATGGTTGAAGCCACCGTACATTTTTGAAATATTGTTCTATGTGTCAAAACATCGTGAAAACTAATGTATATAAAATGAGATATGGAGGCATTGGTGCAGTTTATGTCATTATTTTCAGAATACAGTAATTATAAATTGAATTCTTTAAATAGTTCATTCTTCACTACTCTTTTAAGAAATGCATATTTCAATTAAAATTGTTTAAAATATTCCATATTCTAATTAAAATAGTTTAAAATGTAGCATGCTGACAAACTAATTCAAGTATATTAAATTAGATCGATGAGTGATATTACGCTGTAAACGTAGTACTTAATTTTTTCTATAAAGTCATATTTTAATGTCATGCATATTAAAGAAATTGTTCGGATAAAATACAACCAACATTAGTGTTTTTAATGACTAGAATAAAAACCGAATGTATTAAAATGTTTACCCTCTTAAACTTTGTTAGGCGCCATTTTCGATCATTGTGTCGCCCGTACTGCTGCTATTTATAATATGACCAACTAAAATGCCGATTGTGTAAAAACAAACAATGATTTCTTTTGTTACATTTCGGCACTTTTAGGTCCTCGACCCCCAAGAGGGTACACACCGGAACCGTACCATCATTTTTAAGAAGGGTATTGGATTTTACCTGTAGAATACCTTTGGGATATTTTGTTTCACTGGTTTCTTTTTTTTTGTCTGCTTGTGTGTTCGTTTCGCATCTTTACGTTCACTTAATTTTTACCGCATTCCTGAATGTTGCTGCGTTTCGAGAACGAAGGTTACGGTATATTTTGGCTTTACACAATTTCGTTTTAATATTTTAGTAAAATGGTGAAACAATTCTCACATCATATAACGGAACAGTAACGTATAATTTATCATTATATCAATTATTTTTGATGAATTAGCTACATTTTAGAACCTTTCTATATAAATGTAGTGCTAGTAGGACGTAATAATACTGGACATACGCGGTACAAAATTTAATTTTTTTAGCTCGTATGGAGTACCGAATAAGCTAAAGCAATCGTTCGTGTGTCTGTAGCATTCTCGGATCAAAACAATTCCTTAAAAAAAGTGTTTATCTCGTCGCCCTGAATCCAAAAATATATATAACTGGATGTTAGTCATCCGCTCTTAAGACCAAATTTGTGCCCTCTACTCCTCTGAAGGTACCGGAGCGATTTACACCAAATTTGCTACACATATTATTTGGTATCCCATTTGAATCCTCTGGCAGTTTAAATTCGCCCGTATACTTCCCGAGTTATAGGGCCCCAAAATTTGGAACCCGCCTTAATACTGCCCTTATAAAAATAATTAAAACACTCAAATATTCTACTAATAATTCTAAGCTATTTTATATCTACAAGATTTTTTCATATTGTTAACCCAAAGGCCATACAAAATTATTAAATATAATTTTGATTTTTTTTTTAATCAAAATAATCTACAAAAAATTAAATAACATTTTTTCAAATTGTTAATTAAAAGGCCATAATTATTAAAAACCACTGCTCGCATCGCATATATTACTTATAAAGTGAGCTGGACGCATAGGTTGTACTTGTAATCAAAGAATAAGTATATTTATGTTATTCAACTGTTCTGAAGGTACCGGAGCGATTCACACCAAATTTGGTACACATATTATTTGGCATCCCATTTGAATCCGGTCACAGTTTAAACTCAATCGCTTGTATACTTCCCGAGTTATAAGGCCCCAAAGTATAAAACCCCCCTTAATACTGCCCTTATAAAAATAATTAATACATCCAAAAATTCTACTATATATTCTAAGATATTTTATATCTTCAAGATTTTTTCATATTGTTAACCCAAAGGCCGTAAAAAATTATTAAATATATTATAATTTTGAATTTTGCAATATGCATTAAAATTGATTCGATTTTGCGTATTTATTAAATATTTTGTCGAACAACTGACCCTAAAAGAGTTAATTCTTGACATCTGTTACAGTCATGCTACATTATACTGATTCCATTCTATAAAAATGAAAGATTAATTGGTGTAAAATGGAATTAGTAATTGATATAATTTTAGTTTCACGCTTTAAATTCTGTAACAGTGCAGACGATTGTGTTTTAAGATATGTATATGTATGATTCAATTAGATCGTCTGACTGAATATTTCGATTAACTTTACGGACTGACTGACTCATATTGTTTTATAATGACACGCATGTATGGCTTGCAGTTATGGCACGCACAAATGAAATATACCTACCTATTTGTCATTATGCCATCATTACAAAAAAACTGGGGTGGTCTGCACTCGATTTTCTTGTACCATTACTACCTATTTTAATTATATTATTACGTAAATATAAATAAACCATTTATTAATGTGATTATTCAGTAAAATATTATAAATAATAAAAATTAAAATAACTGTCTTAAAAAATTACTAAATATGTTATACGATGAGCTGAAGGCATTGGTGCCTTACGTATGCATATTTATTTAACATAGCGTAACATATAATTGTATGTAATTTTTATTTTAAATTAAAAGATACAGTCAACGCGTAAAATATATTTGTATTTAACAGTAAAACTATTCGATGATGGAATACATTTAATAGTTAATGTGAATATTTTGATTAGTAATTCTACGACCGCAGTTTTGGTCAGCGAAATGTCTACGGTTGCCGGTGTTGACTCATTGTCATTCAGGCACGGTGCAGCAGCGCCAGCGGTATAATATAGAAATGACTTATTTTTACACAATTTGAATACAGAAGTGGGCCCAACACATGGTATTTTTAAACTTCCTGTTCAAATGTGCTTTACAATCATCCCGCCAAATTATTCGAATTATTACGTCAGCGTGGTTAGTTCTCGGCGACAAGTTAAAATCAGACCTTCGGGTATGATCGGCTCGTTTATATTAGTTCATAAATATGGATATGTCCGAGTTTAACAGTAGAATATTTGCATATATTTATTGCAAATTATATTGTTTAAAGTTATCTTATATATAGAAGGAATGTGGATATAACAAATGTATTCTAGATATTAGCATTTATGTATACGCGATATATAATACGTGAATCATCAACAATACTAGATTTTATTTAAATAATTATTTATTACTGCAATTATATATAATTATTGTGCTATGCCACTGCTACGGTTAGATAATTTTAAATTTTAGACATTTATGCAATCGATTGGAAAATTAAACAAGATTTGGTACGCGTAAAACGCACCAACGCGTAGAGCTCGCCTTTAGGTAAAATATGCGTTGCGAGCAGTGCTTTTTAATTATTATGGCCTTTTGGTTAACAATTTGAAAAAATGTCATTCAATTTATTGTAGATTCAATTGATAAAAAAAATTGTGCTTAATTTAAAATTCAAATTTATAATATTTAATAATTTTTTTCGGGCTTTGTGTTAAAAATATGAAAAAATCTTGCAGGCATAACATATCTTAGAATTTTTAGTAGACTTTTTTAGTGTTTTAATTATTTTTATAAGGGCAGTATTAAGGGGGGCTCCAAATTTTGGGGCCCAATAACTCGGGAAGTATAGGGGTGATTGGATTTAAACTGCGTGCAGATTGAAATGGGATGCCAAATAATATGTGTTGCAAATTTGGTGTGAATCGCTCCGGTACCTTCAGAGGAGTAAAGGGCACAAATTTGGTCTTACGAGCGGATGACTAACATCCAGTTATATATATTTTTGGATTCAGGGCGACGAGACAAATATTTTTTCTTAATTAAATTTTATGATTCGAGAATGCTACAGACACACAACCGAATGCTTTTTGCTTCTTCGGTAATTCGTACGGCGAGCTAAAAGCTCTAATATTATTAAAAATCGGGAAGAACAAAAATTATTAAAATCGCAATTTAATCGATATTTTGTTGTTTTGTTAATTTGAATTTTTAAAATGTTAAATCTATTATAATCGATTCATCAAATTTTGTGACTGGTTTAGTCACTGCTTGATTTATATTTCATAGATTTTTAAATATTAAAAATGTTTAATTTTTTTATGGCTTTTGGGTTCAATCTGAAGAAATGTTATACTAATAAAATAATTGTAATATTTTATAGATTATTTATTATATTTAAAAGATTTAAAAATGCATAATGAGAAGGGAACTTTTTAAAGGCTTTTATTTGTAGAAGTAGAATTAATCTTATATATATCTACGTGTATACGAAATTTGGTTAAAATTGCTCCTGTAACTTCAGAAGAGATTAAAAGAATAAGAGAGATGATTTAATTTGATACTAAAATTCAAAGCAATATTGGAGGATGTTCCCCTTCAGGAACAAAGCTAGAATTACTATATAGGTCAATTGTCCAGTGAGTAATTAATATGTTAAAAAGTGAAATATTTTATCCTTACTATCTTAGAGTATAAAAGTGATATGTTTTTAATAATATAAATTATTGCTTCCTTAGAGCACAAAGCTGATATATTCAATTGTAATATTTTGTAAAAGTTACTGATTTAAATTATGTATTAAATATGGATCCGTAGGGAGTAAAAGTTCACATTTGTGCAGTGATGTACAAATAGTGATGCGAAATCTGAGAGGGTGCTCTGTCACTAACCATATTTTTAGTAGCAAAATAGCGACGTCCGAAAAAGTTCAATCTTTGCCAAGCCGTTTGGTTTACTGAGTCGGAACGCATGCGTACGGGCGTAAAAATATTTCAAGTATAGGAGCGCGCGTAGATCTGCCGGCAGACCAGTTCAACAAAGACCGCGTATCCTCAGAGTGTGTGTACTTGTTGTATGTGTGAATATACGGACCATCGCGGTGATATATTTGTTCGTTTTGCTCTGTTATAAGTCGAGCGAGAAGACGACACCGGCTTAAGTTGGTTTTAGTGAATTAAAGTTGTGCGTTTTTGTGATACCGAGGAAAAATTAAATTTATTCAACATGAAATGGTTATTGGTTTTATGTGCTTTGGTTGCGATATCACAAATTGGTAAGTTTTTTTATCGTATTTTTTTTTTAATACAAATTTCACTCTTTAAGGGTTTTTACCCGAATAAAAAAAAATGTTTGCTTAAAATAATTTTAATTTTGGAGCTCAATTGTTTGAAAGCTGGGAGCTTTACTCGAATTCGCTCTTAATGGATCTTTTAACAGATTAATACTATAAATTGATTTATAAAAATTAACCTACTAAAAAGTTTAACTTAGCCTAAATTTATTTAAAAAAATAGTCATACAAGTCGGTAGAAAATATTTAGTCCGCTGAGAATTTGTATCAGGAGAACAGAACGTTCAACGAATCAGCTTTTAATGGGACACACGGCGTAATAATGCATTAGTTAAATTAATTGTAATAGAAAAAATAAATTATAATATTAATAACAAGGTATGCCCATATCATAAACAGAATAATGCCCACTCCTCACTACTACTATAATAATATAAGCTTCAATAATATAAATACCTAGATCTATCTGTCAATATGTCTAGTTTTCTATCCGGAACGCTATGTAAATATTGAACTAACATACACAAACAAGAAATAAGAAAACGTTAAAAAATTGTTTAATTTTGATTTAAATTTTCATATTAAATGACGTTTATTGTAAAACAATTTTCTAATTCTAATCACCATGGATATAAAAAATAAATATAACGTTATTTTAAACAATTTTGTAAATGTAATAACCATGAATACAACATATAAATAAAGCATTCGGGAAATATATATATACACATTTGGTGGTTTATACATTTGTGTTTTACGCGTAAATTATGTTTTTCGTAAATTCCATTATATATATTTTATTGCTGTATTGTTTATCAATGTATTAACCATGAATACAACATATAAATAAAGCATTCGGGAAATATATACACATTTGGTTGTTTATAAATTTGTGTTTCACGCGTAAAATTATGTTTTTCGTAAATTCCATTATATATTTTATTGCTGTCTGGTTTGTCAATGTATTAACCATGAATACAGCATATAAATAAAGCATTCGGGAAATATATATACACATTTGGTTGTTTATAAATTTGTGTTTCACGCGTAAAATTATGTTTTTCGTAAATTCCATTATATATATTTTATTGCTGTATTGTTTGTCAATGTATTAACCATGAATACAACATATAAATAAAGCATTCGGGAAATATATACACATTTATGGTTGTTTATAAATTTGTGTTTTACGCGTAAAATTATGTTTTTCGTAAATGCCATTATATATTTTATTGCTGTATTGTTTGTCAAGGTATTAACCATGAATACAACATATAATTAAAGCATTCGGGAAATATATACACATTTGGTTGTTTATAAATATGTGTTTTAAGCGTAAAATTATGTTTTTCGTAAAATCCATTATATATTTTATTGCTGTATTGTTTGTCATAAAACAATTTTGATTATTAATTGTAAATTCTAATCTTAATTACTAATTGGCTCGCTGTGAATGGATCTTAATAGTTTCATACTTTCTATATTATATACTAACACAAAATTAAAAGTATCGTAAGTAAATATGGTTCTATCTCTGAAAACGATACTAATGGAATTTTCAATCTGGTATATTTAAGTTAAGTTACTTTTAGGGTAACATTCACTTATCTATTTTATTTTGGGAGTCTGTGTATACCATCTTGACAGATAAGAAAGTGTTTCAACAACATCAAATATTTTCCCAGCTAATTGTGTGCCCAGTGCTGAGTGCCCCCAAACCCAAACGAAAAGTGATAACGCACATTATTACTCAACGCAGAATTTTGTCGACTTTTTTGACCTTGCTCACCTACTTTTAAAAAAAAACTAGTTTATTGCTTCGAACTTTCGATAAAAATATGAATGAATGCCATCATATGCGGAGTGAATGACACTTATCGACCAATTTTACGGATACTTATGGTTCAATTTTTATTTCGTAATAGATAAGATGAGGACAATTAGTTTTACTAAGATTATTTTTTATATTTTTAAAATATAGTTTATTATTTGTTTCGTCTAAATAAAAACGAGGATTCACTGCTTCCAGTTTGCCACGGAATTTTTGTAACATTCTCAAAAAATACCAATATAGTTTATTTTCATTAAATTGAATTATTTTTAATATTGCTACGAAGCTATAAAAATATTTATAACATTTGTAAATAATTTAACAGATTGCAAATATTATATCTGTCTAAATATTATTGCTGGAAGCAAAACGCGTTGAAGCTCGCAATGAAAATAAATATGTTTTATTGAATTTTTACTAAAATCTACAAATAATAAATAACTCTTGACGTTACATTTTATATCCATCAAGAAGAAGAAAAAAACGTAAAAAAGTTCGAGAGGGAAAAATGAAAAACGATCTATGGTCACGTGATGGGATGTGGTGTATTTGTACATGTATAACAACGTTTTGAAATACAACTGGTTGCGTTTTTACGACTGCTTCTCTAAACAGTAAAAAGCAAACAACGCCCTAATAGGTAATAAAATATGAAAAAGACAAATGTTTCTTTGTTAGTTTTTATACAGATAATATTTCTTGTTTAAACATTTAACACAAAGAAATGTCTTTTTCGAATATACTTTATCGTATTATTTTAATATTGATGTTCGATATTAGTAACAAAATAGTATGCCAATTTTCAATCCGGGAAGTAGTTCACATACACAAATTATTGAGAATTTGAGAGCATTATACGTATTCATGATAGTCCGGATATCCTGTACTGTTATAGAAGAATCCATTTGGGAATTTAACCCTCCGGAAGACACAGGCACAACGAATAACGATGAAACTTCGCATCACAGCATAGTGATGAAACATAAACGTTACGCCCTTTTTGTACACACACAAAAAAAAACGATTATTTTCTTGTCACACTGTAACCAAATAGAGTGTAAACGTATAGATCGATTCTCGTTTATTATAATACTTGAAATGTGGGTAATATTAATTTAATAGATTTTTTACTGTTTCTATTCAATTACTCACTGAATTTTAAAATTGTTATGTAACGGTTTAAAGATATAGAATTTCGATATATATCGTAAACTTCAAAAGCTACCAATACGCATGCGTAAATACAGCCAATAAATGCAAAGCAATTCTACGAAATGAGAATTCATTGCAATATGCGAAACATTAAATGAAAAACTGTGAATACGCATGCGTAAATACAGCCAATAATATGGCATAAAAATTCCCTTCGTATGTTTTCCTTCGTTTCTACGATATGAGAATTCATTTCCTATGCAAAATGTATAATATATGTAGGACCGGCCGGTGCCGGTATCTACCTATTGCGATAATACCCAAGATCATAGGAATTGGGTGTCCGCCAGAATGGTTTAATATAGACTTATTCTATGACGTAACATACACACGAAAGTCCTAAAGATAAATGTACCAGCAGATGTTCGTTTTACATTATTAATCCCAGTGTGCTGATAAGAACTCGCTTTTGAGACGAGTTGAGTTGAGTGGACACTGAATTATTAGTGTATTTACTTTTTAAGGGTTATAATAAACGAACATAATGTATATTTTATTTTTACAGCTCACGGCTTTATTGTTTTTTTATGACCAATATAATAATTGTTTAAGAGCAAACATATTATATATTAAGTTAGCACTTAGGGTTGTTGTTTACCTACATTTAATTTCGGGAAGTAGTGATTACAATTTTTGTTAGCTCGTACTATAGTACAAGGTAGCTTAAGTATTTGGTTGTGTGTATGTAATATGCTCGGTTAAATAAAATGACATAGTGCAGTAATTAAATAATAACTGTTCATTAAACAGTGGTAATAAAATCTTTTGTTTCTATAATTAATAAGTATTATTTAAAAGTAATATTTTCCGCCGGGATATATTTGTAGTTCGTCGTAAGCTGTGCTGGAAGCATTGGTGCTTGCTTAAAACAACAAAATTGCATTTTTGTATAAGAAATAGGGTAAAAATGCGCAAATTAAAATCCCTCTTCACAAAATCTTTATATCAAGGGTGTGTCACTTTGCATCATTCGCAATAGCCAATTCCAGTGATTCTCCCAAAAATACGAATCACTAATCACACCGAACGCGCCCACATTTCCAATGTAATCACCGTGAAATTTCACAAATGATTTTGCGTGAGAAATCGTTATTAAACATCAAAATAGAAAAGAAGCGCGTTAGCATGTCGAAACTGAAACGTTGGATGCTTGATGTGAAGTATATTTATGTATAGGGTGCACTCACTACAGAAGAAGCAGCAGCAGCCGCAGTCATGTAGTCAACAAACAAAGTCATAAAACACCATTAAAATTCAATTTGTAGTTTCGTGTGTGGCTGTTGCTGTGGCTGTTGCTGTTGCTGTTGCTGTATGTGTGTGGGGAGAGTCAACCTTATTCATATTTATACCAATTAGACGTGTCCATAAACATTTACTACCCCCATGCGTGAATCCATCACATCAACTCTGTGGTTTTCTACACTGTTAAAATTAAAATTGTAGAAGATACTTTTTCATTTGTTGGACGGAGTCAAAAAGAAATTTAATACATCATATGTTTATGTTCAATGTTATCAGCTGTAGTTTTCACACACATACACACACACACACACACACACATATATATATATATATATATATATATATATATATATATATATCATATATCATGAAAAACTCGAGATTTAATCGGAAATACGTGTGTGTGTGTATGTTTGTGTGTGTGTGTGTATATCTGTAAGCATTTTATATGGCTGGTCGTTTTTCAAATTATAAATCAATAATCGATTAAACAAGATCGGTATATACCGATTATTAATCGAATAAATAGAACAAATGGATTTAAAATGAAAATTTAATCGATTATATCGATATATATATATATATATATATATATATATATATATATATATATATATATATAATCTTGTATATTTCAAATCGATCGATTTTTTAAAATGAAAAATCGTTTTTACCGGTTAATTAATTTTTTGCCAGAGCTTTTTAAGATATTGCCCGAAAATAACCCTCCAATTTTCAAAACTAAATTTAAATTTTACTCTTGCTACATTTTTGTTATCTCGAAAACCGCACAATTTAGAGAAAACGAAATAAATGTAAAATTTATTTAATTTTTTTTCCCATAATGTACCATTTATTGGAAAATTGTCTTTGAAATTAATATATTTATAATGTAACTACGTACTAAATTGTTCCATGATAATCGTAGTATCATCGAACCTAATAATGTGATTACCATGAAACAATGAATTCAATATTTATATTAATTAATTTATGTTTAATAATAAATATAAAATCCATAATATTGTACTATTTATGCTATTAATTTGATATTTGATTATCATGAACCAATTTAATTAAAATTATATCCATGAATACAACATATAAATTTATTAATTTCAAAAGCGATTTTATACTAAAAGGTGCGGATTTCACGAAAACATATTAGATAAAATGAAATTACAATATATTTATCTTATGTAAATAACGCTTATTCAAATTCGTGCCTTTTTCGAAATATGAAAAAGTAGCAAATTACCGATTATGGTAATAAGTTTTAAATTTCATATCTTTATCTACATCGTACACAAAGAAAATTGAGTGTGGGCCACTCCAGACTCGAATTAAAAGATACTGAAAAAGGAATAGAAGTTATATAACATTTCCGGTTTAGAGATTTTATGTTTTTAAAATTAATAGTTCATCCATTTAATTATAGAGTATTCCCTAACGGCTAATCGAAATATTATGCATTCAAAATTAGATTTTAATCGACTTATAAAAAATTAAAAACATATTCATAAAATTGACCTGCAAAAACAATCAAAAATTAAATATGCCAAGAAAAAATTCCAGCCCGGAAACACTGCAAATATCCTGCTATCTAGTACGTACATTCCAAACATATAAATACACTGTTATAATAAACGTTGTAACTAGGCTAAATATCCATCAAAATGTGTCAATAAAGTTTCACTCAAGTGAAGTAATGTTTATTTCCGTTATAACAGTGTATACGCACTCACTAATTCTGTACGAACAAAGTTACGACTTACGAACCATTGTGTTTATATATGTGTGCGTGCGTGTGTCTGTAATGGCTTTAAAGATAGGCCACCCAAGTATTATGAATTGGGGCAGCTGTGGTGACGCCACATCTGGGCGTGGGTGGAATTGAGGTCGTATATCGATTGTCTGGGGGTTGCATTAGGGATAACCACTATTGCTTTACTCGGGAAACTATGTTAAGGCGGTTCACCCCATTTCAAATATATATAAGAAAATAAATGAAAAAGTTATTGGGGGCATTGTACTCGTAAAATCGGGCCACGTGTTGCTTAAACGAATTCTTTTTTATTCGCACTACAATTGTAAATATTATTAATGCATTCTTTAATATTGAAATGTTGACAGGTTACACTGTGTAATGATTAAGGTTTGTTGTAATTGATGCTAATGTTTTTGGATTGGGTTATAAATGGTTCTGGTAGTTATAATTTGCAAATCATCGTATTTGAGGGATCAAAAAACATGTCTATATTTATATATAAGTTATTTATAAATACAATCAAAACATTCTAAAAAAATAAACAAACATACAAATAAATCAGCTATTAATACCTCCAGCTCGCTTAAAATCATTTTAATTTTAAAAGATAAGTAATTATTAACATGATTCGCGGTGATTAAATAATTCTATATTTGTTTTATTGAGTTTATCCTCTATTGCGCAAATATTTAAACAATTTCAAGTTAAAATTTAAATTCTAACGCATTCCAATTCCAAGTGACATAACTAACATATTTCAACTAAATAGTATCACATACTCGTCTAGGAAATTTATTTTAGCCGCGTTTGCGGGTAATAAAAATTAAATAGTTTCTTTAAACTTAAAAGAATGACTACTTATTCTAACATAAACTTCTTAATGTAGTTTCTGAGAATAGTATAAATATGCAGAACAGGAAATATATATTTTTTTCTTATACGTAATGCTCTACAGAAAGTATTGCGATCACAAAAAAGTCGATCTCGAAAGTGAGGGTTCATAGTTCTATTTTAATAATTTTCTCAATGATATATATATATATATATATATATATATATATATATATATATATATATATATATATATATGTGTGTGTGTGTGTGTGCGTGTGTGTGTGTGTGTGTGAAAACATTGAAATATGATGTTTTAAATTTAAGATTTGTATTTTTGTAAAGGATATTACAACTGAAAGTGCTTGTTTTTTTAATTTTTTGCATATTTCGAAAAAGGTACGGCTTAGAGAAAAAGTGAATCTTATAAAAGCCAAAGATATTAAAATTTCTAGCAACTTTTGTTTGAAAAGTTTTTCCGAAAAATGTACCATTTCCTGAAAAATATTTGTTTTGTAAATAATTGTTTTATGGCAATGTTAGCACAATTTCAAAACACAATAAAGCAATATTAAATATATGTATATAGTGAAATTTATGTATAAAGTCGAGTGAAGGCCACCCCAGATTATTTGTCGAAGCCCAAAAACTTTTCAATTAACTCAGCTCTGTTTAATTACATGTAGTACCACTGATGTTACACAATTTACATACTTAAACTTGTTCTACAACATTTTTAAATTGTTAATCTATCTTAATTTACCGTCTCAACATTTTAATCTAGCCGATACTTTCATTAATTGATTTATTGGTAAAAAGCTAAATTTTAATTGGTGAAGGCAATTAGCGACTGTCCTCTAACAATCACGCAACGATGCTGGCGAATCTTTTTTTTTTTTTGTTAGTTAATTGTTTAGTTAATGATAGTTTATGTTCAATAACAATTTGAAATAATTTCTGGAATTTCATCCACTTTAATTGATAACCGTGATGATGGAGAAGAATTTATTATTACTGTTAGGTATTGAGTAAACTAAAATTTAATACCTTTTCATCATAGAAATCATATTTATTTAAATTATAATACGGAATATACTGTTTCCCGCCAAGAGAACTATTAATGTAATATCGTTTAAAAATACTCGGAATATTTCGGTACAAAAATAAAAATATGTTTTAATAATTCGAGATTCTTTAAAAAGTCACATGTACGCCAAGAGAGCAGATACAGACGATTTCTTGTGCCAAGGTAACCAGTCATGTCTGTAGCCAGTTCGTCTGGAACAAAACGAAAAACTTGAGCAAAGCAATGCATCGCATCGTATCCCGAGTCCTTGAACAAGAACAACCAACAACACTGCTCAAAGAAGCCAACAACAAGAAGAAGAAAAAGAAGCAATGATTTTCAATCTCTGTTCTTAGAGACACATCAACAGAGAGCACTGTCTGTCTGCAGTTATGATCATCTAGAACGTTTATAATAAGCAATGGGTTTTCTTGTTATTGTTTTGTTGGCCAATGAGCATGGACAAAACAATCGCAAAACGTGTGTTGTTTATTAGCTGTAGTAATGCGTTTCAATTCAAGTTCATTATGTTCAAGTGGATTATTAAAACTACACTGCTCTCTTTCTATCACTGTAATGTGTAATTTCAAATGTAGGACAAATAGTTTTGCTTATTGCGCACGGACTAGACATGAAATAAAATGCGTCCACTTGCATTTGTATGCTCTTTATTTTATTAAACTCAGTTAAGGTCGCTTTAGTGGACTGTTTATGCCTTGTTTCACGTCCACCAAGTTTAGTGTGCAAGCAGGATGGTTGTCATTTGTGTGCGGTAGATAAAGATAGCTATTTAACCGTGGAGAAATTCTATTATAAATGCACCCTTATACAGTGGAATACTGGATTCTTTGCGCATTTCCCTAACTTTGTAAAACCTGTTAATTTAGCTGCCGGTCTCTGAGAGTCGTAAATCCTTTTTGCTGACAGTGAAATTTATTGATGGATTAATGAATCCGAAGCAGATGAGTTCTGTAGTCATACATAAAATATGACTGTTTGTTATATTGTTATAAATTATAATGCGTCACGGTCGAGCTCAACGACATCTAAATTATAATTTGTAATTGCAGGATACAAAGCATATTTTCGTGGGCTATTACACGACTCCCGCAGTCGGTTCAGTTGAGTACAATATTCCCGAATAATGCGACGATAATAACAGTGTATAGTTTCCGAGCCAACTTTGATCGTGTATAATTATGCCGAGCACGTCGTCATGGCTACAAAGGGACGCCTGTATATAATATATCTGTAGGTTAGGTGGCGGTATGCTATGAAAGACTTGTGCTATTACATGAAATGTTTATCTAAGCCGACGCTGATATCTGTAATTACTGCCGTAAATACCTTGGGCATTTTCCTAATTGCCTGTACATTGAAACACGAGATGGTTTCTGTACCTGTAAACGACAGTTGCCTTATGGACTCTATTAGATCATGTTACAATTTATTCGTGCTTTTAAGATCATTATTTTAAAGATTTTCTTTTTAAATTAATCTGTCACGCTCGTCAATATACAAAAGATAATCAAAAGAAGTTTTACTATAGCTTCTGAAGCAATTCTCCACTTGGGATGCCAGTCAACGTGATAACGAAACGGTCAGATGCCCATCTAGTGCCGATAAAGACCATTGTTAGCTTTGAAAGTTAGTTTCGAAGAACTTAAATCCTGATTTGAGACAAATGAGTGAAATTCGCTCAGAGAATTATAAACCAATCAAAAAGAATTGTTTAAAATATTAGTTATTTTACGTATTTTGACAGATAACTTCTCCAAAACAGTTATTTAGAACCCAAAACTAAAGTAATATATGGGATATTGAATTATTACTTTTACTTTTACGATTATTTATAAATATTGTAATTCATGAACTCGAAAATATACATTTTCACAATCCTGGAAATGAATCTGACAATTTTCTGACATTTTCGGCGGTTTGTCTATGTGTCTGTACGTACTCTAGAGCCAAGGTCGTTGAAAACCAAAATGTTGACTCCCTAAATTCAAAACTAGCGTATGCCGGAAGAAACCCTCTTATTTTTGTAGATAATATCTTAACCGGCAGGAATTCTAATCGGTACCAACACGAACTAGAGAAAAAGAGATTCTTATAAAAGAAAGATATTGAAAATATTGGAATTTCTAGCAGGTTTTGTTTGAAAACATTATTTAAAAAATATACCATTTATTGAAAAATTACTTTTCGAAAATAATTATATAAGAAAGTCTCGTAAAGACACCCCGGTTTTTTTTATATTTTTAAATCGCAATAAGCATTTGTATTATATGTGTATAAAATTTGGCAAAACTTGGTAAGGTAGCTTCCGATGAGTTTAAGTTTTTTGAAATCAGGAAAGACATGAAACGAATTTCTGTGCAATATTTGTGTTTGTTGGTTGCAGACACATTTCCGAATACTATAGCTCTTTTGTGCTGTTAGGACGAGCAAAATATATACCAACATATTGTTTTCACTTCATATATATATGGTTTTCTATTGAAATCGTTTTACGAAAGTAGTTTTAGAATTCTGTATGCAACATTTAACATTTGAAAATTCAATTGAATGCAACTGAATCCATAATACGTTCAAACAGTTCAAAGCAAATTGTAGGTATTCTCCGATTCCTAGAACCAGCAAACAGCTGTCCCATGTTCTAACTGCAACTTTCAATAGTCACACTATCAGTAAATACCATGAAATGAAAACTACACAATGTACTAAACGCAGTATTCACTACTGTGTATGAACCTGACTTTTTCCAAGGATCGGCTCACCGGTTTTAAAAACAAGACAAAAGCAAAACAACTGGAAAAACACTCCGTACACGTGGACGGCTTAACAATTACTCTCACGTGACAACATTTCTTAACTAAAGCACCTGGCTTGTACCGGCTACACACGGAGCTGTTGAGTCTCTATGGAATCTGATTCCGGCGTAAAGCTCCGTGGTTGCTTTATAATAACAAAGCGGGGCGAATATGAGCCTTATTGGTGTTGGTGAAGGACCAACACTTATACGATGGTGTTTCATGACATTCCTATGTCAAAATGTCGGCATCACAGCACGGAACAAATTTCGTTCTATCAAGCTGGATTTTACGGATTAGTTGAATATATTAGTGTTATTATTATAGGGCATTGACTTGAATTTTATTTTTATTTTGATATTCGTATATATTCCGATTCAAGCGACTCAAATTTCGGATTAAATAGTAGTTTACTCCTCCTTAATAGCCAGTATACCAAAATATATGTTGTGGCCAGCACATTACTTCAAGTTTAGTTAATTAAAAGCTGCAATAGGTAGATCAGATCTGACATTCTTTCTCTGCTCAAAGTAACTCATTTTCAACCAATTAAATCCACCCACATCTAAATTTATCTTTCTGCTTCCACAATACAAAATAAGAACTACTACACAATTTATGGGTATAACTTACAAATTGCACTTCAACGTAATTTCATTCTATTTATAACTCTGTTAAAAATAACTCCCTATTTCAATTTCTGAGTTATGATTTCTTTTTAGTGGTGTGACTCGGGTTTCTCCAAACATGAGTAATAAAACACGCATGGTAAGATGCAGGTGTATACTGTATAGTTCTTGCAGGCCGGAGGCAATGTTACAATGTCGAATATTGGTAGACAGCTAGGCGCTCATAGTGTAAATGACCTCAAACGTTCAACACCCATAGATGGTTTTGTAACTCTATTCATTCATACATTGACCAATAGGAAGGATGATTAACGAACTGACATTTTAACCGTTTATGAATACGCGTGCTCATTACAACAGCACGTGTATAATAACTATTCATTTGTATCATGGCACTGTTAACTGCATCCAGCGTATAAAGGATTTGTTTATTTATTGTTGATTGTTGAGGATTATAATTTTACTTTGTTAATCTGACTCGCTTTCAATTCATATATTCCAACTATTTTCTAAATATTTCCCGACTGGACGTAGTAAATATACGTAAACTTTGCTTTTAGATCCTTAATGTTGTCGTAGCCATGAAGATAAATGTTAATGTCTAAGAAGTGTCAAGAAATATAACTTCTATTATTAATTTGTGTCACATTTATGTGCCATCCAAATTCTTCTTAAACACAGAGACATGCATTTTAAAGAGATACCAGATCTATTCGAACAAAGCCCCAATCACACTAGCGCTAACGCCACTATGGGTTATAAACTATAATGGGATTTAAAATTTAACTGCCATATAAGATTACTAGATATGTTCGGTCATATTTTTTAATTAACCATTTATATATAATATAACATTCGTGATAAATTTATAACGTGGTTATTTGAATGAGGAAGTCGCGCGGTTTACCTTTAATTAATTACTTTCCACACCGTTTTTACTCAGTAAGTTGAAGGAGCGCATATATATAAAGTTGTTTGGTAATCATCCAATCATTTTCTCCATGATTGCTGCTTGAAATTAACACTTAATGATTGCGTTATTACAGCAAAAGAATAATTGACCGGATGGAGTTGTATTTTGTATAAATTTTCTCTTTCATTCGAAGAGGATTTCAGTTTATTCAAGGGCGAATATCTGACCTCTCGAGTAAAAACAATATTATAGTAAAGAAAGATGTATGTTTGAATATATAAATTAATGTGTAGAACGCTTTGTTTATATAAACAAAATCTTATACGTCAAAATAAATGTATTGTGTGTATATAAAAACAGAAGCAGACGTGGTGGAAGTTTTCGGAATAAGGAAAATAAATGTGATTTATATTTCGTTTCTTCGAATATTATAAATTAGATTTCGCAGATTGACGGCAAGCTATACAATGAGAAGGAACTACGGTGTATTACAACAAGCGGGTATTTTTCTGGAGCAATTCTAAGTGCACAGAGAAATACGCCAACTTTAATCTTCGAGTTAACGTACTTAACAGGTTCACGGTAGATAATTGAATTTTCATACATTAAGACTTTACGCTGTACATAAATTTCGGTTTTTACGACGTAAGTTTTGCAAGCATTTGTATTTGGAATTCTCGTAAACGGACACCGACGAACAGCGGACGCTATGGTGAAATATTTACAACAGAAAACAATGAAAATCAAACACTTACTTTACTAATCCGACAATAAATATTTATTTTGTCTAATTGATACTTGTGAAATCGAAATCTTGCCTTTCGCTAAATAATTTATGGGTAAATTGATAATTGATTTTATGTTAACGTTAATTTTGACTATTGTTTAAGAAAATAGTATTTCTTATTTCGTAATATGAATATAATATATTACAAAAACATTAATTTTTATTTTCCTTATGGCATACCTTCACAACTATGGTATAAAGTATTAGAAAAACGTGATATATTTTTTATTTTGTCACCAAAAAATTAGTCATTGATTCTAGGAATAATTCACGCATTGAATTATAATTACACTATCGTAAATCAAATATATAATCTAGCATTGTTTCGTTGTCAAATGGGTGGTCTGAATTTTACGACTATCCTTGAACATTTTACAGAAAAATATTGGTTGATGAAAATTCCGTATATTTAGAATATGTAAATTGCAAAAACTTTAGATTTTGTTGTTAAAATGAGAAATTGTTCATAATAGATTTATGAAAACTATATATATTAGTATAATTAGAACAAGGTTATTGCATTGAACAGATGCATAATTTCATATAAATCAAATATTTATCAGAAGCATTTCACATATTGCTTAGAATCCATTGAAACTTATTTTTACTAATGTAATGTTCAAACAAAATATGATCTCGTAAAAATCCTTGTAATTCTTTTTAATTCAAGGACGTAATAAAATTATCCACATGACGAACCTTAATGTATTTTAGTTTTTATTTTCTTGTACGAAATCTAAAAGCAAGTATTGTAACCACGATCATTTTTAGAATGACATCTTTGTGTGTGTGTCTGTGGCTCTAGAGCCAAAACTGTCTAGATGCGCATCATTATAAAACAGATAATGATCAGACAAAAAAGTCGAGTGAAGGCCACTCCGGCTTAATTTTACTAATGTAAAGTTCAAACAAAATATGATCGGGTGAGATTTATTACAAACCACTGCAATGTTTTAATACTATTCACATGACGAGCTTCAATGCATATTAGTTTTTTTATTCCCGATCAAATATTCCAACCAAAATTGGAGCATATACGCATATATTTTGTGAACGTATATAATGGTTATAAATATGCATAATAGTCATTGTTTAAACAGAATATGTTATGATTGTGGTAAATATGCATTTACAAGTATTTTGCACAACATGTGTGTTTATTTATGTGTGTTTGAATGTGATGTGTTATGTGCCAACGGATACGTTAATTTGTTTCAAACTGCAAATTCATAACTACAGAACATGAAGCGTCGATCCAGTTTTGCACCATTGCGGCAAACAGTTCACATTTCATGAATATTTATTTGTTTTAGAGCAACGCAGACAACTAATATGATTGAAATGGAAATACATTAAAATTGTTAGCTGCAATATTATTTTACGCCGCAAGCTATAGGTTCACTATTATTTGCTAGACGGGTTCAATAAAAGCGACTAGATTCTAAAACTACCTCTGGGTTTATTATAATAACTTCATTTTCGAAATACATTAAGCTAAAAGATTTTAAAAACTGCAGTGCTTTTGACTGGATTTTCCTGTAAATGGAGCGTTTTTACTTATACATAATTTATAAAAGAAAGTATTGTATTCACGAAAAAAATCTACCTAGATATATAAATGGAAATATTTCCTCAATAACGTCTGTTTGTCTGTCTGTATTTGTGAACGCTCTACAGATAATACCATTGAACATAAGAATATGTTGTTTTATATTTAAGATTTGTATAATCCTGGACAGAAAACCTCCTAATTTGAAAGAAGATATTTTAACCGGAACCCATGTAATTTTTTGTATATCTCGAAAACGATACGAGCTAGAGAAAAACTTAATATAATAGAAGTTATTACTATTAAAATTTTTAGTAACTTATGTTTGAAAAGTTTTTCCTTAAAATGTATAATTTTAATGGAAAATCGCCTTTGAATATAACTGTTATATTTACGTTTTCCAAGTTACCGCACATAAAACTATATATAGAGTAAATTATGTCGAGCAAAGGCTACTCCAGATTGGTTCTTTTTACTTTTCAAGAAAAAAAAAAAAAGAAGACATTTATGAGAATCGTTTCTAATTCGTGCCATTTCTGAGATAGTAAAAAGTAACAAAATTCTAACTACCTGTTAAGATTTTATTTTAAAAATAAGAAATTTTCCTTCAAGATTAATTTATACACAATCTTTAAATACAATATGAATTCACAAAAGCTCAAAACTTGTGAACATATTTAAGCGTGCATTTTGGCCTTGACGGCAGTCAATTAATTTTCTGTAATAATATTAATTCATTAAATTCGAGGACAACCACTTATTCTACTCTATTCTCTGTATTCACATTTATATCCTTTTTAATACTATGACCAAAGTGGTGCAATTGACATTTAGTTAATAACGTTCAACACCAAGATAATATTTAATTGAAAGACGCACTTTCCAATGACATCCGATTGTGTTTTGTGTAGGCATAGAAATGAAATGAAAATGAATTCAAAGTGTTTTTGAACTTTAAGTTGAGTCTCGTTCGGTTTCCTTGAGATGTAATTTAGTAATTAAAGATAAATGTTGTCATAGGTAGCTGACCTAAAATAGCTTCGTTGAACCGATTCATTATCATTCGTTAACTCTTAATAAATTCACTCGCAAAACCGCTTATACCATTTCTACTCTCTTATACGAATGTATTTATATATTCAATGTGAAATATATCCTGCAAATAATTGGAAAATATCTGGAACCACTTAGAAGTTTTGATATCCCCAATCTAGATTAATTTATACCGCACATTCGTACGTCATATTTTATTGATTCACATATTGACAGAATGTATTAGGTACTCAATCACAATGAGTACCCACAACGAGCAAGTGACAGGTTGGGACAAATCTATCATTCGTATAGTTGTCACAGTGTTTGCTCTACTTGTCATAGTCAACCAAAGTGAAGCCGACCAGTTATATGACGACATATGTTCAAAATTGATGAGCCATATTATGTTCACTTGTAAGTTTTTAGCGCATCATTGATTCCCCATTGTCGTAGATGATATCAACCCTCTCTGCATCAGAAAGACAATTGGCGCGACGCCCAAAGACTCGTATTTTATCGTTATTGAATCGGTTATGCACTAGTAGTTCTCGAACATATAGTTTGTACGGACCTTTTGACCCCTGGTTTCGCTTTCTAGTGTCAGTTCTTCACACGATTTAAACGGCATTCTTATTAAGTATATCGCAATGTTTGATGGTGCATGTAGATTTATTTAAAAAAAGAAAGATTATCGAATGTTTTAATAGTGTGAATTCGAATCAATTTTTATTATCCATTGACGGATAATTCCTTTATGGCGATCCCTTGAATTCTCGTGAGGCCAACTGTACAAACAACGCACACCCTCAATCTCGCATATTTCCATTTACGGTCCGCCAAGGTTTGGCTAACAAAACAAAATTTATGAACGTGCCTGACCGATAAATAAATTTGAACACGGTTCTCTCATGGTAATGATGCTGATGATGTCATGATGTTTGAGTAACCGACATCGATGACGCCACGCACGCATGCGCATTCGTACACGTACATCACGCACTTTTTTTTAAATTTATGCAGAACGGTGATGTTGGCAATGAGCCTACAAACCAACCAAGTTTAGGTTGGTAAACGAATACTTTTAGAATTCTTTACGCGTTGCATAGTGATGCATACCTAGAACGAAACATTTACACATTCACTGATCTCTGGTTTCTCATCGTCCGTGTTTTAATGCGATTTATGCAGAGATAGGTGTTGAATCATTGAGTTTTATTTGTTTTTTAAACACTTGCACAAGCATTGCAGTGATGCTGTTCATTTTAATTTTGACCAGCCATGAATATTTTCTCATAGTTAATTCATTGCTCATTCTAAATTTATTTTTTATATATATTTATTATGTCGATGAGTAATGAGCTGTATATGATAAGGGCACATGCAACCCACGGGTTAATTTAGTTTAAGAATGAGTTCCCGCATCATCAACTTTAATAGAAAAATGAAGTTGTTTATTTATGCAACTAATTGCCGTAATAACAAACAGTAAAAATGGAAACTTTTATTACAAAACTTATTAGGAATATGATATCAATTTTAATGATCTTATTAACACCATATATAACCTCTAATTATGTTGTAAAATTAAGTAATTTGAGAAAGTTAAAATTGCAATATTTTACACAATTAATGATACATAAATTATCGTAATCAAATCGTTCGTTAACATTTATTTCCAATTACATTCTGAGCTCATTTGGTATTGAGTTATTTTAAAAATAAATGGTAATACCATCCTTGACTAACAAGGATACCCAATTTATCTCAATTATGTTCAACATGGATGACACATTGAAAGTATTAAAGAAGGATTCCATGCGTTGTCAGTGCGAATGGTGACTAATCTTGTCTTTCACAAAAAAAAGAACATTTCTTTTCAATAGTACCAACGTTATAAATAAATTCCTTTGTCATTGCTTTTTACAAGAATGTTTCCTTTTAAAATTCTTTTTGTACGGTTCTAATGCATAATAGCGAATCACAAAATAAGCCAAAACAGCGAAAAGAATAATAGAGAATAGTGAAAAGGGAGAATGGTAAAACAGAGAATACTCATAAGAGACAAGGCTTAAAATGATTGTTCATTTCCGAAATGGTATGAAATATGCGAATTTGCAGTAGCCCAGTAAATCAGAGGAGACATTTATGTATGTTTTCGGTGGCCATGTTCGTATTTGTGTAATTTGGTGATTCGATCCTGTTTTTGTGTGTGAAAGAGGGTGTAGCATTAAACAAAGATTTATTGCAATAATGCTGATAAAGTAGTAGGCACTGGCCTCAGGGTTAGTTAATTAAAGATCCAAGCGCGCTGCCCTAATTCTACACACACCAGGTGTACTAAAACAAACGTGCTTTCGTGCAAAATAGGTATACAAATACTGAAATTTATTGCCTGTCAAATTAGTTGCGATTTGGCCCAATTTCAAATTTCATTTGATGTTATCTGATTTTCATCAATACAATTCGTACAGTAGTCATTCTACAAATATAAATAAACGAATTGGTAACTCTATTTTCCATCTCTTTCTATCGTGTAACACGTTGGATGCCAGGTTTTTTATATATTTATAGAATTAAATGTGTATCAAAGTTGGCAATTTATATATTTAAATTAATTTGCACATTTTACTTTCCTTAAAATTGGCACAAAAAAGAACTATAAATAATTGTTTCAAACAGACACAGACGTTGTTTCATAAATAGTCACATTTGATTCAGGGTCAAAACGTGCATTTCCGTTGAAATCTCGAGTTCGACATTATATATAAGAAAGTAAAAAGAGGAAACAAAAATTGTTGAATCAAGATTATGTAGAATAATGTTTAAATTAATAAACAATGTATTCAATTTTAAAGGTTTACCTTTTCACTAGTTTATTTTGATGGATGACATCTCCTAATACGCCCAATTGAATAAATATATTGTTTCAGTATTGATCTATTACTGTAATTAATTTACAAAACTATAGACATATCGTTACATCTGAATTTATAGTTTCCGGTTACTCTGTATTTAATTTGCTGTTAAGATTTAAAAATTAGTTCTACCAAATTAAGAAAGAATTTATGATTTATATAACAGTAAAGTTATCGATTGATTTATCGATAAAATTAAATGATACCTTGCTGATCTTATTGTTTATAGCTATACATAAAAGTTATTGCTTTTTAATTATAACTAATTGAGCAGTTTATACAAAAATAGATTGATGTAAAAACATTATAAATAAAATTTAATTAGATTCAGCACATAAATAATTATTATAACATTAAAAATACATAAATGACATATATACAAGGATGAAATCCAATGAATTCAACGATTAATTTTGAAATGGTCACCAAACACGGAAAAAGAAATTATTATCTTTTCTCGCAAACGCTTATTGTGATAATGAAGTTTAAACTGGCCAATGAAAGAAATTGATGCAAACTATTAACCAATTTAACATGAAGGTTAACTTAAATTCAAGGACTAATTTGCATACTTAATTCTGAATCTATCAGTTTGTTTGACATTTGTTGAACAAACTTTCCTTTCTTGATAACAACTGTTTTTATTAAAACATATCAGTAAATTGCTATTTCTGTAACTTTAGGGAATGCCTCATTGAGACGAGCGTAGCGATTTTTCTAATTTTGTAAGAATAAAAGGTTTTAATATTATTGAAATAAGCAAAAAATATGTGAAAATTCTTTGTAAAATATGTTTTTACTATGTACACATTCAAGTTTATATTTATATTTGACTACTCACTAGTAGAAATTCGGTCAAACGAAAGTATTAATTATAGTTTTTACGAATTCAGTGCTGACGGAACAGCTGTCCCCTGTTATTTTCAAGTAGACGCAAATAACTTCTTACGTTATTGTGGTCTTATTCTAAGTGTATTAGCAACACAAAGTAAAAGGGTTAATTTGCATTTTGCATGATACTTGTTCTTTGTACAAGTTCTTTGTATCGATTTCGATGCCTGTGCATTACACTTACTGTGGCACGAGAACTTGCGTCGTAATTATAAAAGAAATAATCGATACAGGTATGTGCATGACATTGCATTGTGGGAATTTTGCCTGTATTAAATCGTGTGTTATTTTTTGATTTTGAAGGAGATATGTTAATTTTGCGAAAAACTACACTGCATGTGCATTACCTGAAATAGTATAATTATATTTCTAATGGAATGCGTATATTTAAATTTTCCTGATTCTATCTTCACTGCCCTACATACCATAAATGTATCTAATTTTTTTACAACTTATATATTTAATAATAATTACAATACGTCGTTTTAGACTTCGTGAAAGTAAAAAGGTTGCAGACCAGTGGGTTAGCGGTATACCCGTCCCAGGACGGTCTATCCACTAGGAATGTACACAAAACTCAACTGGTTGTTAAATCACACAAGTTCGCTTGAAATATTATGACAACCACAGAAGAATCAAAGAACAAAATACCGAAATACCTATAAAAAAAATCTAAAAATAATAATGAAACCATAATCTTTCATAACGACGCACAGATGTGCCCTATTTTTCAAAACGCAACAATAAATTCATTCAAATTGTGTGTTGAAATACTTTATCTAAATTCATATAACAATTACGAATATAAAAGATAATAGCTAAATAATCAATTATTCTTACAATGATAGAACAAAAAGCCATCTTTCTTGTGAGTGAATTATCTCGCAAGTGATGTAATTGTAAAAAAAAGTATGGCTAAGTTCACACTAGTGCCACATATAATGAATGTGTACATAGAGAACTCAAGGACATAGTGTTTTTAATGTTATCGTATTACATTTCATTGATGAAGAAAAACATCGGCCGGTTTTTCAATTTTTCAAGTGGCTAACAACGAATTACAGTTATGAGAGAAATGGGCCAACCGAAGTGCTGTGTTTAACAATTGCATTAACCTAATTTCTAATAAGTATAAATAAACATTAAGTATAATGTATATATGAATGAAATAAATCATTTTACCAAAAGGGATTTGCTTGATTTATAGATTCCACGCGGGGAAACATATTTTTGTTAATATCTCTATTTCGAAAAGAATTATTATTATAATACTTCGCCCATGAAAGAAAGACATATAAAGGTGTATAATTGTCATAGAAATATTAACTTAATAAGCGGGCGAGAGTGATTGTAAATTCACTTTCTCGGGAACTCTCATAGGTATTTAATTTCTTCTATAAATGAAATTAAAAGTTATTAAAAATCTTGGCATAAAATAGAACAACTAACCATAGTAAAGTAAACAATTAAATAATCCCATTTCATAATAATTTATGAGCGAATAAAATTTAATATTGCAGTTCATAAATCCTGCATGAAACCAGCTGAGTAAGTTTTAATTTAAAGTTTTGATAAATGCGCTCCGACTGGTGGGAGTCTCACAACTGGGTGAAATAATGTTTTGTTTTTAAAACTCTGGTACAAGCCAAGATATGTTGCCAGAAAAAGAAACGTAAACCCTATTTTCCTGTGTTGCACAACGATAATGCATTGGCACTGTTAAAAAGAAATATATGTGTGGTGTGATTCAGAAGTATTTTCCGGCATATTATGAAATACATTCCATGATTCAATCCATCCATGTTATCTCACAGTTCAACTTCAATCTTATTTTTGTAAATGTGTGTGTATTTTGTAAACAGTATAAATTCGAATACTGAATGAGATATTTGTTCAGCATCTCATCACTAATGTTTATCGTCAACATGTCATAAAATTTACATCATAATTAGTTTTAAAATAACATTATGAAATACTTCCAAGAAATTGAATCTAATTTTATTATTAGTAATGCAATAATAATAAATTCAGGAAACGTACAAATTTAATATCTTATTCCAAGTTTTTATCTCATAAAAATCATCTAATTTTAAATGAATTTTTCTATTTTTATGCTAATTAAGGTTTTGCCATTTGATAAACTTGAAAAATAACATGAATGAAACCATGAAACCAGTAGGAGTAGGTGAATACTAGCAGGGTTGAACGTGACCTTGAAAGCCATACATATTTCGGTAGTTTTTAGCTACTGCCGGATGTAATCGACGAGGAAAATATATTTATATTTTATAATTTAAATTTCTTCTACATCGATAATGTACATAGATATTCAGAACTCAAATAAAAATAAAATAGCAAATTATTATGTAGGATTTAACTCGTAATAACGTTTATCGTACGTTTTACATCTTAAAATAATTAAAGATTGTTTATTTTCGATTTCAAGTGGCAATTTAGTTTTCGCTAAAAAAAAACTTTTAAATTATATAAATAAACTTTAGATTGAAGGTTATTGGGTGCTTCAACTTAAAAAACCATTGACAGATTTATCATTATAAATTTGACTCTGCCGAAATATATATATATTTTTATTTCTATAAAAATGTAATAACTGGAGTGGACTTCACTCTTCTTTTTTACAGTTCCATTATCTGTATAATTTCTGATATCCTGCTATAGTTTCCAGTTCATAGAATAATATAATATTCGTAGTATTATTAATTCAGATTCAGGGAACTATTCAAAAGTAAATTTCTCAACTACTATAATTGTATCCGATTGTACAGTAATATTGTGACTAGCATATGTGTAGATATTGAATGATGTTGATTAGTTTATTCCGCAGGCAGTTCCCTGTTATAATAAATGCATTGTCGTACAATACACACAAGAAAAAAGTGTTAAAAAATACATATCTTAAGAATGTGGTACAGTAAGCATGATATATGTTATACAAACATGCATATACAATCACATATTGTTACTTTTTATTCTCGGCCATGTTTATGTTATAAAACTGATTGTTGATATAAGATAAAAAAATATATAACAGTTTTTATAACAATTCTCAACGAATTGTAAATTATTATTTAAAATAAATGTAAATTTTCAAGAAATAACACGCTTTTGTATATGGTTTCATGATTACAATTTTACACATTCGTATAATAAAGAAACTGGAGTGGTCTTCACTCGACTATCTATTTAATATTACTTTATTTTGTTTTGTTATAAAACTGATTGTTGAAATAAGATAAAAATATTTATCATTTTTTATAAGAATTCTTAGTGTAATACAAGTTGGTTTTTATTTTTATTTGAAAATTAATGATGTACTGTATTTATACTTCGTATATTTCTGTGTAAAATGTTAACTAATTTTATTTTTTGTTTTTTTAGGTAAGCCTAACTTCTAATTAGAACTTGTGCTTTGGATCTAAACACACAGTAAGAATTTAGAATACATTATTTTTAAATATAGCTTGATTTTTATTTATTACTCGAAAATTAGTTAGCTTAGTTACCAGATTTGGGGAATTTTTTGTTGTTTTAATGTTATGCTATAAAAACATTAATGGTGTTTCATTTCCTTCCAATTTCGTAATATATACTAATCACTTCTACTTTATTTATATTCCAATAGCTTCATTTAAATGTTTTACTATTTATTACTGTTTTATTTAGACATATAGTTCCAGTAAAAATAAATTAAAACAAACACTTGGTTTGGTTACAAAAATAATTTAATTATATTTATAAAAAATGTTTGAAATCAAACCAAGTGTGTTTTAATTCATTTTTATTAAATATGTTTCAACAAGTGCCTACAGCTTATACATTTAATATAGATCTAGGCTTGCATCTAGCATGTTATATTGTTGAATATTAATTAAAAGAAAATAGACAGGCATGGGGAAATTATGTGATAAATAGCATAAAGTGTTACCAACATTATTGATTTTTGATAGCTGAAATTGTTTAATTTTAACCTATATAAAATAAACATATATCTAAAGTTCTAAATAGTCAAAATTGGAACTAGGTGTGTGTGGCGAATATAAAACCACCGCCAGTTGACTAGTGTAATACGAGCGTGTACTCTAAAAATAAACAGCACTTTCCCGCTATCACCAATCGCTCATCGCTCCATCTGAATCAGGAACGATTTATATCTAGACAGCACTGAAAGACTGAACACTTGGGCGTCAACAACCTATACTGTCTATATACGCAATGTAGCCAGAAATAAACATAAACATGAATGCATATGTGAGGGTGGTTAATATGGTGCGCATGCGTCTCAAAATCATGGCAACAATAAAATGCTTGTGGAAATTTATACGTATAAGGAACATGTGTTTGGAATTTTAACACCCCGGCTTTTTTCTGCTTGTTTTTGTCAACAACAGCCTTGTTTTTGGTACTAACGGCGACCGAATAAGCCGTGTTTATTATGCATAAGGTGCTAGGTTAGCATCGAAAACATACTAAGTAGTTTGTCAGACTTGCCAGGCAGATGCGAACTTTAAAAGCGAGCATATGGAAATTTTGTGATGAAGAATCGGGCCCATTACTCTAACCGTTTTTGCTTTATAAAAAATATTTGTATTTTTGGTCGCTTGAGAAAGACTTATTAAGATTTATATAAATAATCTTGTAAAGCAGAAGCCAAGAACTATACAATATCTACAATATGCCATATTTTTTATTGCGATATTTTATTATTGTAGTTGTTAATTGGTATAAACCAAAAAATATATACCAATTTACAGATTTTTTTCCTGCAAAGCCCATGTTTTGAGGTGTTTATTTCAAGGTTGTCTAGTAAAAAAAATCACACCATCACTCCTTAAATTATACGTATCTTTACGATAGAATCTGTCGTCAAATCTTTCTAGAATCTTAAGAGGGTATTTTAAAAAGTACAGTAAAGATTTTGTCACCTCAACACTACATTATTAAAGAAGATATTCAACACCAACATAAATCCCAGGGATAAATGAAACCCCTATTCATAATAATAGGCTTACACGGGAACTTTGGAGAATGCGATGAAAACTGATACGTATGTATGTCTCAAGCAAAAGCCCTAAACAAGCGCGACAGAATTCACACATCATTTGTAAACTTCACTACTCAGAATAAATCATTTTCACCTCGAACCCCTGGCTCTGGTTAGTGGATGCCGGGATGAACTCATTCGTCGTTCTAACGTTCTTCGACACATACATTATTCATGAATCTACTCTCTTTCTTGAAACAACGCGGGCCGCGTTTAATTTATAAAGTTATTATTTAAATGTCGTTTAAAGTTACACACGTGGCCCGGTGTTTATTTATGTAAATCGAGACGATTAGATTTTCAACCTATTAGATCGACACCGATGACGCCCTTTTTAAATTTATTTAGTACCCCACTGTTCTGTAATAGATTGATAGCTTCAAGTTATATATGTATTGAATTTCGAAGTACTATCGTCTACTAAAGAATAAATTTGACAGGTCGAACATGTCAAGAATAACTCCCCCTTGCTCATCATTTCATGAGAAATCATTTTTCCACGATCATTCTATTAGAACGTAACGGTTAAATATTAAAAAAAAAAATTAAAACTCCTCCTACTAAATTCACCAGAAAACGAATACTATTTTCTAGAAAGACAACAACTTATGTCATAGTTTAACTCAGTGAGTAATCCTTAACCCTGACTCACTGACACAATAATTTATAGAATCCATAATGAATACTGCGCTAATTAACTAAAGAATACCATAAATTAGTTTAACCTAAAAACATATTCCCATTCGCCATCTGCTTCCCTTCCTGTGTGACATTTTAATCGAAAAACAAATACCGTATAAATATGTATAAATATTCCATGGTATTTGCGGTAAACCAGACAAACACTGCACTATATCACAAGGAATACAAGGGTGTGAATTGATGGTGGGTGTTTGTGAAACAGCATAAGGGGAGTTGTCAGGTGAAATTTATAGAGGAAACATTGCAAAGGCCCCTTATTTTTCCTCCTGTGTGCGGTATTGTCAACTATTTCAACTCTGTCTATTTCGATGTGATGTCTTTCTCTATAGTATTATTATTAAATGCGACATATGCTGGTTGGCGCTGGCCTCAAGTTCAGCTGACACCAATTATTGAAATTGTATTTTCTGTCATGCTCTTTACTGTTTATTTTCGTAAGGATATACCGGGGGCAACTGGTATTAATTCTATTTAGAAACCACTATTCATGAATTGACATCTGCGCATGTGCCCCGTGACAGACATGTTGTTGGGGGCATGTTACATTGTCAAGGTTATCACGGATTATCTGTTGTAATCTTTTACATTTTTTCGAGATTTCCAAATGGACTATTATCTGGTTTTGTTAATATAATTGCAAAGACATAATTCTGAATAGATTTATGATAACATCAGTGAAACAATATTATGAGAGTTTTATTGGAATATCCGAATTGTCGTAATAAAACGATATAAATATATACTTTAAAATTTTCAATACGTATTCTTGGATTATACGGACAAGAATGGCCTACAGCTTACAATTTCTGTTTGCAAGATTATCATGGATTATTGTAATCTGTCTAGTTTTCCAAATAGAATATTTTCTAGTTTTATAAATAATGGATGTTTTTCTGTGCTATTATATTTTAAATATGTTTTTCTACTACAGTAATGTTTCTGCTGCATTGTCAATGTTATCACGGATAATCTATTGTTGTCTTTTACATCTTTTGTAATGTTTTCTGATGAATATGTTTCTGTAATTTGATATTTTTGCTTGTAAAGGTTTTATTTTAAGTATGTTTTCTGCTTCAGTAATGATTTTGTATTCTAAACATTATTATATTAAAATCCTATTCAATTTTCTATATCTTTCGAACAATGGATAATATGTTCAATATAAAAGAAAATCTATTATGCAACTTATAGAATCTTTATAATTATGTTAACCGGCCTTTTATTACAGTTACAGACAATTACTGTTGATATTTAATAATTATTTTGATGTTTAAGAACGCAGCATTTGTTTATATAAACAACCAGTGTCACTACTGTTAAAAACACGTGACCCCGCTACTAATTGTAACCATAGAATCATTTAAGCAAAGCGTTCAACACATACATTCACAGAAACACATACATCTGGGTATAATTGTTGTATATATAATGTTTCTATAACAGTTTGATATATTTTGGGTAAAATACAATCTTTCTAAGAATAACTGCAATGTTGATATTTAATTATGAGCGAAAGAGGATTAATGGTACCCTAACTTTATTGATATTAGTTCACAATAAATTATCGATGTCCTATTCCAATTTTATGAACATTTATGTTATTTACTACAAGAAAATATCATGTTTGTGTGTCGAGCTTTGAAAATTATGTGAGGTTCAAATCCCCTTAACCTATATTTACCTCGTATATATTTTATACCCAGTTTGAGCCATATGTAACAGTTTACCGTGATCTAGTATAGGAGATATTAATCAGAATAATGGTATACTATAACTAATAAATTTATATGAAATATGGTGCGTATATCATTAGGTCATGGCCGTATGCATGCATGTGTAGGAATTGCACATAATTAATTATGCGATATTTGCATCAAGTTTTAAATTATAAATATGTCTGAGGTAGCTATGCAGCATATTTATCTAATTTCTTATCATAATGCACTATTATCAGCAAAGTCAAACGACATTTTGTTATTTTTATTTCTGTTTTTTTAAGGTGATGACTTATGGTTATTGACCTACAGTTTGAGTTTACCAACAGATTTGCGGCACTTGTAAAAATTGCCTATCAGTATATAAATAATTTTATCGCAATGTATATTTTGCATATAAGAATTTTTCGAATATCATTTACGTTTATGAATTGTATTGAATTGAAAGTGCATTGGAAGTTTTCCACGAGAATAATTTATAAATCGCTTATTGTCTGCATGAATCCGTGAAGCTAAACCCCACATATACATTAAATGACACGATAAAATTCCAATTTATCGATTCGTACAATATAAACAAAGATGCAATGGTATAAAAATAAATTCACCAACAATCCGGAACTCAGTTGGTCGAGAAATAAAATATTTACGTTAAGTTACACTGTTTTTGGCTTCTAGCAAAACCAGTTCGAGTGCAACGCACTTTTAAAATAATAAACATATAGTATTCCTACTACTGTCACAATAGATTAGCCTCCATCACTGATTTTTTTTTTACTACTATGTTTTAGTTCATTTCTTTAAGGTGACGACAATCAGATATCGAAATTTTATACTAAAGTAATATTATAATTTCGGTTTAAAATCATCTCTAGATGATTATGCAAAACAATAGCATCATCAACATTCACTACCTACGCGTTGATGTTGGGTCGAAATTTGAATCAGGCCCTGAAGCAATATCAAAAGTAAAAGTAAATATAATAACTCCCATCAAATCAAGCTCCCTTTCAATAGAACCTTGTTTGCACAATAACCAGAAGTGTCCTCAGACTACAGAGTCGCAATAAGTATTTCTTAATTCTTTGCTTGTTCCATTATCGATCAGTATCAGTGAGTCACACACATATCGCATCCACAAATGTCTTGAAAATATAAAAGAAACTAAATATGAAAGATATATTGAATAGGGGTCGCTGCATCTCGACCCCTTTGTCAGACAGACATAAACCACTTAGATCCCTTTGGCATAGAGTTGAATTCCCCATGGCAAGCTTGGCGACACCCTTGTTATTTTGTGTCTAGTCTAGGGCAGCCCTTATTCATTCTATGAATGGAAGAAAAAGAAGAAGGGTTCTTTTGCTGCATTATATGTAATATGTACAGATTTGAGGGTATCTATTTGCTATATAGGTAAAATCACACTGAGAATTGCCTCTCTGTCTCACAATTACAACATAAAAATATATCGTCTTATTTTCCAACGCATAACTATTTATTACATTCTCGCTGTGAAACCAGATATAGTTTAGGGGAAGGAATGATGTGTATTGGTTGTCAATTGTACTATGGCACATTTGCGTGTTCGGTACGATAGTATCTATAATCTACACCTTGGTATTAAAATCTATAAAAAGTGATTTATATATCCTCAATGCCATTTGTATTTGAAAAATATACAATATTTGCAATCGTAAAATATTTATATTTGCGTTTTAATAGCGAACGTTGTTTACCATAAAATCATGCCTATATCAATAAAATCAACGTTTTAAATTTCGTTAAAATCTCATAAAATATAAATATAATTGACATTTTTGAATCCCAACATAAAAACTATAAATATTATTATTACTACACCGCATAGTTTAAAATAGATTGCTTGAAGGTTAAGCCGCACTTATGAACGAAAGAACACGATTGATATTTTTATGGGTTACATACATTATCCTACACAATGATCTGCGGTCAGAATCTATAAATAAAAGATTATTGTTTCCCGTTGACTTATTCAGCAATTTCAACATATTTACGCATTAAGTTTTTTGCGTTGGATCAACAAATCTTGTGTCATCACTATGACGTGAGAAGTGCTGACAGAACCCAAGTTACGATGTTATCTGAATAAGAGTTATGTTACTAGGAATTTTAAAAGATTCTCAGCTGAGTAAATTCCATTCATAAAAGTTGCTATAGTAGATTCTGTGTTGACGGTGATACCATACAAACTATTACTACATATTAAATGCGCATGCGCTAGGAACTTGCATTGAATATACATATTCGTTTAGTGTCGGTTGTCTTCGACTATTTACGACATTGCTGACTCCACAATAGCTCGTGTTTTGGTCACCTAATTCTAGGAATCATGAAAATAAAACACGATTGATAGATTTTAATGGATATAACCGTTTCTAGGTCTCCAAATACGATTTGACTGTTTTTTCAGATATCTATTTGTATGGGTTTGTTGCCATATGTGGATCACATTACTTAAAAAGTACTAAGCGGAGAATAGCATAATTTTGTATTTGACCCGAAGATATATTTGCGAATAGCTGATTAGATATTTGGCAATGATTGCATTTTACTATAGATTCAAAATAAAGGCTATGAACAACTTTTATTTTAAACATTTGTAAGTAAAACGCAATTGACTAAGGTAAATTACAGAACTAATTTCATTTACCTGTTGCGAATATTAAGTCATAAACATATTTAATTTCATATAAGTAATAAAATAATGAAAAGTAATTATGAAATATTAACTAGCTCTTTTAATTACTTTGAAATCTAGTTATATAAAATAAATGTAAATGCTTTATTATTTCATTCAACTAAGAACCATAAATGCACATATATCCTATTAGCCTATGTATGGGCAACAATAATAAAAGTTATAAATCGTTTATAATCTTACATAACGTGGCCTAGTATGTGAAATATAATAATCTGTAAAAATATTATTTGCACATGTTTAATTATAGTGCTTGCCCTGGAATTTATGAAATGAGGACCACCCAATTGATGTTTTTATAGGATGTATAGGATGCTATCTCTGATGTTTGTGTGTCTTGAATTGAAATAGATGCGAAACAGACGTGCACTTCTGGGAAAAAAGATACAAAAATCTGGACCGGTCTTCACTCAACTGTCTTATATTCAGTTTTCTCTATATGAATTCTTTTCGAAATAACTGACTTGAATTTAATTTCACATGTTTTGTTGTTGTTACAATGTATTTTAAAGCGCGGAATTGGGAGGGGAGTTACCCTTAATTTTCCTAAATAACAATCACGGAAATGCTAACCAAAAAAATGATCTGCCCTGGAAAATCCCTGGTCAAAGTTTTCAACAGAATTGTGTTAAAACTTACACTTTCAATCCAGTGTTTGGAAAAGTATAAAACCTAACCAACACTTTTAAAATGCTTTTAACCGTCAACAAATAGACGGTCTGTTTGAACAGTTCGACGCGCAAGCATGCACGTAAAACAACTATGAGCATGGTTTCGATAAACCGCGATTGTAAATCCAAATACGACACAATTTTAATATTTCAGCTGTACCCAGCTGTAACGCGTTTCGACGAGAACCAAGCAAAAGAAAAAGAGTAAAAAGCACAGCAGTGAGATTCACTTTACTCATCTCCTGATACTGGTAAAGTCCAGTCGTCCAATGACGTATTGGCACTGGAGATGGGGATTCAGGGTGACGAATGCAAGTGGCCGGTTGCTCGTGTCGTCTTGGTGGAAGGAATCTTGGTTGTTTTGTTTATAATGCATTCTGGTTGAAGTTGAAGCAAAGGCGCAGTAACTACACATAGAGTGGCTTGCATCATTTATGGGAGCATATGATTCACCTACTCGGTCTCGCTTAGTGAGTGGAAGGATGATAACTAAGCGAAAATGATATAGCTGCGTTGTTGTATAAACACAAGCTATGCAACTAATCTCATTCATATTCATCGCGAAGGGATAGAAGATTTTCTATTCGTTTTTGTCTTTTACACAGAGTTTATCTGAAGAGTTATAAACGTTGTTTAGTTTTATCTTTTATATACTTCTTAAGTTATTAGTTTTATTACAAATATATTCATGAGCTTTACGATAAACGTAGTTTAGTGAGATTACTGTGTTTCAGGTATTCGACACGCCCTCTAACATCTTTTTATTCACGTCTAATATGAAATATTAGAGTACGTAGTTATCATTTAGATAATATAAACTATTTTAAACCCCCATTTACTGGGTCATTTATTATTTAAATCAGCTCGAGTAAAACTCAATTACCACCGGTTAAAAAAAAAAGCTGGAGTAACCTTCACTCGATTTTTTTAGCTCGTCGTGTGTCTGTCGCCCTGATTCCTAAATATATATAACTCATATACTTGGTTGTTAGTCGTCGCTTGCTCGTAAGACCAAATTTGTGCCCTCGACTTCTCTGAAGGTACCGGAGCGATTCACACCAAATTTGGTACATATATTACTTGGCATCCCATTTGAATCCGCTCCAAGTTTAAATCCAATCGCCCGTATACTTCTCGAGTTATAGGGCCCCAAAATTTGGAGCCCTTATAAAATAATTAAAACACCCAAAAATTCTAAAATATTTTCATATTGTTAACCCAAAGCCCGAAACAAAATGTATGCAGTAATTATAAATGTTGTTGTTGTGAACGCTACCATTGTTTATTATAAAACAAACTGGAGTTTTAACTGTAATATCTAATCATAATTTATAATTGGCTCGCTAAGAATGAACCTTTAGTCTAATAAAGTAATTATGAAATATGCATGAAAAACACCCAGGTGTATGCACAGCGAAGCTATTAGTAATTAAGCTTAGAAATTACAAGTAATAATTCCAGTTTGGTTTATGATATGCAATGCTAGCGTTCACAACAACATTTATAATTAATTGTGATAATGTATATTTTCTTTAATCATCAAAATACACAAGTTTACTTGAAACTTCAATGTGAATAATGTATTATTATGAAGTATTGTATTTCCTTTGACTTCAGAGTAATCTATTAATATTCAGAAGAGCTTCCAAGACAAAATTGATGTATATACAAACATATATTACGGAGAGAATCTAAATAACCAATCACGTAAAAATGCATAAACGTTAGCGTATGATTTTTACAGGTTAAATATGCATTCAGTATGATAAATGATAAAAATATTTAAATTTTCGACTGAACCAGCAGTAACTTAACAGTTTTACAACCGTGTGTAACAGTGATTTAAAGAACGTGAGTCACATAATAACGCAGAGATGGTGTAACCGTTCTTTGGGTTATTCTTCCATTCACAGGTATAACTCAACCTTTTTATAGTGTCTGCATCAGTTGATGTGTCTGCGTCAGGTAAAGTGAAGTAGCTCGGCGTTCTTTAGAACACCTAATAGGCCACACTCGTCTCTATATTATAGCTTACTAGGGCTAATAGATAAAAAATGACATTGAACTTGACTGAACAGGTATAATATCAGAATCTTGAGAACTCTTTTGTAAAATATTATTACGATATAAGGAATTTTGCTGAGTCACTCTTTTGATTAGGCTCGATGCATATACTTTTTAATACATATTCTATGAAAATAGATATTTATAAATTTAAAATAGTTGCTCTAAAGCATTATTTGTGTATCGCGGGATTAGAGATGAAAAATTACTGAACATATATTTGTTTCTGAAATACTGCTTTGTATATTCAGATAAGAGATTATTTATTTTGAATTGTTGGAACTAAGTAATCTGAACTTCAATTTGTATTTGTCTGTGAAAGCAGATCAAAACATCAGTCAAATCAAGTGAAAACTTTCCCGTAACTTTGAATAATTTCACAAGTTATAATATCGGAGGGTTCGCTACGTTAAACTTGGTCTTACAAACTTTGCATGAAAACCATTAGTATGAACATCATGAACCACTGATACAGCAAGTGGAACATAAAAAAGTCCGTCATGGAATCCAAACATACTTAACTCATAACTAACTTCCGCTTTCAATGTTATGAATGAAAATATTTATGTTAGATGTTCATTCATTTTGTAACTTAATTAGGAAAGTGGTGTTTCAATACGTTAGGTTAGTTATTATTAGTGCAAATAATGCTGTTTGTAAATTGATTGGATTAACACCCTTGTGGTCGAATTTATTGAACGAATCACAAACTGTTTTTAATCAAGTTATATAGATAAACCAACTGGGTAAATCGATATACACTTTATATTGATTAAACAGTGGCGTAGAAAAGAAAAACGGGTTCATATCTATATAGACGTACCATTGAAACAAGTTAATAATAGCAGTAATTTAAATTTAATAATTTTAGATGAAAGTTTTAATAGATATTCGCGCTCGTTGCAAATCTAAGTAAATCTCGTTAGAATATTAGAATTATAATTAATGATAGCAGCCACATGATACATTTCGTAGCTCGTACATATTACATTACGTCAAGTTAATCTTTGACGTATGAGATTGTGTTTATTGCAGATGTAAACCGCTTTCGTTTATCTGTATTTGCTCAAACAAGTTAAACATCTAACGCCTACATATCATATGCTAATGCATATGCAAATATAAAAACGAAAAAAAAATTGCGTAATTTTCCTCTCGCTGGTTCGCCATACTTTTTATTTTACCTGTTTCGAAGCTGGTGGTTGTTAATCAACATCACAGCTGACAATGTAATCGCACACAAATTTGCATAGTATTTGTTCACCAAAACCCGTATAATCGCGTTTTTATTCAATTTGTTCATACGGTGCTTAAATTTAACGTGTGCCGGAAGAACATGTCGAAAAAGTACACACTTATTAATCTTGTGTAACGAGTATACAGTTGAGCATCGTTAGAGACAAATTTAGAATTTAGGGGAATGCCTGTTCGTCAGAGTTTACTGTGGCAGAACTGCGAGGATATGTAATTGGCGCATTCACGTAATGGTTTCGCTTCAACTCATCAAAAGGATTATTCATTAGGGATATCCTTATGAATTAATCATTTTGGTTGGAAAAATGATTTGCCTAAATGGTATGACGGATTGCCATATATTTGGAACGAATTAAATTATATATTTTTTATTACATTTGGAGTTGGAATAAATTATTTAGGTTATGACGAAAATTGTGGATTTGCATATTTAAATATTTACAGTGCTACGCTACTGACACGTTTTTGTACTATATTCTTCACATAAATAAAACATATCTTGAGTGTTCTACACTGGGCTTTCCCTCAAGTATAATATTATTTTAAGTTTAACAGTTAAGACAACGAAAATAGTCAGAATCGATTCAGGAATGCTCAAAACGTGAATTTTCATTCTTCCTTTTGTACTACTGCCGAAATAAAACTGCGAAGATTAGAAATTACAATTAATAATCCACTTTGTTTTATGGCAATCAATGGTAACATTCACAGCAACAAAATTATTGCATTAATTATTAATTTAGTTGCTGTGAACGCTAGCATTGTTTGACACACAAAAAAGTGGATTATTATTTGTAATTTCTAATCTTAATTTCAAATTGGTCGCTGTGCTCTTTATTCCAAGCAATAGCATTCACAATAACAATGATTAATATTGTTGCTGTAAACTGTCAAAAAACCAACTGGATTATTAACTGTAATATCTAATGAATGATTAAGAATAGGTTAACTTTGGGAAATTAACATTTCATGTAAAAAGAAGCAAAATTAACAATGTTTCTTTATCAAAAATATAAACCATATCAGTTGTTTTAAACAACATATTTATCAATTTGATATATGACTGACAAATATTCGTCTATTTTCTATTATGTAACTTTCTCACGATAATTTTAAATTCACACGTCACAGAATTTGAATAAGTAATTTTTCTATTTTTATTTATAGGTCTTGCACAAAGCATAATGAGGATAGTAATATGGTTATAAAAGGCATCAATTGTTACCTATGAAGAAATAAAAATTAAAAATCACTATTATTGTGTATGTTTTTACTTGTGATTGCCATATTCATATTAGGCTTAAGATATGTTCGAAAAAAATATCCTGCTGAGATATAAATGATGTATGGTTATGTGTGTACGTGACGAAAATATTGTATAAGTTTCTGATTTTTCTATGTCTGTGGTACAGCCACGTGCATAAATCCATAGTAAGTTTGATTGTCGACGCTCTTAAACATACACTCAACTTTGTATGGGAAATTTACATAAATCAGTTGTAATATTTGTTTTTCTGCTTGTTGTACTAATCAGTTTAATGTTGAATGAATTTTTGTTCATGCTTATACATGATCATTTATAATATTTTCACGTGTTCGAATTCAACTTGAAGTTTCGTATGAACACACGTGATGTTAAAAATTACAAAATGCAACACGTATGAAAAGGATAGTTATTTGTTTGTAATCGAGAAACTTAACCCAAAATAATGGATTTTTTGTACCATTAGACGATTATTAGCCCTCAAATATTTTATTTTTAAAATAAGAAGTTATATTATTTTCTTGGACGAAGTCTAAAAGGAATTATTGTAATCTCTGTGTGTGTGTGTGTGTGTGTGAGCGCTCTACAACAAAAATTATAGAAGATACAAATATGAAACTTTAAATTTAAAGTTTAGATGTAGTCTGGAACAAAACCTCCTTTTTTAAACGCAATAACTAAACCAGTAATTCATGTTTAGCCTTGCTACTGTTTTACCATCTTGGAAAACGGCGCGATTAATAGAAAAGTAATAAAATTAATGTTGAACATATAAAATTTCTTGCAAGAACCATTTACTGGAAATTGCTTTTGTAATTAGTAAATTAATATGTTTCCGTATTTAATAAATTCTTTCATGATAAAAGCAATGTCAACATTTACAGTCTTACAGAAAATATGTTGTTATAAAATAATAGAAACGAGAGGGTTTTATTTTTCTTGTCGTATTAAAAATAAAAAGGTAAATTATGCAACATGAAAATATAATTATAAAATTCCTTACAAGTAGATGATTATAAAGAAATTTGTTCCGTATTTTTCGTTGCGGTTATTTTGTGAAAATTGTGAAGTCCTAAGATTAGTAGTATTACATTATTTTTATTTTTTTAATTATGAAGTAACATGTACTATTAAAATCAGATTTACACATCAATAAACCGTGCTTCAAAAGAACTGCTAACTACGCACTAACGGAGGAAGTGGCAGGATTACGATACTGCTTACCAAAATAGTGCTTAACCAATATAAATTATTCTCCAGTCACAAAAGCAAGATCATCTTCGAGTACTTAGTAAGAATCGAATACTAATCCGAGTACCAAGTACTCGAATAATTACAGATACAAAGAACATGTTTTGCACATTTAATAATTTCATCAACATATTCGAAATCAGGGAGACGTGTAACAAATTAGTGTACAAAATATTATTAAAAATATCACAGCTTGTTTATCGTTTAATTCAATGAAATTTATTTTGAAACCGAAATCACGTATAAATATATTCCATAGCACAAAATTCCGTCAACTTGTAGGCGCATATGAAATCATATTTAAATTAGACTATCTTCACTGGTTTATTTTCGGATTTTCAATGCACGAGCTGGCAACATGCGTACATTAAACGTTGCCAAATTTAACTGTAGCTTATACATAAACACAGATTTCCGTGCATTATTGTACATAAACACCTGACTGGTAGAAACAAACCGGGAATTAGGACACTGTAATATAAACGTGCCTAGCTTATTTGATTGCATTTTATTTACACCTTGTAACCAAATTGAATTTACGGTACACGCATTTAGAACCGACATATTAATTATACGTTGCCATGCACCTTTGCCATGTTAAGTAAGGTTAGGTTTTCGGGTCAATCAAATATGTTTGGGTTCTAGGCGGACTTTTAATGATTCATTTCATTTTTACATGCAGAGAATAGACAATATAACGGTTAGGTTATCCGATATGTAATTATTAATATGTTTGTTCGGTTAAGTTTGGTTACAACACATAGTTTTAATGGTAGACTTAAGCCATCTTTTTGACAAGCTGGATGCTGCAACAGGCTACAGATTAGATGCGCAGCAACGTGTTATTGTCTCTGCGCAACCGATCTGTCAAGCCTTTTACGGTTAAAATACTACACGTTTTAATTATAGAGACTAACGATGAGCCCATTGCTCCAGGGATTCAAAAACAGAATTCTCGTATTTTTACGTTCTTATACGAGTATACATAAGGAAGTATTGTAATCTTTCGAACGAATACATATTGATTCACGGCAATCTAGCATGAATTTAAAACAAAATAATGCCATTTATATTAAATAGATAATGGAAGTTACTTGAAAACAAAAATTATCAAAATGATTAAGTGGCCTGGTCAAATACGATACGCCGTACTGGCTTCTTATTATTATCGTATTAATTGTGACAAAAAATGAACATAAGTGATAATGATGTCACTGGCGCCGAAGTACACACGTGTGAAGTATATTTTTTTGAAGTTTATTTCACTTAAATGTCAATGAAACCATTTTATACTGTTGGAGTTTATTTTCTCGACTTTTTAAACATATTTAATCGTACTAAAAATAGAATATATATATACGTATTACTTGAAAATGCATTTATACTGCACCAACTTTTCCCCCGGTTCATTATAATGAGATTTAACTTCACAACGCAATTCTATTTATTAATTATGTATGAATAAATTGAACGAAGTGAAATTAAATTGTAAACAAAACAAATTATGCATAAGATTAGTTATCAAAATATTTCAAATAATTTCAAAAATATTAGGATAAGATTTCGAATTACTAAGAAATAGCGCAGACTTTATAAAAGAAGTATATTGTTTACTATTTCTAGTGTTGTATTTATATAAGCCATGTATACAAATAAATATCAATTTCACGCAAACTGTTTATTTATATATATTTAAACAACAAATCAATATTTATTTCAAATAGTTAATATCATAAATCATACAAACAATATTCGTATTTAAACGACTTATAAACGACTTCTGATCTACACTTTGCACTCTATCCTAGCAATTAGTATGATAATACTAAAGCATTTTAAAAATAGCAATAAATTAGTAGATAATTGTAGCAAAATGTATTACATTTGTTTACTTGAGGCGCTAGAATTATGTATATCTTTCTCTATTTCTTTGTCTTGCAACAGTAAAAATCTATTGATTTCTGACGAAAGTGAAAGTAATAAAATTCCATAGTAAAAAATATGCCATATTGTAGATATTGTATGGTTTTAGGGTGCATATTTAACAAAATGATTTATATAAATCTTAATAAGTCGGTAATTAATAGATATTTACCGTTTCTAGACAAAGAATGGTATATATTCACGTCTAGCGACTTAAGTAAAATAATCTATTTTAAGTCATTTGAAACAATTTTAACGGTGAAGACATCTATTGTAATTTTTTAAAAGTTGCATAATTGTGCCGAAATAACAACTATGCGCATGACCGTAATCATAAGCGTCTACTTTGGGAAGACTAAATAGGACATGTGTAACGTTGTCCCTTCAGGCATTTTTAGATTAAAATATACCTGTTTCATATTAACTAGAGAAGTCTAATCAAAACAATCAATTCCTATTCTAATGCCTAACGATCAAGTTTAATGTTAAATATTAGCAATCAGCTAACGAGAATGAAAATGCAAAATTAATTGCCACCGACAAATAAAAATCAATAAACTAAAAGTATGTATGGTTTTTCGAAAATAATTCTCTGAGCTTCTCATTCTGTGGTTTTCTAACTTACAAATACATTGAAGGGTTAAAAACGAAGACGTACAACGTATAAGGATTAATCTTAAAGATTAGAAAATAAAAACCAACCGGTTTCGGATTAAACGAAAAGACTAATAATAGGATTGGATATAGTATAGTTTACATTACATAGTACAAAATCAATTTAGCCTTTTACACTCAAGAAAAAAAAAATTAATCATGTTAGCCTCACAACAGGGTTTCTATAAGAAGTTAAGTGATTTTCCATTAGTCCAATATACGCTCAAGAATTATATTTTTTATATGATCTTGACAAAACTGATAAAACTACAAAATTCCCAAATTCTATGAAAAAATTATCTCCCCCAAAATCTCAGATTAACTTATCTGCCTTTTATTGATTTTATTGCAAAACATTTATTTTTATGTAATAAATTGTGTCAAATTATCTTACGTAAAATCAATTGAGAAATATGTACGCAGTTATAATTTGTGGAATACAAGAAGAATTATTATGCAAAATTGTTTTTAAAATATATTTCATGATTGGAAAGTTAAAATTGTTTACTGTACGTGTCGATATCTTCCTACCCTTAGTTTCTAGGAAGGCGTCAACAATGGCTTGAATTTATGAATAATTAATGAGAAAAATATTGACAGTTACCTCATGTTGGCTGAATTAAAATTCGCGATAAGAATATAATAACATAATGATGTTATGAACATTTTTTATTGCAGGAAATATTATTCAAATATTCATGCGGCGAAGCACGTTAGCTCAGTGAAAATTATACTAATAAAGTCGGAGTTATGAGGCAATTAATAAATAATTTGAATTTGTTGTCCAATACATAGAAATCTAATTTATTTTTACGGTCCTGGACGAAGTATAAAAGGAAGTAATTATACAACATTTCTTACTCGACATTTTAACGTAAAAATATGTTTAGAGCTTTATTAAGTTTCTATGTAGAACGTTTCTATAATATATTAAAATTAAATCATACGATTGTTCTTGAAATAATTGATGGTGAAATTGTTAAGATAAATATATTTTTTAAGTAAATTAACTGTAAGAGGAAGTTACATGACTAGAATAAAATAACATCAATTACACCGTATATAGGTGCATCATTGGAGTTGTGCAAAACAAGTATTGCAGGATTTGCGTTAGATTTTAAATCCTTATAAGGTCTCTGCGACCCTGATACTGATGCTATCAAGTTCATTCTTATAAAAAAGTGAGTCAATCATTATAACGGTAAGTGCAATGATTTTAAAATCTCACATTAAAATTATCTTGCATTTTAATAAATTAAAAATGAAGTCTTTATCTATCAAAATAATACAAGTTAGGTAAACGACAGCTTTTCTCAAATCACTAGAAATTCTCCCCCAAGTATAATAAGCTGATCGAATAGTTTTATTTCAATATTTTTGTTTTTCGCTACTAGTAAGTGTTTGTTAGTAAACAAAAACTACAATAAGGTATTAAGGGTAACTCAGACTCAAGCTTGTTTAAGAATATTGATAGGCACTTATAGTATCTACATAGGAAATGCTCCATTTAACTTCTAAATATAGTGGATTGAATCTTATTTTAGAAGGAACTTAGAATAAAACAAATAGTAAAGCATTCTTAAGAGAGTATTTGGTACGTTAGTTTCTTTTGACAAAATGGCTTACATTGTTTACCAATTTTCTATTGTGAAAGATAAATTACAACTAAATATTAATAAAAATAAAAAGAATGCAGGAAATTATAATTTTTACTTTCTTGGACGAAGTCTATGAGGAAACATTTAGTGAAGGCCACTCCAGTCTATTTATTATGTTTTCTACTAAATATGAGGTGCCTAATGTGACAATATTTCATTTCTATATCATAAATTCTAAATAAGAATAAAAAAATTCTGTAGGCTTTAGAAAACAAATTATACCATATATGTAAACCTCAATAATATATTTCTTGGCATTTGAAAATGTCATTTCCAAATGGCATTTATAAAATGCATAAAAATGCAATTTAGAAGTTGTGAGTTCTCTTCATTTTATTATTTCTATTTTTATGAAATTCATCATATACTACTAGAAAGTAGGGAATAACAAGCAATGTTACATTGTGTCAAAATAAATGAAAGTATATTTTTTAAGAGCAACTTGTGGCTCTATCTCATCTGAAGATGCTAGGCCAATTTAACCAAATATGCATACATATAATTTGAGTCCCCATGTCGATCTTAACGTATTAAAAAGTTTGATAGCCCTTATACTTCTGGAGCTATCAAACTTTTTAATACGTTAAAATTACAAGAAATTAGAATATATCCAAATATATTATAATGAGCAATTATTCTCAATTGCGATATTTTCGGCAAAAAAAATCGCATAAATAATTTTGAGTCACATTTCACGAAATTTTTTTAACTTGAAATTTTTATCAAACTTTGCGACCAAACCATAAATGATAGCGAGTTGAAATTTAGAGGGTCAAACAACCTATATTTGGTGTATATTGTCAATTTTTTTCAACTTGATTCGGGTAATATTACGACCTCCACAACAAACCGCGTGAAGAAACAGTGAAAATAGTCGATTTTCGCGAAAACAAGCTCAGGAATGCGAGATACACATAACGAACAAAACTAATTCGTAAACCGTGCCTCTATACTTAATTTTTGATTAAACCCTTGTTCTTTAGTGCCCTTTTATTGTTCCTATTCACCCCATTCCACGGTTATTCAATAAACTGCTTCGCACACTCTAAAAGTCACATTCTTTCAGAAATAGGTTAAACAATCACAGTGTATTGTGTACTGTTGTTGTAGTGATGGCGCTTTTAGATTCGAATTCGACTGATAGTGATCGTAAGAGTGCGTAACATAATTTAGGGGGAGGTCGTTGCACTTGTACGCATCGACTTTACGCCGTTTTATTAATAGATTGTTGAAGTCCAACACTCGAATTGGTTCGGTTCGGTTCGGAGACATGCATGCATACTCCTTGTCGTCTTCCTTTGTATTTGTTTATGAAATGTGTTGAAAACGGCTAAGGAATTTGCCCTATATCCTCCAAGAATTTAATATCGTTATCCGCGAGCACTTTGTTTGATTATAAAGGCCAACTGCACTTAATACCATACGAATTAAATGCCTATTTTCCTCACGAACGAAATCTAATGTATTAGATTATACATTTTTTAAATGCACTCATTATCTCTTTTAGTGCTACATTTACTTTAATTAGGATTTAGCTAACCCTCTCATTTAGACTACGTCTAAGAAAGTACAAATGTATATATTCTCTCAATATTTTAGTAAAATAAATCCTCTTTGTAGCAAAGTTGAAGAACAAGGAAATAAAACCATCAGACAAAAATATGGAAATGAAATTTGTGTAACAAAGCCTCGGTTTATTTTCGTAAAGCATCTCTGATGTATCGAGTTTTTCATTTCTCGTTCTGTGTTGTATATTTGTTACCAAACACGCTTTGCTATACGGCAAAACAAAATGTCAACATAAAGAAGTGCCTGTCTGTTTGATAACGGCTAAATTGACGGCCGTCTAAAGGCAGCGTTCGTTACATTACTGTACAGCACAGACAGCCAAAGCAATGCTTAGTAGACGCCATATACTTGAGAAACTAGGGTGGTCTTATTTGAATGGAACGGTTGAGTGAAGTGTATGTGTTCCACTTTAGCCTAAATTATAAACAGTTTCTTTTTGTCGAATGTTACTTCAATAGAAGGAAGTCTTTATTATGATTGCTCTCATTTATATATATTATTAAAATAATACATTCAGAAAAAATGTACCAACGAATATACACGTCGGTATCTTATCATCACTGGATTATTCATCACCAGAAAAATATTACCACTACATGGTCAAAGTACAGGAATTTTAAACTACTTCCTACTAACTTGGGTGTCGAACACGTAACTTTTATTTTAGCAATATTTTTGAACAGTAAAGAAAAATAATGAATTAGATGTATGTGTTTGTATGTATGTGTGAGTAGAACGCTACCAGTGGCGAAGGTATGATTGCATTTAATATTAACAGTTACAAAAATGATGATTAAAGAAAATCTATTTAATTATAATATTTATTGTGCATTAGTTACTTTCACATAGGATCTTTATGTGACTTCTGACTTCAGATAATGAAATATAATAATGTGTAGTTCAAATGAATGCCGCTGGTGTATAAAATATTTGCGCAATAAGTTAATAAATTTCCTCACTTTGAAGTAACCGAACAATTGAGTAAAATCGTAAATTATTACATTTCAGTTAATTTGTTTTCAATGAGAATCTATTTCCTGCTGGATTGCACAGCAGTAGCTAAAATTAATTTTAAAATTTGCACGACCTACATTTTGCGTTTCTCACATCTATATACTATCTAAACTAAAAGGCATAGATATTAGTTACTGTTAATAAAATATAATGAAATAAATAAATATCTGTTGTGGCCAGCGCAAGCCTTTCTCATAAAAATATACTTTTCAAACTAAAATTGTTAAAATCTTGATTATCGTTCATTTTGAATTTAATTATTTTTCTGTAAGTTTACCAATGTTGAACATACTTAAAAAACTAGTAATAAAGGAAAATGATTATTTTTACTTCCTGGATTTTTTATTTATTAATTGACCCACAACGGCTCCATAAAAATCTAGCAATTGATTTTTTATGATCCCTATACTATCTTTATAAGAAATTAAAAATTGGTTGAAGGTATCTAATCGTAATAAAAATCAATAATTCACAGTTATCTGGTAAAGTTCTGTATATATTATTAAAACAAATAACTCTCACTGCCCAAGCAAGTAGTAACAAATCAAATATACAATTTCATAGAAAGTTTGTAATCATATATTGCTTGATATTGTGTAATATAATTTTACATCACTTAAATCTTGTAATAAGATATTGATCAAAGGATCATTTTGTATATCATTGATATTAATTTCATTTTATCTATTAGCTACGACATCTGTTAAAGCCGAACCCAATCTCTATTCTATAGAAAAATACTGCTGTAGAAATATTTGTGTCAATTAGCTAAAGTACCTATTTTATATTTACCAAATGCTTTATTATTTCTATAACAGTGAAATATTCATGCTGACAACCTGTTCACTTAACAATTAACAGTTTTTTATTGTTATGGCTTTCGTTTATGGCTTTATTTTTCTCTTACAGAACTTATAGATTGCATTGATAAACATTTTTGAAATATTTGCATTATTTACAAAACGAGTTTTTAGTAAATGGCACATTTTACGAGATACTTGGCAAAAGTTGCTAGAAAATCGACCAATCCTACTTCAGAGGATTTTTCATAAATGTTGCAATGATAAAATGTTCTTGTCGCGCGACCCCCGCGACTAGACTGCTCCATGTAGCAGTAGAGTCGCCCCAGTCGCGCGACAACGAGTACATTTATTTACATGGAGAGCAGTGGTACGCTAGAGTCGCTTCAGTCGCGTGACCTTAAGAATTTAACAGACACACAACCGAGTTACTGCCACTTTTAGCGTATATGCCTTTATCAGATGGCAGCATAATCTTGCATTTAGATCTTTGTGACATTGCACGTTATATTAGTCCTCGTGTGCTCATTTCCTTCATTATTTAAGACTATCAATCATGAGCACAAAAGAGGAAAAAATCGTAAACACTCTTATCAGTGATCAATGGTTACAAAATAAATTTCCCTTTTCGTTACACTAACAGCCGTTTAACATTCTAATTAAAATATTTCGTAACCACAATACCATAAATATCACACTAGAACTTTTGTTATAAATACCAACCATCTGTTTAGTCACCACACGTGTCTAAAATAATAAACCCTTCTCTACCACCCCCCTTTCTCCCCAACAGGCTTCACCACATTAAATTTACACGGTAGTTCTGTTACCCACACAACCGGAACGAAAAGTCAAAATAAAATATTTCCTGAATGCTAACATACGATTGCCAAACATGGGTACTGTTCACATTATATAGGCATACAGAATGTATAAATATTTAAGCGGTTTTATTATTGCGCGCTTACCAAGCGGAAAATACTTTGGTGAAGGAACTCATTAGGAAATATGATTTTTAAGTTGGCTCAGATAGAGGCCAAAAACCCGAATTATATAAGTGGGCATTCTGAATTTGGTATTACAAGAACCAACACCTGTTTATATCTCATTTTCTATCTAGCAACGCGAAATATTTATTAATTTCTGACTAATTAAGCTTTATATAAATAATTTCGTAAAACGTGCCGTATATATCTATAACATAACATATTTTTTTCAACGAAATTTAATTATTGTTGCTGTACAATAGAAAATTAAATTAAATATATTTATTTATCATTTTACAGTTACAATAATAATTTAATAGTGTTTAAAAGAAAATATGTTCTAACTAATAAAAATGCTACCCATAATTTAAAAAGAAAATTATTTCAGGACCGCCACTGCACACAACTTATCTGAAATTAACTCCCTTGTAGCGGGCAACTTGCTTACCATGTATATTCTGAAATTGCATATGTCTTTCCATTTTATTATTATTCGAGATAATGTTCTAAACATTTTTCTCTGCGGTCATTGTTAAAATTATCCTTTGCGAAATGGCATATTATGGTGAAGCGTGTTTACTGTGATTACTTTTAACACTAGAGCCATAAAGGTTAGCTAGTTTCAATTGTGCAATTGTACTAATTAAATTACTAATTATTTATTGGTTGAAATTATTTTTGCCAGTTAATTGACTTATGAAATATAATTGTCAAAGAATAGTGTATGTCTTTAGTGTTAAAAGTGATTTTATTTTGTTACTACGGCTCGTTTAAACACTTTTTACACTAATGACCTAATTTACTTTTATTTTTACCTAAAGTTTGATTTATATTTTCAATAAAACATAATGTACAATGTATGTTTTATTAAAAATTAAATATCGTGTCTAAATACCATTTATTAAAATTAATTAGATACATATTATCATCACGCATAAAAAGGTTCTGTAATTTGATATTTAAATTAACCCTTTAACATACATAACCAGCAACATATCAACATTAAATGGACATAACGGTGGTTCGAATTCTTGTAAATTCACTTATTATAAGTCAACGCGGACCCGGAACGATATCGATTATTATAACCACAAAAATGAATTATTAAAATACTTTAATTGGCGTTGTTCGTTTGTCCTGCACTGAATATTCAGTTTTGGTCTCTCTTCCACTTATAACAAAGAAAAAAGACAGATTATGATCTAAGCAAAAAATGCAGGACATACGAACAAACCAAAAGTATATTGCCGCTTATTCGGTAAAACTTTAAAAATCTATGAAGAAATTACATTTAAAAATTAAAGTTCGTCATTGTACATTAATTTTCCAGCAACCAAATTGTTTGATCATTATCATAATTTATAGGCTGTCCCATTTTCCTAATGGGGTTGAATAATAATAAAAAATAACAAGAATATGAAATACCAGTAGGTCGGAAATAAATGTCATTTTTTGACATTCTCTCGTCATCTAATAAGTGTGTCTAGCATCACTTATCTTGTTATACGGGTTGGTCAATTTGCACAGAAAATATGATTCAATCATTCTTTGTTTTCTATTTCTTTTTGCCACACGTCTGTGTAATGATATATTTCATGCCCTATTTATAGGGGTAGTATATATCGTGCATGGCCTACTTCCACTAATGAGACTGGAAAGCAAAGAAAATTACACGTGTTGTTCTATTATTCCCTTGAGAAAATGGCATTTTCCATTTAGCGATAAAAAATTGATATGACGGGCAAATATAATGGGTGTATTTATTACATGAGTCTTGGGAGTTATATAGCCAGGAATTCTTTTTGAAAATAAAGATATTGGGTCAGGGACAAGACTCGTCAAGAAAATGTACTCTAATATTCGCTGAATAATAAACTCTACTTTACAGGTTTAATTGTTAATATTTAATATTTTAATATTATTGTCCTTTTTAAGTGTGCCAACTACAAGGTTAAATCTATCAAATTCCTTTTTGTGTCCACGTTTGGGCGCGCATGTGAGCAAAATGAGTGGACACTTAATTATTAGCATCATCAATAACTCATATTTAACAATAGATGCTATGTGTTCCTCATCATGAATTTATGTGCCTTTTGTTTTTCCGTTTCACCAAAAACTATAACCGCACCTTATTCGATTTGATCGCACGTGTTCAAATTAAATAATAGAAGTTTGGCAAACACAGAACAGGGTGCAGCACTGCATGGGAGTGGCAATGGGATTCAAAAGACACGTGTTTCGTGACACATTTGGTCGCAGACGGCGCAGAAGTGTCATCCGATATGTGAAAATTTATTATTGATAACTTTTTAAAAAACCTTTTGATCAAAATAAATTTTTGGCGCCTATGTTTCGATAGTGGATCAAAATAAAATGGTATACACATTGACAATGAGTCAAACGTTTCCGTGAATGATGTGGGCACGCGGGTCACATCCGGTCTGCTTGTTGAAAGGGTTGGAATTTGGTCTAATTTGTGACCGCGCTTCCGTCTGGGCGCGTGCTTTGATTGATACCGAACACTCCTCACAATCTAACTAAATTCAACGTATAATGATCGCAATAATAATAGGCATGCTTGTTCTTTATGTTCAAATGCTAAATGCTTATTTGAAACACTCTCCCATAATTGGTTTAAGTTTCGGCGAACTTCAAGACCACCGGCCGTCTTAATTTTGCACATGGTAACACAACCAACTTTAATTTTGTGCAAGCTGTGTTTTATAAGAAAATAAAAATCTGCACAGTCATTCGATCGACTTTCTTATACTTTGTTTTCACTATGTAATTGCGTAAATTAATGCTACCATTGTCATGGAACAATATCAATATAACGAAAATGTAACATAGCTAATTTCAGTAAATGTCATTGAGAAAATAGTCAAAATCGATTCAAAGAGCCTCAAAACGGATATTTCCATTAGAATTTCGAGATCGATTTTTTTGAAACACAATACTTTCTTTTATACATTACGTTTTACGTATATACGATAGTAAAAAGTATTTCAAAGCGAAAAACTCATTAAAAAAATTACTTTAAATACGAATTTAAGTGCTACTTAAAATGTTGTGCTAATGTTCTTTAAGTAGCACATGAAATTGATGATATGCCTAATGTGAATCACAGAACAAATCTAGTCGAACCGACAAAATGTTGAATGAACGTAAGTTCGTAATTCCAAATTTCGAGCCAAATATCAAATTTAAAGAAAAAACAAAATAACAAAAAAATACGGCTAAAATAGTTCGAAATATAAAAAATTCGAATTATAGAAACATAATCTCATATGAAGTAAAATTCGGCATACGGAAAAATTGAAGTTTGTATTCATTTTATAAATGAAACATGTTTAGAAACCATTAGTAAGTAAAGACAGTTACAATTCTAATATGATGAGAATTATACAAATACTGTAACGATCTCAGCAAACACATTCTTTAATATGACTTCCCTGAGATGTCGCCGAGACATGTTAAGTCGCTGCAACATCACATAGATGTCACAAGATTCAAATTGATTGCCAAAAATAGACCAACAATACTTAAAATTTTGCAAATGAATCAATACTTTTATCTACACAAAAAATTGCGTACGAAACCTTCAAAACCCCATTGTAACTTATAATTTACTGAAGTGTAGAAAACAATAAAGATAACTTTACAAAATTAGGTGTACAATTGCAATATTTAAGTGGTTACGTACAACTGAATCGTCTCCAACTTGAGTCGTAAAACGAAATGATAATATTTTATAGTTTCGCATAAAATTGTAAATTACAGACTTATAGGTTGTTTGAAAAATTGCAACAACTCATGTTGTTGCATATTTGAATGAAATTAGGACTGACTGTCCTTCAAAATGGGAACACTCATTTTTATATTACATCATGACACTGAATGTGCTTTTTACATTTTCAAAACGCACTTTTTTAAGAGTAGCCAACACCAGATGGCTTGCACATTGTTTCATTACACTTTTTATTCTTATTTACGAATAACTTAAGGTTGAAAATTGCATCAAATTATGTTAACAGCTTCCTAATTGGAAAGTAATGTATTTGGTTTTTGAAAGAACTAAGGAATAGCAATGGCAGTTTCTAAATATACACAAATATATTATTTGCATCGAGATTTATATTGTATTAGCACATATCTATAAATATTCGATATCATATGTAAAAATAGAATTATTTATTATTGTAGTCTGACTTATATTAGTTTTTCAAGTTTGCAGTTGCAGTCATAAACATATTAAATATAATTTACTATATAGTATTATACAATTGAACATATTTTACTTACCCGTAAATTTCAAAATCGTACTTAATTTTTTTAAGTCAAGACATTCTAAAATTTATTTTATAACATTTTGGTTCAACGGTAAAATTTCTTTTCTATTGTCAACTTATTTTTATAACTGTTTACTTATATATAATTCATCATGTCCGTTTGTAACATTTTGACACTTGAATACTTAAAATGTATTAAAACTGATTCGACACTAAACACTGACTTGCTATTTTATTTGTCATTTCCTCACCACTGAAGGTAACTATGGGTATATTTAACAAAGCACTTAACAATCATAATCAAAAGTAAAAAAAAATCTATAAATCTTCTTGGAAAATATTTTAGAATTATCCCATAAGAAAAAACTATACATCTTTGGTATTTTAAACATATTTTAGTAAAGCAAAAATGTAGAATTATTATTATATTTATTATTTAATGCATTATTAATTTACCGGAGCGTTAAGGGCGCCTAAAGAATTTTTATTAGGAAGTTCGAAAGAAATTTACAAGAATCTAAGTATAGGGAACGGCATTATCGACCCATCACTCATTTATATTTTATAATACTCTATCTATATGCGTAAATGATTTTATAGGCACCAAATTCTAATTAAATTCACCCAAAACATATTTTTATTATATTTCTGGCAATTCTTGTATACAAATTTTGGCTATGGTTAAAATAATTTATGATCATTTGCAATTAGTTTAAACGTTGAAGATTATAAAATAATATTTCTCTTTTTAATTTCTAGGTTTGGCCAGACCTAACAAAGAACAAGATGAATACGATAACATTCTAAACGACGATGGAACTGAAGATGATTACACGTCCGATCCCGAGCCTGAAGATGCAGGGGAAGACGAGGAACCACCAGAAATTATAACTAAGCCCAAAACACTCACAGTGGCTGCCGGCGATACCGTAGAACTTCCGTGTAAAACGGAAAATGCAGGTAAATTAACATGGAATTTTCCCATTCCTCAATCTCATAAAAATATATTCAATGATGAAACTACAGAGATACTACACCAATTAATATGATAGTTGGCATGAATAACTTTAAAAAAGATTCCTTACAAATCTAGTTTAAGTCTGAGAATATTCGTATATTCCACGAGACTAAACGGCAAAATATATATATTGAATTGTTTATAATTTCGTTATTTTTGTTTCAGATATGTATTCCATTATGTGGAATAAGGATAATGTGATGTTGTACCAGGATAAATTGCCGATTGGTCAAAAGAATCCTCGCATCTCACGATTGGACAATCAAACGCTACAAATTGTTCAAGTACAAGCTGAAGATGCCGGCAAATATATTTGCTCTATCTCAACTGATCCACTAACATCAGTTGCGCATGTTTTGAACGTACGGCATGCACCGAAAGTCAGGATCGTGCCCAAAGGCGGATCAGTCCACGTACGTATTTAAAATAATCATATCTCAAAAATAAATAGTACTATAAAGTTGATTAGTTAATATTTTAGCATTTTTGTTACTAACACAAAGGTGTAATTTATTTATAAAATATAAATTATAATATATATGAGCTTTATGACTTAAGGAGACGTTAAAGAAGATATATATCTTTTTAGGTGCACGTTGGAGACGAATTGAAATTGAATTGTATCGGCGATGGTGTTCCAAAACCGAAAATTGTCTGGTCAAAAGCCGGAACCCGTTTACATACAGTCGAAGAAACTTATGATGGAGCATTAATAACAATTACAAATGTCGATCGCGATACCGCTGGATATTACCAGTGTATGGCCGATAATAGCATTGGTAAACCA